>BTHU01000011.1:31907772-32497772 GCA_036184795.1 Tokudaia tokunoshimensis | reverse complement strand
GTGTCACGAGGTTGAATTGATACATAAAACATGCACTGATGCAAATTTCTTGGTTGCTTAAAACTGTAAGATCATAAAGAAAGGATGACAATTAAAAAGGATGATGTTAGAACAAACTTGTGCTTAGAAAGGTAGATGTGAGGTCTACTCTGCAGAAGGCCAGTCCAGGTGCCAAATGCTTCAGTAGCACCTAATAAATATCTACACACCACATCAGCGTATATATTCAATAGAGTTAGCTCTGGGCTGCCTTTGAATCCTTTAATGCTTATATGGATTATGTAAATCATACATGTCTCAGGAAAATATGGTGAAGAAGTGTTGAAGTGAATTCTCATGCAGAATATCATTATCTAAACTGACATTCAGTGTGTAGTCATTGTTTGCTTATTTAAAGAGCATCTGTGTTCATAATAAAAGGAGTGAGGAGAGAAAGGAAAAATGACATGCAGTTCTTGCCATATTATTTCCAAAAATAAGTAGTATATAATATTAATTTCTTTATGTCCTACAATTTAAATTTTCTGGGCTGTGTCCAGTGATGATATATAGCTAGGTATGTAAAACATAAGTGTGATGGATGTGGTTTAAAATATACAATGGAAATTAAGATGGCAGGAAATTAATGCACAATCAAACCAAAGAATATGGAATGATAGTTGAAACAGTGAGACAGGCAGAAAGAAAGGAAAGAAGGAAGGAAGAAAATAGGAAGGAAAGAGAGAGAAGGTGTTTCATATGTATAACAGAATTATCGAAATATAGAACCAGACACTTTCTTATCTGAAGAACTACATCAGCTCTAAGCTACTTTGGCAATACCCAGGAAAGCTTGAGAGAATGAATTTTATCTGTAACATATGACTGGGTGTAAAACTTTTCCACATACTTAACATGAGATTATTGGTAATTGTGAAGAGAAATGACGTTCAGAAAATTCCAAGTAAAGTGAAACTCAAACTTAAGATGCAGAAACATAACATTTGTAATCTATAAAAAGCCTGGGGAGGATGTTATACTTCTGCTGCCATATGACACGATAGACAGATGTAAACCTCCTTGACATTTTAAAGGCACTTAGGTCCAATACCCTGAGATGTACATGACTTCTTCTGAGGGGTTGTAGGTGAATTGATGGGGGAAACAGGCAGATCTGCTGAATGACAGAGACAAGATAAGCTGGAGTCTCAGAATCTTCACATTCAACAGCTGCTGACTTGCTTAAAGAACTCCAGCATGCGAACCCTTCCCTGGTGACACTATGTCCTGATCATTATAGAATCGCAATGCAGCTGACAATAGTGGTTGACTCTCCCCACACTCTACTTGTTTCTTCATTTGAAAAAAAAAAAACAACCCACTGCTGTTGACATTTCTGGAAAGAACACTCACTACAACAAGAATAGACTAGGGACTTTTCATGCTTGTTTAAATTAATATAGGTGCAGAACAGGAAAGCTAGTGCTGGTCAACATTTAAAACTGCCCACATCCACATACCAACTCTCCTCCTTTCCTAAGTATCACATTTAGACATTTAGACTGTCTTTGAAATACTAAAATAAATTAGCTGAGAGAAGCTTCCTAAGCTATCACTAGCACATTAAACCTTCTTAAAAGATTATGTCTGACTCATATATTCCTTTAGTGATTCATTCATGTGGAATTTGAAGCTATAAATCACATTTGTTATATTTTAGAAAATTCCCTTTGCAAGGTTTCAGTTATATCAAAACTAAATAAATCATCTTTAGTCAAAAACAGTTTTAATCTTCAAGTTCCTCTGAGATGCTGCACATTTCAACTCTTCTCTGACTTCTCCAAATTAAAATTATTGTTTTGTGATGAATGCATAAAATTGTTTAGAGTTAGTATTGATCTCGATAAATTAGCTTAATAAAATAATTATTTTAGTTTAAATACATGCTGAAATATTTTAGTTTAAAGACTTCTAGTTCCTTAAAAAAAGAGCTTGCATATAATCAGCTATACAAATATTGCTAAATGTTTGAAAATTTACGATTTTGTTTTATTTCTAGAAGATACCAACACAATAAAATGTTATACACAAACTTTGGGACCCACAATTTTTGGAGTTTATTATTTATGTTTATAATCCTTTTATTATTTTGAGGGAAATAAAATGATATAGTGTCTTGAAAATTAACAAATGGCTACATAAGCCACAAGCACAGTTATATGAGTAATATATGATTTTTCAGCTACATTGTAAATAATCACTCTTAATATGCAGTTACCCCTTTGTTGCTCAATAAATGAGTGCACAAGATTATAAAGTGAACAACTTCCAATATAAGGGAATAGGTATTGATGGAAAAGGGCACATACCATCAGAGACCTTAGCATCTCTAATCTTATTTAGTCAACAATATGTCCCCACTAGGTGCCTGTTGCTGTGTTGTATTGGAGCCAGCTTATACCAGTTTGCCAGGGCTGATTGCCAAACAGTCACATATTTTGCAACCAATTGTTACTGTAAAATGTGTCTCAATGGGAATATTTACACCACAGAAATTGGCAGTGGTACAAAGCTCACCTCCCCCTGCCCCTTTATTGTCATTATGTAGACACATCTGCCTGTGCACTGTGCTATAGGGGGTTAATGATAATAGCTAAGACCCAAACTCAGTTTTCCACGTACTTATTTAAAATGATAGCATTGGAGAAATAAAGCCCCCAAACAGAAAGAAAATTAAAGGTAATTTTGACAGCTTAAACCATTGTGGTTTGTAGAATGAAATTTTCATTATCAGAAATAAAGAAATCAGGAAGGAAGATTCACTTGGGAGGTATAGATGAAACTTGAGCTGTTTGTCTAGGGATGAAATTAAGATGAAACATCGGGGGATATAAAAAAATTGGAATTTAAATCATCCATGATCACAGCTTTGTCTGTGAGAGCAGATCTTTAAATTGCTTTCATATTGCAGTCAACTGGTGGGACTGAAGAAATACCAATGGATGAATCTTAGCCTGGGAGCCTGGGAATCAGTTGGCGGGAATGTGGCCTGAGCTTTGGAGTTTTAAAAGCTCTCTAGTTGATTCTAATACACAGACTGATTTGGGAACTGCTATTGTACAATTTAAACATTTAAAATAGTTTTATACCCCAAATACTTGAAACAGAAAAATGATCGTTGCATCCTAAATACTTAGAGAGCTGCCACAATCCAGGATAACAGTCTGCCTGAGAAAGGCCTTACTCATTATTGTAAGAGATAGTGACTCCTAATTGTACTAAGAGAGTTCAAGAAAAGGAAATTTAGTTTTCTGTATTTCACAAAGAAGTACCCATTGTTTTGTAACCCTTAAACTGGTCTTCCAAATATAATGACTTACACACAAAAGATATGTTAGAAATATTTATGACTCAGACGTTGTTATAATTGTGGTGGAAGAAGTAGTTTAAATACCTCTAAGTGATAATCCCTAAGACAGATCATGACCTTCCTAGACTTTTGCTCTCTTACTAAAAGAGTGCAATCATATTAAAAATCAATGAGCTAGTTTAAACCTTTCCATTCCACATAGAACAAAATAATTGTGGAAGTCACACATTTCTATTTCTTCTGAAGGCAGATACAATTTCAGATCTTGCTAGACAACAGAACTGCTTAGCACAATTTGATGGAATTTAGCTGATGCCTAACCTTTCCCTGTGTATACTGTCATATATACTTACGTTGCACACTCAAAGGAGGACAGAAAAGAGAAGAGTGAGAAAAAAATGGAGAATGTGATGGGGTGGGGAGAAAGTAAAGTCTTATCATCTGATTAGTGTGTGGGCTATGCTGCTTGGGATTCCATATTTTTCCAAGCTTTCAAATTAATCTGATATATGTAAATTCCCATCCATGAAACGCATTCGAGTTGCAACACAAGAAATATCAGAGGTAAGGAGTGTATTAAGTGTGTTGGGCTTATTTGGCTCATTTCCATCAACTTCAAGGGCTATGAGGAAACAGAGTTCATTAGAAGCAGCAAATCCACAAATCCAGAAATCTCACAGCAGGTGAGAAAACCTCCTTCATGCAAAAACCATCATGCATTCCACACAGGTACAACTAGTCATTATTACCAAGGTATGTGTTGTCAGGTATGGGAGAGAACAGGGAATAGACATGCATGCAATTATGTATTATTGATTAATTTAGGAGCAACTCTCTAGGAAAAATGTATTAAAATATCCCATCAGTACAAAGAACTTAAATAGAATTGGTGTCAAAAAATAAAGAGTATTTCTATTTTAACAGTGTGCACCAAAGTATCAAAACAATCCTTTCTGATAAAATATTTAATATGTAAACATAACACCAATATTTTTAAACCCATCATATTAGGACATTCTGTAAAAACCAGGGAGATAATTCAAGTGGTTAAGACTGGGTGGACCAAGGAATATAATGCAAATCAACCCATTAAAGACACAAGCAGCACTGTCTTCTGAAGCAAACTAAATGATAAAAAGTGCCCGGCCACAGCTTCATGTTGTGCTCAGTGGCATTCACCTTCCTCTCTCCGTGAAACAAGAATGTCTCTCCAAACCAGAAAACGGAAGGCTTCAGAAGCATTATGTAGCTAAAATCGGAGACTATTTTACCCATTAGTAATAAATGTACCTGCTGAGCAGAACTCCGCTGTACCTGAAAAGCTTGCACAGTTCTCTTTTGCTTAGCTCTGCCTGCTATGCGAGAAGTAGTGTGCTAAAGAGAATTTTGTTAAAAGCAAAAGAGTTTATATAATTGACTTTACTGGAATTAGAAGATACAGTACAGTGTTCTCAACCTGAAGCAGCCAAGTCTGTGATGAAGGAAAATTGCACAATTTAATAGCCAGATATAGACACTGTGCAGTAATAGAAGTAATCAAAGGCTTGGGTGTGCTTCAAGGAAGAATCTGTTAGTTTCCCCTTGGCTCCGGAGAGAAGCTTGCAAGTGATTGTTGCAGCAAAGCATTTTTTCCAGGGCTTTCTCACTCTGGTAGTATTCGTTTAAAAGGGAGAATTTTGAAAGGAGTAAATATAAGCATGTTAAAGTTGAGGTGCCTTCTGTAAGTTTGACTTCGTTTTTCAGTGTGCTAATTTCTACTGTTTTTGAAATAGGCACAGGTTGCATGTAATATGCTACCACTAATTTTTAATCTTCTACACTTTTCCTGCACACTTGACCTTCATAAGGCTGCTATGTTCTGTTTCGACTCTACACAATGCAGAGAAAGGGAAGAGAAAGCCACATTCTTGATGGACTCATCCTAGCCTTTATTAAGCATCTGCAAAAACGCGAGGTTTCAGCGGTAGCATTTTACACATCTGTACAATCTTGGGGGAAATGTGCAGTGAGTGATAAAGACAAAAATGGACAATCAATGAGACAATGGTCCTGGCAAAACAAGGCTGTACAAATCAGAATAATTAGGACTAAAACTTTGAATGAGGCAAAGAAGAAAGTCTTCATGTCATTAATACTCACATGATTAAAAACATCTTACTGGAGACCAACATATTTTTAATAAAACCCAAGCCTTATATATAGAAATTTTTATATTTCACAGATTCTACTAGATATAATTTAAAGTTTGTAATAAACCGATTCTAGAAGTATCCATAATGATTGAGATTAAGTACTTGAGTTTTAGATTACACTAAATTGCCAGTTAAACACACATAAAATTCATTTTAGTAAAGCATAAGTATATGTGACAGCTCAATTAGTATGATTTATATACCTCAAAACAATCATAATATTAAGGTAGGCAGCATTCTGTCCAGTTTTATTCCCATCAGGAATAAATTTTATGCTCTTGTTACCATAACTTACTAAAGCAAATTTGAAATAAAGCACAGAATACCAAGATCTCCCAGTAAAATCTCTCTCTCTCTCTCTCTCTCTCTCTCTCTCTCTCTCTCTCTCTCTCTCTCTCTCTCTCTCTCTTTGTGTGTGTGTGTGTGTGTGTGTTTATTTTAAAGAGAGATAAGTACTAAGAAAAGTGCTATCATATTGGCCTCCCAAAATTTTAGTGCAAAATATCAACAGATTTAATTCATTCAACTCTCACTTAAAGCTAGAGAAAAAATAGTATTTGACACTCACATAACATATTTTAAATTTGATAAAGATAGAAACTTTGCCTATAGACCTAAAATTAATGTTCTTTCAGTATCTTTAAGGTAACCAAAAAAAAATCATCCCAGTAAAATAATATAGCCTCGCTTCTTGGAAACCTGTTTGCTCAAAACTAGTAGATGATTCCTTCTTTCACACACACACTCACATACACTCACATACACTCACATATACTTCTTATTTATTGATTTGAGTAAATTCATTGCTTTTCTCTCCTTGCCTTTTGTCTTTTCCCTCCTCCTCTCCCATAACCCTCTTCCATTCCCTCATTCCTTTTTTTTAGTCCTCTTTACACTGTTACTTTTTCCTCTCCTTGCTCTCTCTACTTTTTTCCTGATTCCTTTTCTGAATTTATTCCAATCCACCATATGAAATTAATTTTAAGGATTCCATTCTTTCATGGTATGAGGACAAACTGAATACCCATTTCCTTTGTAGTCTAAAATCTTTTAGTGTTTGGGACTCTATTTATGCTTCTAGTTTGCTTCAGTTTGCCTTGCCTCTGGGTTCCATACTAACAAAGTTAAATGCATTTTGCAAAAGTCCAGTCTGAAATAGTAAGAACATTCTTCATGTTACTTCAAGAGTTATTTTCTAAAATGATATCAGGTCACAGCATTCTTTTTCCTTTTAAAGACATCCTTTTACCAAAAAGCAAAGAATAAAAGAATAAAAAAAAAGTAGATTTCAAACTTCAGAGTTTGAGGAAATAATGTTAAGGTAAGCAAGTGTTTAAAATGTATATCTAGTCATTTTAATATAGAAGATTTGGAAATATATTTTAGAAATATATGCTGTATATTCAGTAGTGTAACAGAATTGTTAAAAGTATTACACTTATGTTTCAGTAGGGATTCTTTTTTCCTTGTATTTCCTTACCACCAATTCCTGGTTACTGGCCATAGTAGACATCGCAGAGGGGCTGATGGCAAAAGAGTTCTTTACAAAGTGCTTTGTAATGGAAAACTTCCTATGTGAAAATGGCACTACATATTTATCTTTAAGTAATAAAATGCAGTGCTCTGAGGGAACACCAAATGAGTTTACTGTAAGAATGCAATGCAGCAAAGCACTGAACAAGGCAGATAATGAATGAACTCATTTTCTCTCTCCTATACAGTTGTATGTGTTTTAATATGTACCCATGGAAAAACACAATTGAAATGGCAAGATAAGACTATGCTAAGAAGAATAAAATTTACTTTCTTCCCACTCCAACTCTCAGGATTTTCTCACTGTAGAGCAAACTCCAGATCTGGTACCATGCATGGGATTGTACACTAAATTCTCACGTGGGATCTATATATGGTCAGGTACATCTATCTCATGGTAAAGTCTACATGTCTTCTCTGCTCAAATGTATTGAACAATGTCCCAGTGTCACATTGGTATGGTAACTTTGTTTTCTACATTCCAAGAATTCAAAGATACCTGTAATCAGTGTTGGCATCTTTTATTTTTTTTCTTTCTTTTTTTTATTATTTATTTTATTTTATTTTTTTAATTTACATTCCAAATCACTTCCCCTTTCCCATTTCCTCCCTCCCCGAAAGTCCCATAAGCCCCCTTCCCTCCCTCTTTTCTCCATTCAACCCCCTCTCATTACTCTGTCCTGGCGTTCCCCTACATCCAGTCTTTCCAGGACCAGGGGTCTCTCCTTCCATCTTCTTAGAAATCTATTGATATGCGGATTGTGTCTAGGGTATTCCGAGATTCTGGGTCAATATCCCCTTATCAGTGACTGCATACCATGTGTGTTCTTTTGTGATTGGGTTACCTCACTAAGGATGATATTTTCAAGATCTGACCATTTGCCTAGGAATTTCGTGAATTCATTGTTTTTAATTGCAGAGTAGTATTCCATTGTGTTGGCATCTTTTAAATATATTTTTTGTGTGTAAGTAGGTTGTATAGTCCCTTCCCTAAGAGTAGACTCTAGGCAATATGGGATGCTACAAACTAATTTTTAAATAGCAACAATTAAGATCTTTCAATGTAAGATATATGTTTCTTTTCAAAGGGATCACATCAATCAGAAAATAAAAAGTTAAATCATCGCAAAAAACCAAATCCCTATTGTGACTAGCAATTTGACAAGATATTTACCTAGGTTGTCTTTAAAGAAAATTATCAGTAGCTAGTTGTACATTGTTCTCTACTCTAAGTACTTCTACTGCATTTGTGAACCCATTTCAGAATTGCACACAAGTCTTCACTGAACCTCTCTGTCATCTGGGATCACTAGGGTCTGCCAGTTGCTCAATCTGTCAGTTCAGCCAACCTCCAATCTACCTTCTCACATACTGTGTCTCAAATGTTGCTTTGATTTGCAATCCAGTCCTTTCCATGTTTTATACCCAATATCCCCTGTTAAAAACCGCACTGAATATCTTCGGGTTTCTAAAACTTAACATGAATGAAATACACTACTACATTCTTCTCCGAATTAAAGTACCCACTTTGCAAATTTTTTCATTCTGGGTGTTGTCTCCATCCTGTTTCACACGAGAAACTTGAAAACACGTTGGTTATTCTTGGCTTGCTTTGTTGTTCTCATATATCTCCTCTAATCAATGAGCATATCAGCTTCTTTAATAAAATCAAAACAAGCATATTGGTGTTCTCACCATTTTACTTTCAACAGACTTGTCTAAAAGTGTATATCAGGTCCCTCTCTTCTAACATAGCTATTCCTAACAAGAGTTCACTATAAGGCCTTTCAAATGTAATATATACATTGTGTGTGTGTGTGTCTCTCTCTCTCTCTCTCTCTCTCTCTCTCTCTCTCTCTCTCTCTCTCTCTCTGTGTGTGTGTGTGTGTGTGTGTGTGTGTGTGTGTGTGTGTGTGTCTGCCTGTATTTCAAAGACATCACATACTGAAAATCAGCATTGGAGATATTTTTGTATAATGTCTAATTCTAATTCTTGACAATGGGATTCATCATGCCTTATTCTAAATGAATGAAACATTCTCGTATTAGGATAATGATTATCTTGTGTATTGAATACCGCCCAAATTCCAAGCACATTACCAGTCACTACATGTTTCAATGTTTGTTCATGGATAAATCATGGGCTATAAGCTGGTTCTGTGTTTGGCGGTCATCATTTCAATGTTGCAGACCTAACTATGTTGATGTGGTATTTTCATCTGCTGGAATCTCGCCTTGATAATCAAGAGAAAAAAGAGCTGTGTATAACTATTCCACAGAAAAAAAATTGACATTTTAAGTATTGCCTGTGTGCTTCCTGAAGACATTGGAACACATGTAGTTACATGGAAGGTCTCACAATATCTAAACATTAGTTACCTGATTAAATGACAAAAAAGGATAAAGTCTAATGAATATATGTAACTATATCATTATGTGAACATGTTTAAATAGTAACATCTCCTAAGAGATTCTTTTATTTACTTGCACATGTTAGTGGTTTTGTATATGTGTGTTCAGGGTCTAAAAATTCCTTGGATTGATATTATTCACATTGCCAGGCTAATCCTCGTCTTCATTATTTATACATGTCTGCTTTATTTTTATTTTATTAAACATGTTAAAACTTTTTTTCCATATTGCTTTAGAGCTGCTTAGAAATTAAATAATTTATGTGTCATTAGAGGTGGCAGTTTAATTTGTTTTAATGAGGATTGTAACATACCTGTTTGCAGAAAAAAGGTAACATTTTACTTTGGCAATCTGAATTATGTCACCTTATTAGATGCTGCAAATATGTAGAGTGTATCAATAGGGATTTGCAGACAAGAATAATTGCATAAGAAAGGAGGGAACATGGGGTGCATATGTGCTCAAATCATGACAAAATACTTAAAACTGGATTGATTTCGTTGTTATCAGATGGACGTTGATCCTACTCCTGTGCCATTGACCATTTCACTATGCTTTAATTTTCAAAGTATAAAGTATTA
The DNA here is from genome assembly GCA_036184795.1 of Tokudaia tokunoshimensis. NCBI lineage: Eukaryota > Metazoa > Chordata > Mammalia > Rodentia > Muridae > Tokudaia > Tokudaia tokunoshimensis. The sequence continues at coordinate 32,487,705 of BTHU01000011.1, read as the reverse complement.
TACTGATGTCATAGTGTGTCCTGAAAATCTCAAACCTTGTCTTCCTTTCTCACAAACTGTGGATTAGAATTCTTCAGGTCTCATATGTTCTAATGGTTTCTGTCTCTTCCCTTTTTCACCTTGTCTTTCTGTTATCCTTCCATCGTGGACATTTTATCTACTCTGTCTGCATCAGATAAAGGGAGCCAGAACATTTCATGGAAAGGCCACTTTAATTGTCCTTCACAAGCAATGGCAGGGTGGTGATACTGTTAGTAATGCTCCTTGTCTCTCTACACTTAACTCACATTCAGCAATAGTCTCTGGTAGATCCCTGAAGCACAATGTCTACTCTCACTTTCCATTTCAGAGTATTTTTGTTGTTTTGTGTATTTCACAGATATGTTTGTGTTGTTGATAATTAAGCCTTAGCCAATAATTGTGCTATGACAATATAGATGTTTCAGCAATTATATGAATTTGGCATGGCCTTTTATGATTGGTTTAAACTGAGTCATCAGGGGTTGTGAATTCATAGTCAAAAAATTAGAGAGAGGAAATAACCAGAAAATACAATTCCAACGTTAACAGCCCCAAGTAAAATTATACATCCTCATTTTAATTTCAGCATGAATTCATGCCTAGAACGTGCTCTGTCTTATTTACATAGTACCCTCTCTCTAATATATCAGCATGAGATGAATAATTTCTTTCACTAAGTGTATTTGTCCAGATCATTTTGTTTATTCTGACAATCTCTAGGAGTTGATGCCATTTTGAAACGTATTCCCGAAAAGTGCAGGAGACAAGAATTTGGATCACTTGGCTGTGAAGAAGAGCTGGCTTAAACAAAACCTCACACACAGGTATACAAAATTTTTGTTTAGTTCTCTATGACTTGGTACAATGAAAATATTAAAAATGGGAAGTTTTTAAATAACCAGAGGGGGGGAAAACATGGTTATATATGTGGTTTGTATAGACACTAAAGCAAATTTTTTTTCAGGATCACATAGGAATTGGTTTTAAAGACTTTCAGGCACATAACCCCATTCTAATCATTTTTTTTTTTTTACTTCTCACAAAGTGAACTAGTGTAAGTAGTCCATCTCCCTGATTCCTAACTTTTAAAACTACAAATATAGGTGGTAAATATCTGAATTAAGATAACTTGAAAAGATAATTTTATATAATGTAAATGAATACAATCATATAAATCATAATGGACAGCAAATAGTAAGAACTGAATAACAGACATCCTTTATAACCATCAGTTGACTGCTAATATCTAATATGAAGAAGATTGTTCTACAGAGACCCTGAGGAAAACGATTACTTATCTTGTAAACCAGAACCAGAGAAATCTTGCCTACAGCCTTAGAAAGATACAGCTTGCATGTAAAATCAATCTGTGTTTTCTATTTCATTTTTTTTCTGCCATGGATTTTAAAAGGCTGATTGGTTTATACATGCCTTACTCTTGGGGAATGGGGCAAGCAGTCACAAAAGGTGATTGTTAAATCGTTACCTTGACAACAAAGAGAACCAATCGTGAAATAAGCAAAAAAAGTCATTCTTAGCAGTTTCCCAACTTCTCCACATTTAGCAACAGTCAATTCCCTTTAACTGTCCTTAGTTACTTTTTAAAAAGATATTACTACAGAAACACTCTAACGAATTGGCAAAAATAAAAGTTGGATATATGTTTAATTCCATTTGAATGCATTGTAATTTTACTAGTTTATAGGTTTATGTTTCTGTAATACTACTGAGAAAACAAAAGATGTTATTTTACAAAAATGTACTTAACATATAATAAACTCTATTTGCTTGACACCATACAAATTATTTTACTTGCTATTAATACCTTCAGTCTTCATAGCAGCATTACAAACACATTTATATTAGTAACCTCTTTTACATTAGAGAAAAGCAACAGAGCTTAATAAGTTATTCAAATTCGGAAAAAACCCTAGAATTTTAGAGCTGTTAAATGAGCTTCAAAAGGTTACCTCACAAATCTACTGCACTACCAGGAAAATCTGTAAGTATGAACAAAAGTTGCTTGGATAAGGTTTGAGTTAGCTTATAGATCCTCTTATTTATATTCTTTATGTAACATTTTTACATTCAAAACAGAAACATAACTCATTTGTGTCAGAAGATTCAATCTATATTATAAAAAATTTCATTTTGTGATTGTCCTACCTGAAGCACTGATTGTGAACATTAGAGACTTCTGTATTAGTTTATAAATTTTTTGTCTGACATAATATTTGTAAATATTTTTGAGGCATGCTTTATTATCTTGACCTATGTAGATATTCATGGTAAACAACTAATGGTAGTTACCATGTACATGACTTTATACTTGTATTATTTTTATGATGATGATATTGATTTTTCTTTACTTTTTGGAATCCTAATTTCAAATTTTTGTTTTCTATGTTTACCTGGAGTAATTGGGGAGCCAAGAATTAAAAACACAAGGCAAGTGGAACAGATACATTAAGGAGGAGATAATAAAATATAGGTAAATAACATAAGGCAAGTGGAACAAATACATTACGGAGGAGATAATAAAATATGGGTAAATTGAAAGGCAAGATGGGAAATTCTAAGGGAGAGGGGTCTTTCTAGAGTGCATAAAGGATGAGGAGATTGAGGAGAGGCAGGAGGCTTAACCAAAATGGCAGATATTTGAAAAACCTACATACAAAACTCTAATTTTCCAAACAAAGAAAAAGTAAACCTGATGAAATATGAAAACTAGTATATATTAGATGTTTAAATGGGAATGGGGATTAGTAAGAGAATAGTCTAAAGGATACCTTAGCCAAAAGGAAGGACTCCTAGAAAAGCCTTAAGGAAATCCTCTAGTTTGCAGGAGAATCCTCTCTCTCTATACTCTCACTGCCTCCCTCTTCCTGCCCCCCTTCTCTCTTACACACTAAAGTGGTTTGAACAGAGAAGTCCATATGGGTGGACAACGCTGCTTCCAGAAGACACAGATTGCTCAATGAAAATCTCAGTGCCCGTTACAGGCTACTGAAGAGTTTCTGGTTAGGGGAAAACTCATAAGCTTTCTGTTTGGATATGAGGATTTTCTGCCTGGCCATAAAAACTTTGTAAAAGATTCAAAATTGGGAGATCCTTTGGTCTAATAGAGAACCTACTTTTCTTGTTTTGCCAAACTGTCAGTGCTGTCAGATGACATTCTACTTATTTTTATACCCATATAACTATTCTACTTTAGAATTTGATTCAAGGAGTATACTCCCCCCCCCACTTTCATAGTGGAACAGACAGAGTCATAACTGGACAAAATACCAGGTATAAGTAACTGTGAGTGTTAGTGCTGGTCTTTGGAAGGGTGATTTATTCCAACCTCTCCTACCCAAGGCTCAAGCGACTTTAAAGAATTATTTCAATAATTCTTTAATAATGGGAGCTAATGGATGGGGAAGACAGCTGTGATACTCTGACTGGCAAACCCAATATGGCTGCTGTGTCTATGCTCTCACTGTAATGGTGGCTACATGCAGGAGATGAAAGTAGTCACAATTCCAGCAGGAGTGGAGCACTGGGTCCTGAAGCCCCGCTGCAAATTTAAGAGCTTCTGGAAACTGGTCACTACTTGTAGGTTACTCTTTGAGGTTCCATATTGGATGGTTCCATAGCCATAAATATATTGGTAACACTAATTGTACTACAGATAAATAAACATGCTTTTTAAAAAAAATAAGGAGGAGGTGGAGATTTTAGTGGACAGAATGGAGATTGTATGGAAAGATGGAGCAGAGACTGGTCAATGGGAATGGTCAGAGTACATTTTACCAATGTGTGAATATGTCAAAAATGTGTGAATGTAATAAAAATACTACATTTAAAAAGAAGCTTCTACGTTCATTTCATGCTTTAAACATTCATGTTTATCTCATAAAGTAGATCCAAATTTAAGAATCAACTATGTGAGAAATATCATGGGGGTCAATTGTTGAACGAATACTGTATTTTAACAATCAATCATTTCAAGGGTCATTAATATCAGGAAAGTGCATACTCATTTCCTGACAATGAAGTATTAGTGTATTATTTCCTTGTAATTGATACTTCATTTATGATTATTATAAATCCTCTACTTCTATGCAAATGTGATAACTAACAATTAAACGATCATAATCCATTAAAAATATTTGAAGTATGTGACTTGCTTTTATTTTCAATAATAGACACCTCATCAGAAAATTATAATAATAGCTTCAATTATAAAGTGAGGACTCAAACTGTTGATTTATCTAAATTGTCTTTATCCTTCACAATTATTTTTTACTTGTTTTTTTTTTCTTACTTTTGACATACTCATGCCAAATGGACCTCAGGTTGCATACGTGCTAAGTAAGCATGATAAAAATAAACTCTATATAGTCTTTGTTACTTTGAAAAAGTCACAATCAGTTGCGTAGGCTGATTTTGAAGTAATTTCTAGCTCAGTAAAATTTTGAATATCCAAAAGATCTGCCTTAGTTCTCATAGAACTGAGATAATGGGCAGTTATATAAGACTCAACTTAAAATATTTCTTAACTATTGATATACAAATTTTTTAAAGACAGGCAATAAACCCTACAGTATTAACATCTGTCAGTTTCACTGTTAGTAATATGTGATTATGACTTTATAAAGTAACCATAATGAATACCATGTTCTTTTCGAGTTCATTAATATGAATGTATATAATCTACATAATCAATTTAGTAACATATATTAGAATTATTATAATGAATAGTACTAATGGAAACTTAGTGAAACAAAGATTGCATATCTCTATCACAATTCTTTCAACAATTCCTGAACAATAATGCATTTTTTTATTATTCATGATAAAATAAAACTAGTAATTTATGACACACAATGATATAAATGACAAAAGACGAGCCTTCAAAATAGTTCTGGATATGTCATTAGCAATTCAACTCACATTCTTACCTATACAAAATATCTAAAACCAGCTAACAGCTTTGTGCAAACAGTCCCAGCTAAAGTTATTAATATATTTTTTTTAAATTCACATCATGGTTTTTCCTTCAGTACTAGTAAAGATTACTTTTTAATACTGTAAAGAGAAAAAGAAATCTTGATTCTGGCAGTATTCCCAAAAGGGATACATCTGGCTTTGTTTCTACTGTGGACATGTAGGTCTTGCATGATTATATTCATTTGCCACAATCAAACAATTCTATTAACAGCTATCTTGATAATTGTCATAATACCCTTAGTTCACTAATCATGATACTCACATATGAGTCACAAAATATATTAGTCATTAGAAAATATAAAGATTAACATAAATATTCAATTTATTATTTGAAAATTTGTATTTGAGAAATTAGATGTGACAATAATTTAATTCAGCAATGATCTTAAAGACTTTGACATAAAAACATTTGTCTATTTCTTTTTTCATAAATTTAATGAATTTATGTTTATAGTATGTCCATTTCATTAAGGTATAACTATCTGCATGGGAAAACCATAGTGTCCTTCTGAAAGCACACTTCCACAAACTATGTAGTTGTAATGTAACAAGTGCTTGCTTAAGTCTTAGAAGTCATTTGTAATCCCCATACAAAAAGACATTTACTACTCATAAAAAGATTAAATTAATAGTATTTAAGATAATATTACAAAATTTAAATATGTTTATTACAGTCAGTGGACAATACTCGTATTTTAATATTTGTTATACATTTAAAACTCAAAATACTATAGAATATGCATGAATTTATTTCATCAAACCCATTTAGCTTCTTGTAGTTGAAAACTAAGTGGGATTCCTATGCTTTGATTCTTGTGTGGCTTTCAATGTTATGATCTAACATAACATTTGAGACTTGAAGACATTGGAACCCATGCTAACTTATAACTAAAGTTTAAAATGTTCTTAGGTTTGAAAACCTAAACTTCTCTTATTAATACCAGGAAACACTTATTGGAAAGATTAGGCATTCACAGAAATTTTCCTGATGAGTTTAATTGCCGTCTCAAGCAAGCTGTGACTGTGTTTGAAATTCTGCAAGGCCTTGTCTCAATTAAGGACATCTTAGGATACAATAACCAATCAAACTAGAAAACTTTCAGAGGTACCCAAATCTATAGACATGATGAGTGCTGTATAGCATCTTAGAAAATGAATGTTTGAATATAACACAGTGCTTCGTTTCACTGCAGAAAGCACTCAGTGCCCACAGAATAGAGAAACACATTTGTTGTTAGTTGTACAGACTGTCTGGATACAAGATTAGCAAATATCTGGCAGTTTTGCTAAAAGAGACCATATGTGTGACACACAATTGCTGGCACATAGTAGAAGCACAAACTATGTTAATTATTTCCTTACACTCCTGCTGTCTCTGTGACTTGAAAGTAACTCCTCAGAAAAATGTTTCCTTAAAAGGATTTTTTGTCATAATAGTTTACTATATAGTATTCAATTCATGAAAAAAAAATCCTTAAAACATGCCTGCTCACTTGAAAGGAACTACATAGGTTGAAGAATTTGTTCATCCTGGATCAACTATTTGCAGGTATAGTTAGGGCTCACACATGAGCATATCTTCCTTTTTTTGAAGGCTTGTCCTTGCTCCTGTTACAGTCCCCATGTTTTCTTTTGTTTCTTATGGCTTGGCAAAATAGAGAAGCAAAAATGCTATAGAGACATAATTGTCCTCAGTTCTACTTAAGTGATGTGTCTTCAAATGGCATCATCCACAGAGGATAAATCTCAGATCATCACAGACACTGCATAGCCATATGGCTAAACAAGGTAGGTTTGAACCTGCTTTTCACTAACGAGCTGCAAGCATTTGTTCAACCTGAGTGTGATGCTTTTCATTAGCAGCCAGACTTTATTTCCATGGTTCTTTCTTCTGTCTGGGAACATGAGCTTCTAAGTACACCTACAATTCTCTTCTCTCATGGAGCTCATGTGTTTTGCCTCCTCCATTTATTTGATATTGTGCTTCTAGATAATTAGTATTTCTTTTTTTACTGCTTTAGGTTTAATTCTATTTCATCTCATTTCAACTTTCTATCAGCCTCACTACCTTTTGACCTACAACCATAACCTTCATAACTGAAAACTGTATATCATGATATACTTTGAGATTCGAATATAGTTATATAATGTCTACTTTCATTCTCAATATCCAAAACCTCTCATATACCCTGTCTAGCTGCTCTAAATCAAATTCATGGCTTCTTTGACTTTAACTTAACATGCTTGTGCGTGCACACTATAACACACACACACAAACACACATACTCACACACTAACATTCACAGTTGGTACTAAGTTACTCGAGTGTATATACTCTTTGGATTAGGTCTTTGGTATTATTTTTATAGTTCTGACTATTTAAGTAATATAATTATATTTAAGTTTTAAAATGAACTCTGTATATATGTATGCATGTTTGTACCTATCTATCTATCTATCTATCTATCTATCTATCTATCTATCTATCTATCTATCTATCCATTTATCTATCTCTAGTCATCTATACATTCATTTACCAACTCTTTGAAGACCAGTAAGTTGGAAGTTGGATAAAAGTTTTTTTTCTACATGATTTAGAAGTCAAGAATCTATTTATTATTATTATTATTGTTGTTGTTTTTGTTGTTGTTGTTCTTTCATACATTAGATCCTGACAGCAGTTCCCCCTCCCTTCACTTCTCCATTTCCCACCTTAGCTCTCTTCTACCTGAGATCCACTCCTCCATTTCTTTTAAAAGAAGAACAGACCTCCAATAGATATCAAGTGAACATAGTGTAGAGTTACACTAAGATTAAGAACAAATCCTCATATCAAGGCAGGGCAAAGCAACCCAGTAGGAAGAAAAGGTCTCCAAAATAGGAAAAAGTATCAAAAATAGCCCACACTCCCACAGTTAGGATTAATAGTCCCCTAAAAACCAAAAAACAAACAAAAGAACCCAAAAGAAAACAAGATTGATATCACAAACTCTGAATGTCTTCAGGAGAATAATCTTCAAAGTCATTATGAAGAAAGGAAAGTATAATATTTATTTAGTATCATTGATGTTGACTTAATCCCCAATTCATTAGCTTAATGCTTCTAATAAACTCATCCTTCAATGTAAAGAACCTATGGTAAAACCAGGTAAATAAGCAGGTATCATATTACTAGAATAACTAATTTTTACTAACTTCTCAGTGAGCTCTTATTCAATAATAAACATTATACTGTGAGTAATACAACAGTCATTTCAATTTGACAATTAACCTTGTTTCATTTATTTTAGCCACCCATAGGAATGTAGACAGGAAATTTTAGCACAAAAGGAATAGTGAAGTGTATACATACATGTGTTAGTGTGTGCTTGTGAGTGTGCATATGTGCATGAATGTGTACACATGTATATATGGGTGAAGAAAGTGATCTGTACTACATATTTAATCAAGAAATAATTTGTAAATAGCATGTGTTCTGTCATTAATACACTTAAAAATTTAAGTATATGGCTCTAGCAATTAATACTAAAACCTCATCTATATAACTAAGTAATCGTAACAAACAATTAAAAGAAATGGAGTGGATATATTTTGTGGTCATTCATATTTAAGCACAGAATTAAGGATATTCTATTTTGAGACTTATATTTTATATGCTTGCATCTGCATATGATAAGTAGGTATATGTCCATGGAGGCCAGAAAAATGGGAAGAATCCACTGGAACTAGAGGTATGAATAATTGTTAACAGCCATGTGGTTGCTGAAAGTTGTACTCTGGTCCCTGCAAGAGACCCTTAGCTTAGCCCCTTAGCTATCTCTCTAACTGCATAGCAAACATTCTTTAAACATACACTTTGATTACTATCTACGATGTTCTGACTCTTGCTTACATACAGTCTGTGACTTAAGATGATCTGTGAGCCAGCCTTAGATATAGTAGCAATCAACATCACACATTTAAGTCATTTCAAATTATTGGCATTTGTTAAGTGGTTTTACTCATCTATTGCTTATTCTATAATCTGAAAAGCAATGGTAAAATAAACATAATCTCTACCAAAGGACGTTGATGAAAATAAAGGTATTACTATGTAACACACTCATGCTTAGCATGTAATGCTTTTTATGAAATATCTTCAGTAAAAATCTTACGCAAGGCATACTTCTGTCTATATTTATAGGTCTCATACTATAATCTGTATAAAAAATTAATTTCAAAGCTCATATTTAGTGATAAAATCACTTTGTCTACTTATAGTCTTAAGTTATAAAAACTTAGCTTACTTTGCATGAATTCATAATTCTTTCTATGATGACCTTACATGATTATGAGATTTTACAGAAGGATTATTATGAGTAACTATATATTATCATTTAAAACATCTGTGTTGTTAAATCCATTTCAACAGCACAGTTCAGTGTTCAATTATTCAAAGTTAATTGCATATCTAATTACAAATGTTCTGTCTCTGAAAGAGTAATTGACAATCACAATCTGCCTCCTCCTACTCAATCTCCCAAATTAAGCAAAACCTAAAATCTTTTCTTCTGTATAAGGTTTGAAAGATATCCAAAGCAAAAGCTATTAGCAAAGACACTTCACAAAATATTGTATCAAAATCACAAGTCATTCTGAGGAACATACACACATGAACAACTAAAACAAAAAAGAAACACAAAGCTATTGTGTTAAATAGCCCATTTTGCTAGCAAAATCCAGAACTTCTATGGCTTGACTTCTTTTATCTATTGGCAGATAAAGGTTGAATTTATTAATTTGTAATGTACTTGGCTACAAGCAGTAATAAAGGTCAAACTATGTCCAAAGCAATAATGATATTCAAAGCTATCTTGCCTGGAAATATACAAATGTAGAATGTTCCTTTAAGAGTGTCCTGAATTCTTTTTTATTTTAAACTTTCTTTTCTTTTCTTTTCTATTCTTTTCTCTTTCTTTCTTCTTTCCTTCCTTTCTTCCTTCCTTTCTTTCTTTCTTTCTTTCTTTTTTCCTTTTTTTTTTGATAGTTTTTCTTATAATCTAACACTGCTTACATCAGTCTCCTTGTATGACTCTTCTATTTCAGGAATAAAATCTGAAAACCACAGATATCCAGCATACAGAGAAAGCACAGACTCTCAGGTCATTTTGTGGTATAATTCCCCTCATTTTTTTACCACTCAGAACTGAGTTGCACTGAAATACTTAGTTTATGGAATACTTGAAATAAAGTGAATGGCAAGGAACATCCCAATTCGCATAATGGCCTTAGAGTAAAACCATGACTTATCACAGGGTGATTGACACATTAGAGCCTTCACTCCAGCAGGTCCTGAATACAGAAAATGCAGAATTACTTAAAAGAGTTATAGACTAGAAACACCCAAGATGGACAAAAGACAGCACTTTGATTGTATCAGTATAATTGACATTTCTATGACAGCATTTATTTTTGTCTTCTAAAACTTTTTTCTTTTTTATTGAATATATTCTTCATTTACATTTCAGATGTTATACACCTTCCCGGTTTCCCCCCTCTCTGAAAACTCCCAACTCATCCTCCCACCTCCTGCTCCCAAGAATATCCTCCTCCACCCAACCCACTCCCATGACCCCAACTCGATTTCCCCACACTGGGGCCTCTATTGAGCCTTCACAGGACCAAAGGCCTCTCCTCCCACTGATGCCCAACAAGGCATTCCTCTGCCAATCTTTTGGTTGGAACCACAAGTACCCCTTGGTTGATGGCTTAGTCCCTGGGAGCCCTGGAGTATCTGGCTAGCCGACATTGTCATTCTTTAACTTTTAACCCATTATACGTTAGATTACTTCTGACTACTCTTAAGTTTATTAGATTAATTTGAGATTTTAGACTAAATAACTTTCTTAATACTGAACAAAGTTAATTTAAAACTGCAGCCAACATATATGTATATACAAATACATATAAGCTTTCAGTGAGATTTGATAAAAAAAAAGCTCATGATTTTGATGGTATTAAGGATTTGAAAGGCAGAAAGGAAAGGGAGAAATATTGTAATTCAAACATCAAATATAATAACAACAACAATCAAACAATAACAGTCAAAACAGCCAACATCTTGATATCAATAATGTGAAATGAAGTTAAAAGTTTAGTGTGAAAATAAAATAAATTAAAATAAAACAAAATATAAGAGGATGGTCCCATATTATTTATTTAAGGATGCTTCCAATGCTTCTCTCATAGCTTCCGTCTACTCTGGACACCAATGTCCATAATCTTCCAGATATTTAGTCCAGGTGGAATTCCTGGATGCTATAGAGGTTCTCTTTGATTTTAGGTGTAATATAATCAATATGACAGGTGGTAGAAAATTATTCTTTGTAAGATACAGAAAATCAATGGAATCAACAATTTATTCAAACCCAGTAATTCATCTGAAATACACAGAAGTGTGAAGTTGTATCTATATATCTGTTTTGAAAACGTTTATTCAATTCTCTTAATGGGGAAATGTCACAGAAGTTCTTCTGTTGGCTTCACTTGAAATGTTTTCTTACAGGAATATATATAGATACCAGCAAAGAAATTGTAGGTTTGAATATAGCAGGGCTAAAGAAGTGAATATCTATGCAATCACTTACATAAGTAGGCAAATATGAAATAGAAAAAATCTACAAAGTCAAATTTACTAATTCTAAACAATCACCAAAGAAACAATAGTGTGAAATGTGTGTTTGTAGGGTGATTTCATACTATTTATTTGAGCAGCTTAGAAGGCCCATATAACTTGTCTACACTCAGGCTTGTGTATACATGAAACCAGAAAACAGTCATTGTACTTATAAACACTCCCTTCATTTGAATGTATTTTTTTGGTTTATTTATTGTGTGGGAAGAATTTAGTATCAGGTAGTATATATCTTCATAATGTTTTTTTTTTCATAAAAGTAAATCCCAATTTCTCTACAGTCTTTGGCATATAAGATTTAAACACGATTTGTGAGAGAATTCAATTATTTGAATAGCTTTTTCTGGCACTGATATTGAAAAACTCTAATGTAGTCACTTGTTAAAAGTTATATATTAGCAGGAAAGGATTTCATTAGTGCACTGTTTGGCCAAAGATACAGTCTAGCTTCATATCAAGGGTGAAGATCCGAATTAACCTGTATCTTTAGATCCAAACTCTACTCCTGGGATTTCCCTTGGATTCTCTTAATTTTCTTTTCTGTGTAGATATTATTTGAATAATTCTGTTACATGTAATTTTTCGTAAAATCACATAGAATGATATAATTTCACTACTGTGAAAGATACTTCATAATATTTATTACACATTGACTAAAGGATTCCTAGATATGTACATGTAACCTTCAGAGATCTGCTATTGCATTACATGTAAAATGTGTCCGCAATTTGTGTTATTTATGTGGTCACAAAATCAGTTTTGAAACACTGATATCTGTCACTTTAAAAAAATCCATTCTGCCGGAAAGTAAAATACAAAGGCAGATGATGGATTTGAAGCTATTTAGTCCTGACAGTTAAACAATGTTCTTGAAAAGCTGAATTATGGCTTGGGGAAAATTTGAAGCTACTTTCATTTTCTGGTTCTCTCTCCCCCCTCCAAACACAATTTCTCTCTTGTTGATTTTTAAACAGAGTATCCTGTCTTTAAAGTATTTCCAAAGATAAAGTATCAATCTATAGTGTTAATTGTAGTGTTAATAGTTGTATCACCTACTATTGTCTGTAAGATTTAGTCTTAAAGGTTGACGAATTATTTCTTAATATTGCAATTGTCTCATGCTATAATGACAGTTCTTCAAATTAGAAAAGTATAGCAATTATAAAATAATATGTTGAGCTACTAAAAGTATATGATTACCATTCTTTCACAGGTTTTGCAGGTTTTACTGTGTCTCTTCTATGCACATATATCAACCTGAAAAGTCTTAATTTTCTTTACCAACATTAAGATTTGGATTTCTTATATTAGATGAAAAACTTAAAAGAATATTTAGAGAATGATTGTAAGATGTCAAAACGTATGAGCTAAGTACATAATTAGTACACTCTAGAACCCACACTTGCCTCATACATTTGCACATATGTGAATACATGACATGCAATTAATATTCAAAATTTTGCCTAGGTAAATATTATTATAAGTTTATGATTCTTAAACTTATTATAAATATAAGTTTATTATTTTGTCTTTATGGACATTTCGTTTTATACATTAGTGAGGCCTATGAAATGATTGTTGCACCCTTAACAAGTTAATATGATAATAAAATTATTTGTTGTTTGCCAAATTTATTTGCCAGTTTCCATTTTATAAAATGTTTGGAGCATATGCAATAGAAGCAATATGGTTTATCTTGCAAATAATTAAAAGAATTATATTCCCGTGAATGATGATATACTGTTTGAAGAAAAAAATCTGCCATCATTTTAGTGAATTCCAGGAACACGCCATTTACATTGTCGCTAACTCCAAATCTAACTTCTCTTGAGTTCAACTGAACAGTTGTTCAGTTTGATCTATTAAAAAGGAAAAGAAAATCAGTAATGAAAACCATAATAAAGTGAAGAAGGACACTAAGATTAGGGAGCTCTTTATGAAAAACAGAGGAGCCCCTTCCAGGGGAGATTCCGGAATGCAAATCCGTACTGAGAGATGTCATTATGACAGCTGTGTTAAAGGGATGAGACAGCGTGTGAAGCAGAAGCATGTGAAGCGGAAGCAAAGGGGAGCTGATGCAGAGCCACGGCTTCCAACAGGTTTCAGATGAGCACAGGTTGTCAACCACAGTGATTCGAGGGATGGAGTATACTGTAACCGAGTGCTGACACTGACCATCAATGGCATGTGCTTCTCAGATCAAGAAAATCAAATTTAAAAACGGAGGAATCAAGACAACAGCTAATACCTGGAGGGATGTTCTCTCAGGGAGATGCATAAGGAACCTAGTGATACAGACTTGCTCCAAGAGAGATCAGCATCTCAAGACACACATGATGGATTTTGTCCTAATAAACCTGATTTCCTAATTAAACTTCACCCCATTAATTGATAAATGAGGATCCTTTGAATTCCCTTGGAAAACAAATGCCAGAGATACCACTAAGCATGCATAAACACGTGATTTTAACACAGTGATAAATCATGAGGAATAGTTGTGTGACACAGCAATATAAATATCAAGCAGACTACAATGGAGAAATTTTGAAAATTTTTCAGTAATTGTCACTGAAAAGAAATGGACATCTGATAATTGTATAAAATTTTTATAATAAATACAACATAGAAAACTAATTTATGGGAAGACAATAAAGCATATATGTATGTACATATATGCATATATGTAGATAGTTAACAAATTTTTGGAAACACAAAAAGCATATATGTATATACATAAAGTGTATACACACATATATATATATATATACATACATACATACAGTTATAAATGTATGTATACACTTACCAGGAGAATTTAATGTGTGAGTTTTATGATAGCTCAATCTATGAGAAGGATCAATTATTTAATAAACACTGCTAACAAAAAGTATCAGTAATCCATCTTAAGGAAAATTACATTGAATTCTGGGTTTGCATTCTAAAAAATATTTCAGATGGATTAAGCATTTTAAGAATCAAAACAGACACCCAATAAATCTAATAATTATTTCCCACAAACAAATATACTAAAATACGTAAGGTGTATTAAATATTTGATACATAAACTAAAATATTTGTGTTCAGAAATACAAGTAGGCACATATTAGTAGAAGTCTATATCCTTAACTGATTTTAAAGTGTTATTAATTTAATATATTAAAATATGTTGTATTATATTTTAACAACTTCATTTTGTTTAGTAACTTTGAGCATTTTAGTCTTTAAACTGCTGAAAAATGTACTAAGACTAAATTTAAATCTTATAATTTGATTTTACTTTTTTGGAGTTATTGGCAGTGGCCTTCAGTACTCAGGTATGACTGATAACATTAAGCTGTATGCCAGATAACAGTATTGTCTCCTTTTTGCACCTGTTTCTAGATTAATCACTGAGATAGCATTCTTGAAAGATATAAAAAAAACATGCAGCATATTTTGGAAAGGTTTATTTTATTTTTGATTACATGCATTTCTTAGTGTTGCTGTATCCTTAAATACCTGTGATTGTAGAGAATTTCAGGGGCTAGAAATGTTACTGGCTCTTGTTAAGCTCCTAACATCAATTGGGGGGGGTGTCTGAACTTGGGTCTTCTCCAAGAGCTGTTCATTTTATTAATTGCTTGGCCATGCATATTTCTAGTAACAGCATAATTTCATAAAATGCAGTTGTGTGTGTGTAATTCGAGTCCTAATCCTATAAAGACATTTTTGATGTTCATTTCTTATTTTTTTGACTTCGAAATCACCCATACTTCTTCATTAGTTACATGCACTCTTGGTAAGTTACAATATAGCCTTTGTCTACCATAAAGACACAAAAATCTGGTAATTTTTTCTGGTATTATTTTTCTTTTTTTAATTAGATAATTTCTTTATTTACATTTCAAATATTATCCCCTTTCCTAATTTCCCCTCTGAAAACCTCCTAACCCACCCTCCTTCCCCCTGCTCACCAACCCACCCACTCCTGCTTCCCTGTCCTGGTATTCCCCTGTACTGGGGCATCAAGCCTTCTCAGGATCAAGGGCCTTTCCTTCCTTTAATGTCCAAAGGGAGCAGCTAGATACATGCAGCTGGAGTCATGGGTCCCTCCATGTGTACTATTTGGTTAGTAGATACCAAACCCGAAATCTAGTCTTTAAAAATTTCAAACTATTATGCAAATGTCTAGTGATTCAGCAATGGATAGAGGTATTCTGCCTCTTGCACCTCCCAATGTACTTCTAAAGAAATGTTGTGGGTGATTGATAAAATATGACCACAGTTTAGAAACTTGTTCTTTGCGAAAGAACATCTACCGTCATTAAGACTCTTGAGATTTTCAGTCTTTGTCTTTCATCAGTGAGCTCAAGAGGGTAGTTTTCCTCTAGTTCCTGTGGAGGCCTCAAGAACCTGAAATGATCTTTGAGATGAAATGCCTGAGGTTTAATAGAGTGTTTTAATGTCTACACTTAGGTCACTCCTGAGCTGCATCGTTTAGTTTTTAGTTTTACTTGGTCAACCTGAGAGTTTAAGTTGTTTTTAATAGGTGAAGTAATCATAAATAGTGTCTTAAATATATTTGTCAATCTTTAAATCTCTAACTTGCTCAACTACTACTTAACAAATAAAGCAACACAGAGAAAGCTTACAATAGCTCCGAACTCTCTCTCTCTCTCTCTCTCTCTCTCTCTCTCTCTCTCTCTCTCTCTCTCGCTCTCTCTCTCTCTCTCTCGCTCTCTCTCTCGCTCTCTCTCTCTCTCTCACTCTCTCTCTCTCTCTTAAACACACACACACACACACACACACACACTCACTGATACCCTCACATTCACAGAAACCAAACTATTAATAAAGCTAAAACATCTGACCTAACTAAGCTTTTCTCTTGTAGGTAGAAGTAAAATCTGAATAAAATTATTTCTTATGTCAGAACCTTCTGTGACATTTCTTTGCCCGGCATGTGGGTTCCTGCTTCAGGCTAGACTCTAAAGAGCCACAGCTTGTCTCTAAGATAGCCTATGGATTCTTTTAGCTAATTATCTTTAGTGGATACGAAAGAGATATTCTCTCACTTTGTGGCATTAATTTTACAGATTTCTTCTTAGCTTCTTTTCAACAGCTACTTAAACCTGAAACTAAACCTCATTAAATACTTACTGAGTCCTAGAAAACGCACTTTTCTTTTGCCTTTTGTTCATGTTCTGTTTAAAGAATACAAACTTGAATGAGACTCAAATACATGGATTTTGTTTGATGACTCTATATATTTTCTTCTTAGACAGTTTGTAAGGATTATTTGGCTGAAAGCACTATACAAAACTTAATGAGAACCTGCCTTTCAAACATAAATACCTTCATACATATGAACTGGTTTGGAAAAGAAAGAAAGAAAGAGAGGGAGAGAGAGAGAGAGAGAGAGAGAGAGAGAGAGAGAGAGAGAGAGAGAGAGAGAGAGAGAGAGAGAGAGAGACAGAGAGAAACAGAGAGAGACAGAGAGACAGAGAAAGACAGACAGAGGGAGAGGGAGAGACAGAGGTAGAGAGAGGGAGGGAAGGAGGGATGGAGAGAGATGGAGAGCAAGAGAGAGAGAGGGAGAGAAAAAGAACATATATGCTTAGTAGATGAATATTTTATAAAACTACATTTAATAGAAAAGACACATGAAATCAAAGCCCATGGGAGATTGCTTGTAGGTATCAAGGCTCAGTGTTTGAAATTATGCATGTCTCCTCTTTAACTGCTAGATCCCAAAAGAAGCCAGTACCATAACAAGATTTGGTGCTATTGGCAAGTTGCTTGTGTTTTGAATGATTTCTTTAACTTCTAAATATGTAAGATTTTTATCCTAAGTGCGATTTCATGAACATACAATTCCCTTTGTTGCATTCTTAATTCCTTCTTTATTTGTGTCATGATTATATTGTAAAATATTCTTATTATTGTATTTTCAGAATAGTTGTTCATTTTCCAGTTTCTCCCCCCAAAATCCTTCTATGCCTTTCATCTATCCAGCAATTTCTGTGAGTTAAGCTGATTTTATATATCCACAGTGAGTACCAGCAGCTACCAGCCTCCCCTCTACACACCAAGGTTATCATGAATTGCTTATACATCTGAGACCTAACTCGTATGTACATGGATTTTCCTGGCCACAAGTTTGGGCTCTCTAATTGATATATATTATCTAATACAGATTAATGAAACAACATAGGAGTATAAATAAAAGAATATGTATGAAAGGATCCTTTCAAGTCACACTGAAGGGCAGAATTCCTTACCCTCTGTTATCTAGTTTGATATCAATTTTTAAAAAATATGCAGTGTTAGCTTTCTTCTTCAGTCATATACATTTATGGTCAAAAATCTCTCAGAATATAATAAAGTCTTTAAAGAATCTATGGGCCTTGTTTTCTATAGCAGCATACACTTATTATTAATTTTTTTGAAATTAACAATGAGGATGTATACAGTGTTCCTGTAGGTAGGGAGAAATGTTGTCCATCTTTACATAGTTAGCATTAAGTAATTATCTATGTAATATAATACCTGCTTATAAACAGACAGAATATAATAGTGATGAATACATGGGTAGATGTTTTGCAAGGAGTGTTAGAAGGAAACATGACACCAGGCTAGTAACACAGCAACCTGTCAAGAAAGATAGATGGCTTTGCTGGTCATGCTATAAATAACCACCAGGTGCCACTCAGAGCCGGTGAAAGCCTCATTCTGAATGACAGTCGTTGATCGGTTGCACGACTAAGATGCAACCTTCTATGACACTGTAGAGGAGAAAAGGTGATGTTTCGCATTTAAGCTTTGAATAATAAGGTTATGACCACATTAAATGAACCTCTCTGGTGAACACATGAAACATACACAGATTAATACAACAAATTAGATAAATGGCTAAAAAGAAAAGGTTAGTAGGTCAAAATCAGGGTAATCCTGGAATTCAGTCATTCTGAATGCTTTATTAATGAAGTGAAAATTCTGCCTCATTAAAAATAGTAGAAGAATTTATTCTCACCACTTCTTCAATGACCCTAACTGCTACTTAGACTAATACATATATATTTCCATGATAACTACAGGCTTACTAGAGTAATTTCCATATTATAAAACCCAAATCTTCAGAAGATAATAAGTTACAGGTATTCATACATCTGTTTATAAATCTTAAGGAGATTTTTTATAATTTATAAGGGAAGTCTCATTACATTTTAACATGATGTAATAAGTATATTACTTTTTACTCTATTTATTAGGCATAATAACCTGCACTAGGTCTCATGTGATTCTAATTTTTAAGACTTACAAGAACTCTCAGGAGCACTGCCAGGCAGTGGTGGCGCACGCTTTTAATTTTTGCACTTGGGAGGCAGATACAGACAGATTTCTGAGTTCGAGGCCATTCTGGTCTACAGAGTGAGTTCCAGAATAGCCAGGGCTACATAGAGAAACCCCCTCTCGAAAAAACAAACAAACAAAAAACAAAAACAAAACAAACAAACAAATAACCCCAAGAACTCCCAGGGAATAAACCACCAACCCATAACCCCAGCCACTTATGTATCAGAGGATGGACTTGTTGGACATCAGTGGGAGGAGAGGCCCTTTGTCTTGTGAAGCCTCAATGTCCCAGTGTAGAGGAATTCGAGAGTGGGGAGGTAACAGGGGGTTGGTGGATGGGGGAACACTATCATAGATGCAGGGGAAGAGAGGAAGGGTTAAGGGGTTTCTGGGTTGTGTCATGGGAAAGGTTATAACATTTGAAATGTAAATAAAGAAAATATCCAATAAAAGAAAGAAAAAAATTAAAATAAAATAGAATAATTGTATGTTAACTAAACACTGAAATAAAAAAAATAATAAATGAAAACTGATTAATGACATATTCTGTCTACAGTAATAGATACTCCACAACAGATCTATTGGTAAAGACCAATATCACCAGAGCTAATTATTCAGTGGATTTCATACATAAAAGTGTTCTTATTTCCAAGGTGGTAGATCTTGATAAAGACCCAAGCATAAGGACATATTTGTAAATTAATTTGTAATAACTTACAAGATACTTAGAGATTCTATAACATGATATGCTAGAAGTAGAACTTACATGGGCAACTAACTATCAAGCCTAACAAATAATGAATGTGAATGTAAAGAAGATTAGTTTTTATTTATAAATAAAGAGACGAAAAAGAGATTGAAATAACTCTCTAAAATTTACTATCAGATGAAAAAATGAAAATATTCTTATTTTCACAGTAAAATTTTAAAAATATGTCTATGTGGTGAGGTATATGGTTGCACCTATTTGACTACATGTCTATGTTTTATCAGTTTATCTATCTATATATCTATCATCATCATCATCATCTATATATATGTATTATATAATATATATATATATATATATATACAATCTCTCATCTATTTTCTGTGTGTATACTTGCTTTCATTCTTACTCTTCTACATGTGTCAGCAACTGTAGCATAAGTAGCAATTTATAGGGATTTTAGCTTTTTTTTATTATTTATTTTATTTTATTTTTTTAATTTACATTCCAAATCATTTCCCCTTTCCCGTTTCCTCCCTCCCCGAAAGTCCCATAAGCCCCCTTCCCTCCCTCTTTTCTCCATTCAACCCCCTCTCGTTACTCTGTCCTGGCGTTCCCCTACATCCAGTCTTTCCAGGACCAGGGGTGTCTCCTTCCATCTTCTTAGAAATCTATTGATAAGCGGATTATGTCTAGGGTATTCCGAGATTCTGGGTCAATATCCCCTTATCAGTGACTGCATACCATGTGTGTTCTTTTGTGATTGGGTTACCTCACTAAGGATGATATTTTCAAGATCTGACCATTTGCCTAGGAATTTCGTGAATTCATTGTTTTTAATTGCAGAGTAGTATTCCATTGTGTAGATACACCACATCTTCTGAATCCATTCCTCCGTTGAGGGACATCTGGGTTCTTTCCAGCTTCTGGCTATTATAAATAAGGCTGCTATGAACATAGTGGAGCATGTGTCCTTATTGCATGCAGGTAAAGCCTCTGGGTATATGCCCAGGAGTGGTATAGCCGGATCCTCCGGGAGTGTCATGCCCAGTTTTCTGAGGAACCGCCAGACTGCTTTCCAGAGTGGTTGTACCAGCTTGCAATCACACCAGCAGTGGAGGAGTGTTCCTCTTTCTCCACATCCTCGCCAACAACTGCTGTCTCCTGTGTTTTTGATCTTAGCCACCCTGACTGGTGTGAGATGGAATCTCAGGGTTGTTTTGATTTGCATTTCCCTAATGACTAAGGATGATGAACATCTCTTTAGGTGCTTCTCAGCCATTAGATATTCTTCAGGTGAGAACTCTTTGTTTAGCTCTGTACCCCATTTTTTAATAGGGTTACTTGCCTCTCTGGAGTTTAACTTCTTGAGTTCTTTGTATATCTTGGATATTAGTCCTCTGTCGGATGTAAGGTTGGTAAAGATCATTTCCCAGTTAGTTGGTTGCCGCTTTGTCTTTTTGACAGTGTCTTTTGCCTTGCAAAAACTTTGTAATTTAATGAGGTCCCATTTGTCTATTCTTGATCTTAGAGCATAGGCTATTGGAGTTCTGTTCAGGAAATTCTCCCCTGTGCCCATATGTTCAAGGTTCTTCCCTAGTTTCCCTTCTATTAGTTTCAGTGTGTCTAGTTTTATGTGGAGATCTTTGATCCACTTAGAATTGAGCTTAGTGCAAGGAGATAAGGATGGGTCAATTTGCATTCGTCTGCATGTTGACCTCCAGCTGAGCCAGCACCATTTGTTGAAAAGGCTATTTTTTTTCCACTGGATGGTTTTAGCTCCTTTGACAAAGATCAAGTGATCATAGGAGTGTGGATTCATTTTTGGGTCTTAACCAGAGGGCACAGAGATAGTGTCCAAATTAATAAAATCAGAAACGAAAAGGGAGAGATAACAACAGAAACTGAGGAAATTCAAAAAATCATCAGATCCTACTACAAAAACCTGTATTCAGCACAACTAGAAAATCTTGAGGAAATGGACAATTTCCTTGACAGATACCAAGTACCAAAATTAAGTCAGGATCAAATAGACCATCCAAACCATCCTATAACCCCTGAAGAAATAGAAGTTGTCATTGAAAGTCTTCCAACCAAAAAAAGCACAGGTCCAGATGGTTTTAGTGCAGAATTCTATCAGACCTTCAAAGAAGACCTAACACCAATACTCTTCAAACTGTTCCACAAAATAGAAACAGAAGGAACACTACCCAACTCATTCTATGAAGCCACAATTACACTAATACCAAAAGCACACAAAGATCCGACAAAGAAAGAGAATCTCAGGCCAATCTCTCTTATGAATATCGATGCAAAAATACTCAATAAAATTCTTGCCAACCGAATCCAAGAACACATCAAAACGATCATTCACCACGATCAAGTAGGCTTCATCCCAGGGATGCAGGGATGGTTCAATATAAGGAAATCCATCAATGTAATCCACTACATAAACAATCTCAAAGAAAAAAACCACATGGTCATCTCATTAGATGCTGAGAAAGCATTTGACAAAATTCAGCATCCTTTCATGCTAAAGGTCTTGGAAAGATCAGGAATTCAAGGCCCATATCTAAACATAGTAAAAGCAATTTACAGCAAACCGGTAGTCAGCATCAATCTAAATGGAGAGAAACTTGAAGCAATCCCACTAAAATCAGGGACTAGACAAGGCTGCCCTCTCTCTCCATATCTTTTCAATATAGTACTTGAAGTTCTAGCTAGAGCAATTAGACAACAAAAAGAGGTCAAAGGGATACAAATTGGAAAGGAAGAAATCAAACTATCACTATTTGCAGACGATATGATAGTATACTTAAACGACCCAAAGAACTCCACCAGAGAACTCCTACAGCTGATAAACGACTTCAGCTAAGTGGCCGGATATAAAATCAACTCAAGCAAGTCAGAAGCCTTCCTATACTCAAAGGATAAGCAGGCTGAGAAAGAAGTAAGAGAAATAATACCATTCACGATAGCCACAAACCATATTAAGTATCTTGACGTGGTCTAACCAAACAAGTGAAAGATCTGTATGACAAGAACTTCAAGTCTCTGAAGAAAGAAATTGAAGAAGACCTCAGAAGATGGAAAAATCTGCCATGCTCATGGATTGGCAGGATTAATATAGTAAAAATGAGCATCTTACCAAAAGTAATACACAGATTCAATGCAATCCCCATCAAAATCCCAACTCAATTCTTCATAGAGTTAGAAAGAGCAATTCAAAAATTCATCTGAAATAACAGAAAACCCAGAATAGCTAAAACTATTCTCAAGAGTAAAAGAACCTCTGGGGGAATCAGTATCCCGGACCTCAAGCTGTACTACAGAGCAATAGTGTTAAAAACCGCATGGTATTGGTACAGTAACAGACATGTAGATCAATGGGTTTTTAGCTTTTAAGGAAGTTACATTATTAAAAAATATATATAGTAAGTAATGTTTTAAATTTTATGATGTCTGGAATGTGGGGTATTTTACATTGTACTGAAAAACTGATCTGATTTCATCCAATCACCCATGATAGAAAAATTAACTAATGAATAGATCAGCATAAATTTGGTGCATCCAAAGAGACTTATATTTAATGAAAAGAAAAAGCTTTTCTCAAATAAAGGCTTCCTACAGGTAAAGTAAAAATTATAATTACTATCGCTAGTGTATGTAGGTGCATGGTTCACTTATTTGGCAGTGAATGACATATTTATGATAGAGTATTATTTCTTTCACAATAACAAGCATTTCGGGGCATTGAAGTCTGCTCACTGGGTTTACATAGCAAGAGTCATCACATTTGTCCTCAGAAACAATGCATTTCTGTATTGCACCTAGCTAGACTTAACCAACATCATAGGAAAGAGAGTTGAAATATTGTAAGATACAAAAGAACGGGTTGGGCAGTGCAATGCTATCTTGTAGAAAGCATACAGATCCTAGTCTCTGGAACTCTCAGTAGCTGATAATAGTTGCTAGAATGGTCATTAATATCCTGTTTTCCAGCAGGGGATGGTAGATGAGGTCTCATCTATTATTTGTGATTTATATGAAGGCAATGTCTTGAGATATGTAGAGAAACATTTTCTACCATTGTATAGCCATAGGTGAGCTACCCACAGTCCAGGCTCCTGCAAGTATTCCATGATTCATTCTCTGGTAGGAAGCGCCACTGAAGACATTGAGACATAAGTAAAGTAAAACTAAACAAAAGAAATAAGCCTGCAAGTAGCAAGATGATTGGCTCTGAAGAGCAGAGAATTGGTGGTGACATGAAGACAAGGGGGAGTAAAGAGGGTAAGTGCAGTAGAATGTTATATAATTTATATGCAACAATGTATGATATTTTCATCAATATAGTTAATATGGGTTTACACAATCATTACATATGTTTACTCGCTGTTTTAAAATATCCTTTCAAAAGGGGTTTATGTTATTTTAAATAGGTTTTATGAATATGTGTTTATGTGTGCACCTGTATGTGATTAAGTGCATACGGGTGTAAGTGTCTGCATAGTCCAGAGATGTCTGAATCAACTGGAACATAAACAATCTCTAACCATATAAAGACATTCTCAAAATAACTGGAAATTTGAATACAAGATTTAGGGGTAGGGAGAGTATAAGAAAGGAGAAAAAAAACAAAGTAAAGGAAGACTTAAATATATAGTTAAATTCAATTGTTATAGACATCAAATATAGGTTATACTATGTAGAGAATAAAGAGAATATTATTCTCTTTAAATAAGAGTAACCACAATTAAAAGGTAAAATAAAGTTACACAATCAATTGGCAAACAAGGACAGCTAGTTTTTCACTGATGGTGCTCTGATTTCTAGTTTTACTTTGGTCCTGAGACACAGTTTTTTAAAAATAATCCAGCTACATTAAAGGAATGCACTGAGACACCGGCACATGGAGAAACACTATGTTGACATGATGCTTGACTCCTTAAAGATAGTCCACTATGATAAAGCACTGAGACTTTCTAAGTCCTTCGCCCTGTCACACGGCTGTCAGTAGCAACTCCCCCTTCATGTCTGATGATAATTGAGAGAGTAGAGTCTTACTCAGGTGATTTCTGGTGTGATGTGCTTTGAAAATAAACATTCCATCCACATGTTCTTTCTGAAAACATCCCTGACTCATTGGTGATCAGTGAGAGAGACCTTCCTTTTTGAAATGGTTCATTCTGAAAAGATAGAAGCTGATTACTTTGATACTCAAGGAGAATGTCCTGGCTACTCTTCCCACTCTGTGGCATCATTCCATGCCTCAGCATCAAAACTTGTGTCAAACTGAGTTCCATCATTGCCTTGGTGCCATGGTAGAGGAATTTTTGCTTGTGATTAAAGGAGACAGAATATAAAATCAGATTAATGATATCTAAGTATGCATCTAACCTATGTTGAAATTTCCCTGGGGGAAGTTACTTATCTACTCCCTGACTCAACTTCCTCTTTTAGAAATCAACAATGATGCTCAGTTGCTTGTAACCACTGAAGAGATTATATGGCTTATTGGTTTAAATGATTTAAAACTGTTCCTGATCAGTTAAATGTTCTTCTTCCTTTTGTTGGAACACTCAAATCGCAATGTGAAACACTGCAATGATTCATTTACTTCGCCAAATAAATTTGTTGTTGAATTAGTTACTTAAGCTAAACAATATATCCAAATCATCAGTTTTTATTTACCACTCAAATGGGATCATGTTTGAACATGTGGTATCAACTAAAACTAAGTAAAGTTTGTTTTATTCAAACTATTTTAGTCTATGTCTACTATCTCTATAAAGAATACTCTATATTTCTTATATTATTTTCTCATTTTCATTTCTAACTCCTCAGAGACCCTAGAATATTTTTTTAGCTAATTATTTTGTGGATGATTTTCTTTTTGTACTACTGTATTTATTTTCACTTCCTGTTTCATATGCCAAGTCATCAGGACAGTTAATTACTTCAAGAATGGCAAGCATTTGTAAGCTTTCCAGTGCTGTGCATTTTAAAGCAATAATGGTGGAATAAACAAATAGTATTTCTATCAGTTACCTAGCGTGAATGTTTCCTGTGATACTCAATGCAGGATTATGCACATTAGTTATGAAGACAGCAGCTTGGAGCACAATGTCAATGATTCCTCAGTGAGCTACAATTATATCCTTGTACCAACAATTAAGTATTTGTCCTGTATTTAATAGTGAACATGGCCTCATATCACAAGCAATTAAGTTCTTAATAGTACAATTAGTAGCAAGACCAAATGCAAGCCAAAAAAGATGTTTTCAAATCCCTAAAGCGGTTTGAGATTATTTATGGAGGATTTCCTTTGAAGTTGCTTACATCCAGTGATTTGCCAGCCAATATTGGTTGTCACTTTCATATCTCAACATAATTCAAACATATCCTTTAACTTTGATATTTTTTCTTTTCTCTTGACACATAAAAGCCACAAATTGGCCTTTTGTTTCAAGAATTGCATATTTTCAATTGACTTTTTTCTGCTTATTGACAGTAGGTAGATTAGAACCATGGGAAATCTGACAATAGTAGCATTCATAAATCAGCCACATTCCGCATGATTTCTTCTCTATTTTACACATTCCTACTTTGTATGTATAATTGGATACAATTTTTAGTTAAACATCTCACTTGCCCAAAACTCATTCAGTCAATACATCAAAACTGATGCTTAAACATTATCTTCCTCTTCATTCCCAAACTAACAGATTGAACTATGTGTTAGCAAATATATCTCAAAAGTTACATTGTATTAGTGAAATAAATTGAGGACAAAAGGAATGAGGAGACATGTTTAACCTTAATTATAATAAGAAGGGTGACAACCTAGGCCCTTGACTGGTAAGCATATGTTCCTTATGTGGGAGCAGTAGTAATATCTATTCAAGGCAATACTCTTATCACTATGACTATGTCCCCCCCAAAAAATATGTGTTTATATTCCTGTGTCTATGTCAGTGTGTGCATGAATGTGTGTGTATGTATGTGTGTGTGTGTGTTTGTGTGTGTGTGTGTGTGTGTGTGTGTGCAAGTACACACGTGATGTAGTGGTTGGTGTTCCTTTTTCCCCAACCTCTCTCAGTGAACCACAAGATCACCAATTCTGCTAGCTTGGGTGGCCACCAAGATCCAGGTATCCTAGCATCTCCCTATATCTTGACATAGTATCGAAGATTATGTGTCAATATACCTAAATTTTTTAATAACCATAATATACATAAAAAGAAGGGAAATTAAGTTTTAGTACTTTATTTCCTAAAATGTAGACAAAGACAGCACTCAAATAGCAAAGAAATAGTTGTCTTCTTGACTTTACAAAAACAACTTCTTTCAGTTAAGCAATGGGTTTGACTCTTATGTTCCAAAAGTTGTTTCGATCAACAAAATTCCAATATGAGAAAAGAGCAATTTTTAGACTTATGCATCAAGGATGCCATTCTCAAATGTCACATGGCAAGAGTTCACATAAAGTACAACAAATGGAATTGTGTATTGAAGGAGCATTTTCCTTTCCATTGCTGTTTACTTTTATTCTGATGGATATGTCAGACCCAAATGCCTACAACCAAATATAAAGGAAAAAGACAAAATAGAAGCTTATAGATTAGGGGAGCTCAAAAAAATTTAAGCTATTCAACTTTTGACGACTTCTTATAATTAAAATAGCATTACTACAAATACAAATTCAAAACAGTAATTTTGGTTAGGAGCCAAGGAAAAGTATGTCTAAATGATTTACTTTTATCTATTCTTTCCTTTTTTAACTAATCCTTAAATCAGATTTCACTCTTCTAATTAAAAAATAACCTGATTTTGAAATATTAATATGTGTTTATGTGCATGTGTTAGTATATGAATAAGGTTGAGCAAATATAAAACACATATATTAGCCTCATGAAATGAATTAAAAATCAATATGGTAAAGACAAAGTGAGTGCTATGGCTTTAGTTGACTAGCCTTTAGTTGAACACCATTTAACTAGATTGAAATTCTGTTACTCAAATTGATAGTGATGATGCTGTAGAGGAATAATTGCTGAAAGTATGTCCATAGAACAATTCAGAAGAGTATATAAATACATAACGCTTTGGACTATGTGTCAAATGCATAATATTTTCCATATTATTCCATATTCCTTTTGAAATTTTCTGTGTGTAAAGTACCATGAGAAATGTTTAATACAGTGGCAAACAAACGCTGTGCATTTGTGGCTGAAGGGATGGTTCTGCAGTTAAGAGCACTGTTTGCTCTGCCCGAGGATTAATGTTTGAGTCCTAACACTCACATAACAGCTCACAACCATCTGTACATCAAGTTTTAAGGGAATTCGTTCTTAGACATTTTGGGTACCAGACACACATTTTATATAGACACATCTGTAAGCAAAACACCTATCTGCACAAAATAAATAGATAAATAATATAATAACAGAACTTTGATTCATAAATATGGTACCCTCTTTGAATTGTATTAGTGTGTGTAGGATTAATATATGTGACATAAAAATAATTATATTATTAAAGCTATTATTATTAATTTTAATTTCTAGATAATTCTCAGTGATATCTATTATGTGAGATAGAAAGCTCACTAGAATTTATCTATACAAAGGAAATAGAATTAGCATGGCCAAATGATTTCTGAATACCTGTTTTTTGCAGCAACAATCGTAGTAGAATTCTCTTAGGTATATATGATAAGAAATTAACTTAGGTATTCAGGAATAAATGCATAAAAGTGTAATTTTAACTTTTTTTAAGTGTAATTATAACATGGTACTATTCAGCCTTAAAGAATCTACTCTTGTCCTTTCATCAAAATGAATGGAATTAAAAATAAAGATATCTTGTATTTTATGACTAAACTCTACATACTATGCATGTCCTTTTGAGACTGGATTTCCTCACTCAGGCTGATAGTCTCTAGTTCCATCCATTTGCCTGAAAATTTATGACACCTTGATTTTATATAACTGAATAATATTCCATTGTGTAGAAGACACCCCCCCCAACACATACACTTTTAAATTTATTATTCAGTTGAGGGACATCTGGATTATTTCCAGTTTCTGGCTATTATAAATAAAGCTACTACGAACATAGTTGAACAAGTGCCCTTGTGGATTGGTGGATCATCTTTAGGGTACATACCCAGGAGTGGTATAGGTGGGTCTTGAAGTAGAACTATTCCCAGTTTTCTGAAAAAATGCCAAATTGATTTCTAAAGTGGTTTTACAAGTTAGCACTCCCACCAGCAATGGAGGAGTGTTCCCCTTGCTCTACATCCTCATCAGCATGTGCTATCAATTAAAGTCTTAATCTTAGCCATTCTGATGCCTATAGGATGGAATCTCAGAGTTGTTTTGATTTGCATTTCCCTAATGACTAAGGACTTTGAACATTTCCTTAAGTGCTTCTAGGCCATTTGAGATTATTCTGCTGTTGAGATACAGGATGCCCATGCCACACTCCACAGACCCAAGAAGTCTGGACAGGAAGGAGAACACAGCAAGGATGCTTAAGTCTCACTTGGAAGGAGGAATGGAATGGTTGTGAAAGGCAGATGGAGAGAGGGAACTGGATGCGAGAGGGGATGGGCAGGTGAGTGGGGGCATTTGGGGTTGGGTATGGCTATGAGAAGGGACACATGGCCAGATGACCATGAGTATGAATAGAAATCTGAAACTGCTAGGATGTGGGAGGTAGAGAGTATTTCCAGGAGAATACTGAGGACTGGGATAGGGGAAGTGAAATGCCAAGGACTTCACAGAAGAGATGGATGGTTGCTGACTTCTGAAGGCTGTACCACCCTACCTAAGGAGTTTGCTAAGCAACTCATCCATTAGATTCATCAAACTTCAAATCTGGGTCACTGAAAACTGAAGGAATTGCTACAAGAGGCAAGGTACAAAATATTTGACTTCGTACACTTGGTTGATCGGGTAATCTCACACTGTCACACGTGCCTGGCTGTGAACTTGTCAGGCTCCATTCAAAGAGCCTCTCTAGGAACCAGAATCAGGGGTCAATGACCAAAGGCTAATTCGGAAATTTGCCATATATACTATGTACATGTATGTCTCTGTGTGTGTGTATGGGGGGGTGTATGGCTATATACAAATAGACTATACAGAAATAAAACTAGAAACATATGGATATAAGTATTATTTCTCAGATAATTCAATCTCTAGCCTAGGTTCTGGGGAAGGGAAATTAAATTGTGCATAGAGACCCCAGAGTCCAGGGTCAAAAAACAGGATGAATTCAATCCTGAAATACACCTTGACCAAATTTACTCTTGAAACTGGCAGTGACTGGTCCCTCTTACGTTGTGCCTTATATAGGGCCATTGCTTTTTGAGATCCCATATGGGAGGTCCTTTCCATGCTTCCTAACCTCTGGTCATCTGGTGTCTTAACTGAATACGACCAGTTAAAGTTTTTGAAGTTCTTGTAAACACTCCATAGGGTCCAAATTGACTCTCGCCTGCTGTCTGCCAGGTTTATGAACATGCTCCTCCACCTAACCCCATATTGCTTTGAACCAGGTGATGAAGTCTGCCCAGTAGTGGACAGAGTCCCTCATATATGGTTAGGATCTCCTGTATCAATTATCAATCAACAGAAGCCACAAAGGGATAATTTAATCTAGACAATTTGTCAACCGAAAGCCCATACTCAGCTGACTTAAGGCAGTGTCAGATAAAACACAAAAATAACTAGGACACTTGGTGTTGAGATTTTCTTAAATGCTTTTCAGTTTTTCGTCTTCCTCTATGTCTATAGCCTATTATTATTCTAGTATCACTAGTTCTAATACAAGAGGACAATGCACTGCAAGGCAGGGCCAATATTGCTCTGCTTTATTCTGTTTCCACGGATTACTTATTCATAGAGCACTAAAAATCACAAGAATTATTTACCTCAACTCATGTCTATAATACAAATATTCAAGTTTCTAAAACACTTGCTTATATTTCATTGTCTCTATCAGCTGAATTAACTGATTCCTGGCCCCTTTTCTATAGGAGAAGAATCATGAAGCACGCTCCAGTGTAACACAATGAAGATGAAGAAATTCAACTATCTGAAAGCAAAAATTGAAATGTAAAAACGAACAACTTTAGATTCTTAAAAATAAGTCTCATTTAAATGGCTAGTCCCCTTGAAATAGATGGGTGTTCTGAAGTAACAAATCTGGGTCGTTTATTTGTCAAGGTTCCCCCTGCCTTCCTAGAAGGCATTTCATCCACGACTAGGAAATTCATGAGTACTGATATTTTACACCATGTCTTCATCAGGGATGAAGCCATCTTCCATTCCGTTTCATCATGCTGTGAATCATCATTAGACCTTTTGCTGACTCTCAAATGTCAAATATTCTCTCGTGTCATAAGGAATTCATTAAACGGCATTAGGGAAAAGAACAGAGTGACTTTGAGCTAATTTTTCTTTCTATTATGAGTTTTATTTTTGGTCTCCTAATCCATTTCCTTCCAGCAGCAGAGAACGATGTCTTCCTTTTCTAAATGGTTCCATCATGATTGCAGGTGATAGGCTTAAGCAAAATTTACATATTATTAAAACATCTTTTCTCAATCCTGGTTTAGATCTCACAAAAGCAAGTTACCAATCACTTAATAAACTAAATACTTGAAACTATCAAGCAGATATAAACAGCAATATCTGTGTCTAAAAGTACTAGAAGTCATATTGATTAAATATAATAAATACATTAAACGTAATAAATACATTGAGTTCCCCTTCTGTGAGCATATTTACTTCTGAATAACTATTCAAGCACGACATTTTCTTAATTTATACTGAGGCAACTAGTGACCTGGAAAAGATGGATGCCCTGCCAAGCAAGGGGACATTGTTTGACAAAGGACTATACTCTGATAGCAAAAATGACATAGATTTAAAGAAAAAAAACCTTTACAGGAATCAGAGATTCCTTCCTAGGTATGGTGTGCTCAGCATCACATCTTGTTATGGGTGCAAATACGTGGCTTCTTTGCTATATTGCTTCTTTTTTTTTTCTTTCCCCCTCTGTTACTCATTAGGTGGCTGCTACTCCCACAATGACCCTGAGATCGTCGCAAGTATGCAATGTGACAAAATTTCTTTAAATATTACCTTAAAAATGGTAACAAGGGAAGACATGAGTTATATACAGACAGGCTTTATTATTTTAATAGCACTTCATTTCACATTAATGTCCATTTTTAATTTGGCATTTTTTTTTGCAGTAGTTTTAGGTTTCTGAAATAGTTACAAGAAATTTTTAAATAATGCTCTTGGTTCACATACTTTTATTCTATTAGGGTTGTTCAACAAAAGTGTTGGTTTATAAAAATTAAGACTTTGATGCTCAAAATGTTTTCATTAATATATTTATATGAAGGTCTTATTCTTCTTATAACCAATAAACTATATAAACAAAGACTAAGAAATTAATGTCTTGAGGTAAGCAATCATTTTTATCAAAATATTGAAAAAACTTTTTTTTCAGAATTTTAATGATAGGTGAGTAGTACAAAATTACGCATTTATGCAGAAAATAGAGAGGGCTGAATAGAAGTTCATAGACAGGAAAACATGTTGAAATATTGTAAGGTGAAAACTCTTTTATATAATAAATTTTAATAAGTCTATATATGGACTTACATATAATCTTCTAATTTATCTTCATGTATATGTGGTTATTATATTACTTGCCATAATTTAAAAATTGATCTAATATTCATTATGTTTTCAGGATAAATTCCCTCACCTGAGCAAGAACTGTTATGACAGTACTAATTTTTAAGTCTTAAATCAATCTTGGATAGTGAAGAGGCATTTAAGACAATTTTCAAATTTTCTTGAAGAACAATTTATTTCTGTCTTTTTAAAATTTATTTATTTATTTATTCATTTGTTTGTTCATTTGTTTATTCACTTTCATCCAGTAGCTATCCCCTTCTCCTACAACCCTTTTCACAAGTCCCTTCCCCATTATGCTTTTCCTTCTTCTCTGAGAGGATGGAGGACCCCCCTGGATATGTCTGTACCCAGGCACATCAAATCTCTGGAGGACTAGGCACATCCTCTCCTACTGCGCTCAGACAAGGCAACCCAGTTAGGGGAACATATTCCACAGACAGGCAACAGCTTTAGTGACAGACCCTGCTCCAGTTTCTTGGGGACCCACTTGTAAACCCACATCCACTACATAAGTGCAGGGGGCGTGGTCCTGGCCCAGCTTGAAGGACTATTTGATTGGGTACATCTTTATTTTTGTATTACAAACTGCATTTTACCAAACACACTAGTATATCACTTCTATAGTATTACTGAATGATATCGTACAGTTTTTAAGTAAAGTAATATGTTCTTTTTCTACTTTCAAGGACATATTATGTTCTTTATAATTTTATGAAAATAAATGAGGAAGGATAAGTTGTATTTTTTTAAATCATTTCTATTTACTGTTGGAAAATTTCAAATATGTTTAAAATAAATCTTGATCACATAGAATGTTATTGTAATGAATTAAAACAATATATTTTGGGGAATTTTATATTTGGGAATAAATTTTAGCAAGTAAGTTAATTTCCCTAAGTTCTGTCTCTCTCATCTTAGAAAGGATGGGAAGGATGGTGACCCATGTCCTACTTTATTACAGGACTCAGGGACAGTAATGTATGATATTTTGTCTATCACTCTGTTAGGGCTCAATATTTTCAACACCTTGTTAACGTCAGCTTCCACTACTTTTTATAAAAATTGAGAAAAGTTTTAGCTTCTTATCACAGATCAAATGACAAAAAGTCCTTTGATGCTAACTACACATGTATGTTCATTTTAAGTCAACTTCCCCTCACCACCCCAGCTCACTATACCTCAGAAGCTTAGTGTCACCATTGCTGCTGCTGCCCAAGTGTAGACTCTGCCTTTTCTGCCCTTTTAAACTGAATTCATATACTTACTGTCCAATTTTGTCTTTTATGATACAGATGAATATTCCCTTCTCAGAAAAACTGTAACCAGTATCTCTTCCTACATAAACTTGTTAACTTGATCTTATATTGAGTTCTCTTACATTTCAATAACTTGTGATATGCTCAAGTATCTTAAATGCTTATGTCCCATGATATAATATATTAAATTATTTTAGCTTCTTCCTTTGAAGACATGATCTATCTCCCTGACCCTTAAGAGGGCTTGTGTTGCTTGTTCAGGGGAAGTGATGATAACCAATAAATCTAAGCAAATGCTGAGAAGCAACTCAGGAAAGATGCTTCAGTTTGTCCAGAGAAGTCAAATAAAGAAAATGGTCATAGTCTCAAGTGAGCATGGTTCTACTGGTTTCTTGTGTACTAGAAAATACATATCAATAGAATATTCCACACATACTGTCTGAGGAGAGAATGTCAACATTTGTAATTTCACCTACACAGTCAAGAACTACTATTACACATCATACTGAGTACCCAACAAATGTGTTGGAAAGTTATCATTGTAAAAAATTAGAGGGCAAAAACTATCTTTTAAAAAAATATAGCAACAGTTATTCCCATAGCATCTGAGTCTGGGGAATTCTAAGGTAAAACACTGTGTAAATATTCACACACTATGTATTCTTAAAAAGTTTCCTTCATAATGATGGCTTTCATTAGCTGCTAATTATTTCAGCATAAATTAGAATATTTGATTAGAACAATCATAAGATCTTAAAACTCTTTTCTGGATTTTTATTCTGAACCATAGTTCCTTCAAATTCCCAACAGTTTTCCATGTGGAATTTCATGCATTCTATGTTTTGAGATACACAGATTGTGGCTAGCACTTTTTTTAAATTTTATTTTCTAAGTTTTTTTTATTTACATTCAAAATCATTTCCCCTTTCCCGTTTCCTCCCTCCCTGAAAGTCCCATAAGCCCCCTTCCCTCCCTCTTTTCCCCATTCAACCCCCTCTCGCTTCTCTGTGCTGGCGTTCCCCTACATCCAGTCTTTCCAGGACCAGGGGTCTCTCCTTCCATCTTCTTAGAAATCTATTGATATGTGAATTGTGTCTAGGGTATTCCAAGATTCTGGGTTAATATCCCCTTATCAGTGACTGCATACCATATGTGTTCTTTTGTGATTGGGTTACCTCACTAAGGATGATATTTTCAAGTTCTGACCATTTGCCGAGGAATTTCGTGAATTCATTGTTTTCAATCGCAGAGTAGTATTCCATTGTGTAAATATACCACATCTTCTGAATCCATTCCTCCATTGAGGGACATCTGGGTTCTTTCCAGCTTCTGGCTATTATAAATAAGGCTACTATGAACATAGTGGAGCATGTGTCCTTATTGCATGCAGGTTTTTCTGACTCTTTAGTGCATCCTTTCACCTTTCTTAGCCTGACAAATTCCTACTCACAATGTAAATCCTATTTCTGTTTTTCTCCCTCCCTCTTGACAGACATTCCCCAAAGCAATGGAGTAATCTGTAATTTCATGTAGCCGTTAGACATATGTAGAGTTGCTTTCCTAGTAATGATCTTACAGTAAGCCTTTGCAACATTTTACTTTTCTTTCTAGATTATGCATTCCTCGAGGGTAGACTTTATGCTTCATTGTACTCTCCAGCCAGAGCAAGTTGATCTCCAGTGTAAACCTTTGTTAGGTGAACAAATATTGGCCAGAAGGTTATTTGCAAGGGGGCAGCGGTTCCAGTTTTCACATTGTTTATGGTGGGTCTATAAGTTTGTTTGTATTGAACATTAAATTATGACACAAAACAATCCTAGAAAATATTTCATGATAAAACTTTCTTAATTCCAATTGTAAAAAATCTGGAGACTACTGCTATTTCTCACTTTTTCCTCCCACCCTGTAAGATCAACCTAAGAACACTTCAGTTTTAGATTCCCTATGAGCAATAAAGCCTGTCAGAAATGAGAAACTACTTATGGATCATAAGGAAGATCAATTCATAAACATCATTAACAGCAAAGATCAGACCTTTATAGTCATTACACTGTAACTCAGTAAGTAAAGACAGCATACAAGCCAAGGTCCAATTTGTGGTCACTGATCAGGTTATAGGCCAAGCTGTTCTAATGGACAGAGACCACGTCTGCTAAAATCCCAAGTCTAACTTGATGGCGCCACACAATGAAAAGGCATAATAAATGCTTAATGATGATAAGATACGTCCTGTGGCATTTGGAGCTATTCGACTTTAAAATAAAAATGTGAAATGGTTCTAGAGTCTAACATTAAAAGTGTGTTCAGTAAAACCATCTTTACTTTAATAAATAATAGCCAAGAGGAAGAAATACTTTTTTCAATATCTTTAAATGTCTGTGCCTTGCGTTCAAACACCATATTAAATGCATTGAAAATACTTTGTTGTGTAGGAAAACCTGGAAGGCTGTAACAAATGACGGACACGTCCTCATTCTTAGGCATTGCCTATAGCTAGAGACTTGCATAGTTTTATTGTTATGATGGTATTGATTGTTAAGTCAACAGAAAGACATCACAAGGGATTGCAAATCTCTAGACCAATGCTCCGTTCTGTAACATTAAAATGTCATTACTGAATCACCAACTTTTCCCCCTGCTGTAATATTATTCTCTGTTGATTGCCTGCCTGAGCTGAAATTTGAAACTGTCACCCTCAGACTTGCAAAAGTGATTCAACTTCACTTATAAGGAAAGGAAAATTAAATATTCATTCACGGGCTGCATTTCAAGTTCAAACTGTCTGAAACTCCTTAAGGCAAAATGTATTTAAGTAGAAACACATTTTTTTCTTCATTTTTATGCAGCAAAAATTCAGAATGAATATCTTGGGTAAAAAAAAAGAAAAACATGAAATATTTTATTTTGAACTTGAGATTGGGTGGGGTGTTCGATTTCTGACTTTTTTTTTTTTTCACTATTTCCAGCCAGCAACATTTCTTTCTGATGTCAGGAAACAGGTTTGCATATGTATGAAATTGGCGTTTATTGTTTCATTGTTCTGGGTTTTTGCTATATTCTAAAGTAAATCAATTTGCAAAATCACACAGATTCTCAATGAAAGTATAGTTGTCCTCATGTCTGATATGGTGATAGAAGATTCCTAACTGACAATGTCATGTGCTAAATGATATAAATCTTCCCCTGCATTATTACCTATATGTGCTCACATAAATGCTTCTTTTTTTTTCATTTTCTTTTTTTTTATTTTCTATGTTTTTTTAATTTACATTCCAAATGATTTCCCCTTTCCCATTTCCTCCCTCCCCGAAAATCCCATAAGCCCTCTTCCCTCACCCTGTTCCCCATTCAACCCCCTCTCGCTTCTCTGTCCTTGTATTCCCCTACATCCAGTCTTTCCAGGAGCAGGGGTCTCTCCTTCCATCTTCTTGGAAATCTATTGATATGTGATTGGTGTCTTGGGTATTCCAAGTTTCTGGGTTAATATCCCCTTATCAGTGACTGCATACCATGTGTGTTCTTTTGTGATTGGGTTACTTCCCTAAGTATGATATTTTCAAGTTCTGACCATTTGCCTTAGAATTTTGTGAATTCATTGTTTTTAATTGCAGAGTAGTATTCCATTGTGTAAATATACCACATCTTCTGAATCCATTCCTCCGTTGAGGGACTTCTGGGTTTTTTCCAGCTTCTGGCTATTATAAATAAGGCTGCTATGAACATAGTGGAGCATGTGTCCTTATTGCATGCAGGGGGAGCCTCTGGGTATATATATGCCCAGGAGTGGTATAGCAGGATCCTCCGGGAGTGTCATGCCCAGTTTTCTGAGGAACTGCCAGACTGCTTTCCAAAATGGTTGTACCAGTTTGCAATCCCACCAGCAGTGGAGGAGTGTTCCTCTTTCTCCACATCCTCGCCAACAACTGCTGTCTCATGTGTTTTTGATCTTAGCCATTCTGACTGGTGTGAGGTAGAATCTCAGGGTTGCTATGATTTGCATTTCCCTAATGACTAAGGATGTTGAACATTTCTTTAGGTGCTTCTCAGTCATTAGATATTCTTCAGGTGAGATTCTTTGTTTAGCTCTGTACCCCATTTTTAATAGGGTTATTTGGCTCTCTGGGGTCTAACTTCTTGAGTTCTTAAATGTCCATCTTGATAAAAGCAATATACAGATTCAATGCAATCCCCATCAAAATCCCAACGCAATTCATCATAGAGTTAGAAAGAGCAATTCAAAAACTCATCTAGAATAACAGAAAACTCAGGATAGCTAAAACTATTCTCAAGAGTAAAAGAACTTCTGTGGGATTCAGTATCCCAGACCTCAAGCTGTACTACAGAGCAATAGTGTTAAAAACTGTATGGTATTGGTAGAGTGACATACAGGTAGATCAATGGAAAAGAATTTAAGACCCAGAAATGAATTCACACTCCTATGGTCACTTGATCTTTGACGAAGGAGCTAAAACCATCCAGTGGAAAAAGATAGCCTTTTCAACAAATGGTGCTGGTTCAACTGGAGGTCAACATGCCGAAGAATGCAAATTGATCCATTCTTATCTCCTTGCACTAAGCCTAATTCCATGTGGATCAAGGACCTCCACATAAAACCAGACACACTGAAACTAATTGAAAGGAAACTAGGGAAGAACCTTGAACATATGGGCACAGGGGAAAATTTCCTGAACAGAACTCCAATAGCTTAGGCTCTAAGGTCAAGAATTGACAAATGGGACCACATAAAATTACAAATTTTCTGTAAGGCAAAAGACACTGTCAAAAGGACAAAGCGGCAGTCAACAAACTGGGAAAAGATCTTTTCCAACCCTACATCCAACAGAGGGCTAATATCCAATATATACATAAATGCTTCTTAACCTTGCTGCTTTAGTCTCTTCCTAAGATTAATATAAGGATGAAAATAAGTACTGTATATAGAACAGATAACCTTTCGAGTTTGTACTTCCTATCATTTGTATTAAATAAGAATTGGCTTAAAAATTTGACATTAGAAAATTAGAAATTGGAATCAGACCTGTAGTTACTAGGGCCTAAGATAGGGAGAAAGAGAAACGCTACTTAATGAATATGAAATTCCACTTCCAAATGACAGTGTAGGATATCAAAAAGAGATTCTTGCTATACAGCATTGCTAAAACATCACATGTCAGTAAATTCATTGTTTCCAACATTTTAGTTTTATTTTTTAAAATTATTTTAATTTACATTACAAAAGTTGCCCCCTTCCTGGTCCTCATCTCTCTGAGTTCTTCACCCCATACCTCCTTTTCCTGGCCTCAGATTGGTACTACCCCAGCTGTCCATGCCCACCTGCATCCCCCTTTCAAGGGGCATCAAGTTTGCACAGAATTAAGCACATCTTTTCCCACTGTGGCCAGACAAGGCAGTTCTCTGCTGCATGTATGCTGTGGCCCTGGAGTAGCCCATGTATGCTCCTTGGTTGTTTCATTAGTCTTTGGGAGCTCTGAGGGATCTGGGCTAGTTGAAACTGTTGTCGTACTTTCTATGGGGTTGCCATTTCCCCCCAGATCCTTTTGTTCTTTCCCTAGCTCTTCCATAAGGGTTCCCAATCTCAATTCAATGGTTGGGTGTAACTATCAGCATTTGTCTCAGTCAGTAGCTCGTAGAGCTTTTCAGAGGACAACCATTCAGGCTCCTATCTGCAAACACAATATGGCATCAGTAATAGTTTCTGGGTTTGCTGTTCAGCTATGGGATGGATTTCAAATGGTGCTGGTCTAACTGCATGTAGAAGAATGCAAATTGTTCCATTCTTATCTCCCTGTACAAAGCTCAAATCCAAGGGCATCAAGAACCTCCACATAAAAACATATACACTAAATCTAATAGAAGATAAAATGGGAAACAGCCTCAAACACTTTACTTTTATATTAAACAAAGATTACTTCAAAATATGTGATGTTGAACCTGGAAAATGGCTCAATGGTGAAAAACATTGTTTTCAAGACTGATGACTAGAGTTCAATTATCAGAACCCACTGGTACAATGAGAGAAAAGCTCACAAGTTATTCTCTGACCTGAGAACATGCACCAACCTTCCCCAACATATAACACTTAATAAATGAAATTTTAAAAATCACACAATTTAAACAACATGTGATAGTCTGGTAAAGATATCAGTCTTTTAGCTTCTGTGCTACTCAGTTGACAGCATGAGACTAACAAAATAAAATAAAGAAGCATCTAAAGGTAGAAGAATATCAAAGCAAACCGATTCTTGTAGCCAGCTAATCAACTTTTATCAGTCACCATGGCTGTCTTTAGCTGGGGCTTTTTGATATCCCAAGCAGCTTCACAAAAATGCCCAAACCAAATAAATTAACTCAGAGACATCCATCATGTTAAGCTAATGAGTGTCACTGTATTCATTACTGCTCTCTTCAACAGTACGGTAAGACAGTAACAGATGTATCAACATTCAATTTATGTTTAAAAAATATATTTCTCTTCACAGTAGAAAATCTTAAAGCTACTCCCCCCCCATGAGAAACTCCAGAGGAAGTTAATAGGATACACATGCTATGGGGAGTGAAACAGTCTCATCTAAAACTTTATCATTCCGTGCATGTAGTGATCATGAGGAAAACATGTTGAAATGTTATGTAGGTTAAATAGAATAGAGAATATAATGTGTTTTTAATTATGTTTTGTATATAATAAATACTTATAAATTTTCCCAAGATAATGATTTTTATAGCATACTGGGTACAGAATATGTTGTGAAATGTAACAAATGATGCTGTGATTGTTAAATATCTGCCAGCTGGCCTCTAGGGTAACTAAACTTTATGACATTTTCTTATCTCCCTTACTTAGAAGCTTTATTTTGGAAAGCTTGTTATTATACATTAATTCTCTGCCTTTTACAAACCTGTACACATTTTTTTTACACATGCTATAACATGGAAACCAACTCTGAAATGCACACATTAGAGGAAATAGTATCTACCAATCACCAACTCTTTTAGAAGAGTTTGTTAGCAAAATTAAATGACCTAATTAGAAAATCACTCACAAATATTGAATGGCTGAATAACAGCAAGGTTCAGTCAAACTGTTGGTCTGCCTCCTTTTACCTACATCCTCTATCCTTTCATTAGCCTGCACTATCCCTATAAACCCCCTTACTATTTGTTTCTCAGTTAGTCTGCCACACTAGTGCAATTGGATTCAACTGTCATCCATGTCTGATCTCGTCCAGGGCAATCTCTTCTTTGACTATTCACATAAAGTACTTTGAAATTGTCTCTAAGATTTCATTTCACATGAAAATTAAGGAAACAATGTGAAATATACCAGACTCGGGGATCATTTTTGTGAATACAGATCATAGGTATATAGTAGATTCAAATTCAAGGTCATAAATAAGTATTTAAGTTAGCAAGGAACAATCGAATGAATTTCCAAACATTTGGACACATTTTGTCTGAATGTAATCCTCCTAGGAATTTCTGATGTCCCTTCTATTCTTCCAGAGAACATCTTACCACACAATTTTTGAAAAGTGTTCTCAAGGAGGTTTCTAGAGAGCTTATAATATGGGGACTCAGATTCCATGCTAAACCATGAGCTACAAACACATGCTATAATTACTGTATGTGCAAAAATGTATTCATTTGTGCTTAATTTGCTGAAAGTTCAGAATTCGAGAGCATCTTATTTGTAAAACAAATCAAATATCAATTGCATAAGAGAGTGTCAGTTCTTAATTTGGCAAGTTAGCTTTCCTTAATTGTATCCTTTTATTTGAAATACCTTTTTAATGTATTTTTCTACATTTAGTTACTACATTTGATATTTTAAGTTATAAAACATAGACATGGCTGGATCTTTAGATGACCTAGGTCATTTTTTGACCTGCTACTAAAGCTAAATTTGACATCAAGATAAAATCTAAAGGTATGATACTTGTTGTGACAGTGGTATCTCTGTTCATTGTTGAAAACTACTCAGTCCATAAATATCTAGGATAAATGATGTCACAAGGATTGAAAGTACATTGTACTTTAATGTTCCCCAACACTACAGCATTGAAGATCTAGTAACACCACTCTTGGGAATTTAGCTAAAAGATTCCCCGCCATGTGACAGGGGCACGTGTTCACTATGTTCATAGTGACCTTGTTTGTGATAGTCGGAAGCTGGAAAAGACCCAAATGTTCCATAACAGAAGAATGGATACAAAATTTGTTTCGTTTACGTGAAGGAAAGCTGAGTTTAACATGAATTTAAGAATGAGGACATCCTGAGTTTCGAAGGCAAATGAATGGAACTAGAAATATCATCATGAGTTAGGTAACTCAGACCCAAAAGGACATGCATGGTACGTACTAATAAGTGGATATTAGTCAAAAAATAAAAATGCTGAACATCCAAGATACACTGCAGAACTATCAAAGGTCAACAAGCTGAAGGGACCAAGTGGGGATGCCTCAGTTCTACTTGGGATAGAGAAGAAAGAAACCACAAGGGGAAAGAGAGGGGCCTGGGAGAAAAAGGGGATGGAGGGTTGGGGAAGAGAGGGGAACATGATCAGGTTTTGGGTGGGGTGACTGAAGTCCCTGAGGGCCACCAGAAGGAATGGAAACATGCAAACTCAGGAGGTAGGGGGTTGGAGGGATGCTCCAGAATGTATCAGAGACCTGGGAGGTGAGAGACTCTCGGGACTCAAAGGGAAGGACCTAAGATGAAATGCCTGATAGTAGGGAGAGGGAACTTATAGAGCCCACCTCCAGCAAGAAGACAGGGCATCAAGTGAGGGAGATGGGGAGTCATCCCATTGTCACAACTTTGACTCATAAGTATTCATGTCTGAAAGAATTACAGGAATGGAAATGGTGTGGAGCCTGAGGAAAACAAGGTCCAGCAAAGGCCCAAAGTGGGATCCAGCTCAAGGGGAGGGCCCAAGGCCTGACACTATTACTGAGTCTATGGAGCGCTCACAAAAAAAAAGGGACCTATCCTGACTGCTCTCAGAAAGACCCAACAAGCCTCTGAAAGATTCAGATGCAGATATTTGCACCCAACCAATGGACAGAAGCTGCTGACCCCTGTGGTTGAAAGGCTGAAAGAAGCTGAGGAGGAGGGCAAATATGTAGGAGGACCAGCAGTCTCAATTAACCTGGACCCGTGAGATCTCTCAAACACTGGGCCACCAAACAGGCAATATACACCAGTTGATATGAGGCCTCCGACACATATACAGTAGAGGACCGCTGTGTCTAGGTTTAGTCAGAGAAGATGCCCCTAACCCTCAAGAGACTGGAGGCCCCAGAGGGTTTAGAGGTCTGGTGGGGTGGGGGTGGGGTGGGGAGAAGGTATGAGATGTGAAACAGTCCAGTCAGAGGGTGGACTGGGATCGAAATAAAATCTGGAGTTTAAAAGAAAGAAAGAAAGAAAGAAAGAAAGAAAGAAAGAAAGAAAGAAAGAAAGAAAGAAAGAAAGAAAGAAAGAAAGAAAGAAAGAAAGAAAGAAAGAGTAAATGAAAAGAGGAAAAAAATTAAAACTACCAAAAAAATCAAGTATTTAATATCTAATATTAAAAACCCTGAAGTGCTTATGATACACAAAAATTCATAAGGTATTCCTTTGTAAAAAATAAAAATATTTGCAACCAGATTTCATTGTAGCTTTTGTTGGTCTTTTCTTCCATTTTTGTACAACACGTATTAATGTCATTTATGCTAAATACTTTTAAACTTAGTTTAAATTTCACTCCTGCACTTACCAGCCTGCCAGCCATAAGGCGTTTTAATTAACCTCCTTGAGTATTAATTGCTTCATTTTTGAAATGCTGAAAAAGATCACACATGTTCTATAAGGTTGATGTGAGAATTCAATTGTGAGAAAATTAATATGAAGAATTTAGACAGTTTGAACATGTCAAAAGTGCTCATATGTATGATGGTGAAGATGGTGATGATGTCTGTGCTTCTAGTGAATTATCAGTGTGTTAGTGATGCTAATAACTTATTTGGGCATCATAACTGGCTATCTAAAAGAAAATGGTAGGTGTGGTTTTGGTAAAGATGATAGACTATAATTTCACATAATCTTTAATTGTGTCAGCTTTAACTTAATATATACTCCCTTAAGTAAAGTGTTTGTTGCTAATTTTATGCTTTATGTCGTCGAATGTCTTAAAGTATAATATTTAGAAACAGATTACATCCTGCCTTCTTTCCTAATTAACCATTAAAGAAGCAGACAAAGCAGGTAATTATTCCAGCTATACTTATAAATGTGTGGCTATATTAAAATGTCAAATATTCAATAATAATTCATATCATTGAGGATATTAATCTATGACACATATGTACTCTTAATTACAAATAAATGATTAACTGTTCTGGGACATTAAAAGCATTTTTCATAACTTTTCTTTTGATTGAGGAGTAAAAAGGTACAAAATACTAAAAATAAATGAGATGGTATTCTGATAGTTACAGGGAAATATTCAATGTAGAGCAGTGACAAAGTCATTAGAAATTTCCAAGACTTTACCCCACCAACTTTATAAGCTTCTCTAATGAACTTTTAAGGCTTTCAGAGACATACACCTACATAATCATTAAACATAAGAAAGAGGGATAATTTAAGAAGATAGAAATTTTTCTAATATTTAAGATGTACAGCTATTGACACTAAAAAGAGGCACTTTGTTATATAGATTATAAAATCAAAGCAGACTATTTTCTATAATTCATAAATGATGGAGAGCTGCTATTCTCTGAAAATGGTATCTTAATTTTCTTAATTACTGTTCTATTGCTCCTATGACCCAGGATAACTTATAAAAGAAAGCTCTGAACTTGGGCCTTACAGTTTCGGAAGTTTAGTCTATACCCATATTGTGTTATGCATGGTAACCAGCAGACATACTGATGGATCTGTAGCTGAGAGCAACATCTTGATCCACCAGCCCAGAGAGAGAGGGGGAGGGGATGGACAGAACGTTGAACTGTTGTGACCCTTTGAAACTTCATAGCCCATAGCCAGTGATATGATTCCTCCCTCCAAGGTCACATCTACTCCAACAAGGCCATATCACCC
Organism: Tokudaia tokunoshimensis; assembly: GCA_036184795.1. Lineage (NCBI taxonomy): Eukaryota > Metazoa > Chordata > Mammalia > Rodentia > Muridae > Tokudaia > Tokudaia tokunoshimensis. The sequence goes on along the minus strand of BTHU01000011.1, from coordinate 32,442,890 downwards.
AATCCTTCTGATCTTTCTTAACTCATGATACTCCCTGGTTACTAAGCATTCAGATAATATGAACCTATGGTGCCACTAAAATTCAAATCACTATGGGGCCAAATGTATCCATTCCTTTAATCTTTCTAGATTTCTTCTGTAGCAAATGAAAACCCTTACAGATATTTTGTCATGATATATAATCCTCTCTAAAACAATGATCTATTTTAAAACATATAAACAGCCTCATTTCCCACAGTGCCTAATCTATTTTAGCGTTTTTCTTTAATTTTCTTTCAAAGCACCTGCCCCTAACTATTGTCAGGTTTTACATAATTTCCTCTGCACTGCTTTATGCCCTTGTTCTCTATGGGAGACAAAGGAAGACGGAAACTACAGTCCCATCAATCAAAAACAACACAGTCAGCACCAGGTCCAATAATGAAACTATGATTTCATAAATCATCTTCTACAGGTTAGGGTCATCTTTAAAGGGAAAAAAAATCTTATCAGGTGCAGTTGAATATTCTCATGGTCTTTCATACTTCAGTCTTTAATGAAAACAATATAACAGCTGTCAGAATATAAATGTGTAACCTTTCTTAGCTTTAAAAAACTGCCCACATTGTGCCCCGACGATGCCCTTGAAATACAATGAAGTCGGAATATTTTTCTTTCCCTGCAAAGGTCTACCCACGCCTCTCTTTTAGCAGTTTGGCAGTGAAATAAGCTTTTTCTCCCTTTACTCTCTTTCAGATATGTGTGTTTAATTCTGTCTAGTGGAGATTAAATTTAAAACTCAGATTCAGAAGCTATTTCATGGCAGTAACTAGCACTAAATGCTTCTAAACTAGCAGAAGTTTAATGTGGCTTGTTTTTTGTTTTGTTTTGGTTTTTGTTTTAGCTGAATCAACAGCTCTTCTGCTCTCTGACCCTGATCGCCCCTCCATATATTAGGAAGTAAACTAAGTATCATAAAATCTCAGGATGGACTAAGAACAAATGAAAATTTATCACTTTAAAAATATGGGTTTCACATTTACAAAGCTGATTAAGTTACTCTGAGTCAGAAAAAAACTATTTATTAAAATGTATATGGAAGTATGCGTTCAACTTTCCCAAATTAATTTTGCTAAGACTTTGCTGTTTGGTATACCTATGATCCTGATATAATCCAATAAAATATACTATTTCTTAATTTGAGTTAGCTACACAGTTGTCACATTGTTCTCATTTCAAACACCAAGGCTTAATATGTATAATGTGAGGTAGATCTAGGTATAGAAATGAGTCAAGTGTGAGGCCATGATGAATCACGGTGGTTCCTGGTTCCTGAAGAATAAATCAAGTGAACTGACCATGATGAATATAGAGTCTACAGTAGATATAGAGAGCAGAAAACATGCAAAATGGGGTTCTGTGTATAGCCCAGAGGTACCTTAGGCAATACTTGATTTTAAAAAAAATTAAATGACTACACTTAATTTTAAAATCTAGCGCCAAAGGAGTCTCTCCTTTGGTTTTGCTTTTGTGACAGACATAGGGTTTTCAGGGTGTTAGTTAGCATGCTGGAGAGTTTTATTCAGAAGAAGCTGCTGTTTACAAGTATTTTGAATGGTTAACAATTCTGTGCCTGCTATATAATGTAAAAGCAATGAATGGCTACACAACATCATTCACACTTTCAACTCTACATGATTATCTGGTCCACTGGTCTACTGTAGTGTATTTCTGAAATGAATTGAAGATAAACCCATAATAGTCCATTTCATACAGGCATATCTGTCTCAGTTTAAATTCAAGGCCCAAATATCTACTTATTTCCATTCTGTTTGTGCCTGGTGTTTTCATCATCATAAAACCGTATTAGTTCCTTGATTACACCTGGAATTCTGCAAATGCTGTGAGAGCAATACCAATCTCACGCCAGGCTCCTCATTTGAAAATAATAGCACAGTGGCTGAATTCCATAAAGGAACTATTGAGAGTTTCCTCAAGGTCCTACATTCTGTCTAGTTTGGATGAATAAAGCAATTTCTGTATGTTACCAAGCAGAAAAACCTTATTCTGTATATACAGAAGCAAATATGCGATTTGAATAAGATGTAAAATTTTATTTGGCATTTGAGTATATGTCCTTTTAACATTATATTTCAAACTTTTAGAGAAGATTGTTTACTTGATGTACTTTAGCAAATGCACCTAATTATATTCCTTGCCATTTAAATTTTCCTGATTATTTTATTTTTAAATTAATTTCCAAAATTTATAAGGAACAGTGATATTCTTTAGGTAAATTTAAAAATACAAACAGTATTCTATTCTTGGGTAATATTTAAGTATGTGATATATCATATATATATGTATATATGTGTGTGTGTTATATCATATATAGATATACACACACACACACATACACACACACACACACACATATAAAGTTTGGAATCTCTGGGACAGGAAGACAAAGATAAAACAGTCAATTTGTAATGTTTTAATTACATATTCATATAAAATAAGCAACCAGAAGCAAATAGTGTAATAGAGTTGCTGAGTCCAGAATAGATTCTTAATTTTTAGAACAAACTCAAAGTCATTCATGTTATACCAGAGGCAAGAAACATACAACACAGTAAAACATAAAGAAGTAAATGTTTCAGAAGACTATGCAACATGTAAAATAATATTTTATGTACACATACAAGAGACATAAACCTCTGTTTTCATTTTTATAACAAAATTAATATAGACTGGGAGGAATAGAGAGAGGGGAGACTGCAGTTGGGATATACTGAAAACAAATAAATGAAAATAAATAAATAAAACATACAAAGCAAACATAGAAATATTTCAGAAATACTTCTCTATTGAAATTCAACTTAGCAGAAAGGTGAAGTTTCTCTGACAAAATTGCACCAGAGTTAAAGGTACCAGTGAATTTCTGTTAGAAAGGAAAATATATTACATAGCCCTTAGTAACTATTCACATAGGATAAAACTGAAGCATGTAATGTATCCTTGTTGTTTAAGGACTGAAATTCATCCTACCATAAAGACCTGAATAGTTTACAGTGAATAAATACAAAGGAAGATGAATTTATTATACAATTATAGTTTATCAACTACATACTATTTGTTGAAAGCTAAACATTCTGACCTCTCTCTATGCATGATTAACTTACCTTACAAATTAAAGAGAAGATCAAATATATATTTCTATCATTTTTTTTCATTTTTGGTCTCTTATAAAACCTATCATATTAATTATAATATACTTACAGTCTATGTCCATGATTTGAGTTGTCACTTGTTCTCCAGCTCTTGAAGAGCTAATCATGTACAAATTTAGCAGTACAATACATAATCATTATATTTGTCTGCTTTTGTGCTAGAAACAATAGCTATCACTTAAATGTAATATGGCCATAAAGGCCCAGAACATGAAACATATACCTCTCTTGGTAAAGAATTGTGAATCTATTAATATTGATGGTGATTGTATAAATTGTAACTTAACAGGGTTTTCTATCAGACTTTACTTAGAAATGATTATTTTGTAATTAAAATGTAAGTGTTGCTAAATATTAATTTTTATAATTATATTTTGTGCTCAGCACTAAGATCTTTCTCACTGCCCAAGGGGCATATTGAATGTTTGATACTCAGATTTGCGATCCCTTCAAGTCAGGAATTTTTATCGTGTTATTAAGGACTTCCTCTCACTTCACCCTTAAATTAGTGAAGTCACTTAAGTTCCATAAATCTTAGCTCCGTGTCTGTGTAGCAAAAGACATTCAGAGGACCTTCGATGTTTACTACGATTTTGATTTATTAATTTAGCAGACATCGTCAGACATCTCTGTGATAAAAAATAAAACAGTAAAACTTGCTAACAAACAAGCTACTTAGCTTCTGTGAATTTCTTCCTACAATTCAGCATTGAGGAAATTGTGTGCTTCAGTGCAAACTCTGTTCTCCTTGATTACAGAATGAGACTTATTACAGCAATTACTACCACTTTTAACTCCCCCCCCGCAAGAAAAACAAAGGCTCTTTTCAAATCAGTTTTAGTAGTTAATCTTATTTTTTTATATTATGCACACTATGCTTTCAATAAACATTTTCTTCTATTTAATGATTTTTGCAACTCTTAAGAATTTTTAAAACATACAAATAGACCCTTTTTGAAGTACACTATGCAGAATAATGATGATTCATGAATGCAAAAATGAGCAAAAAAGTTAATAAATTGCACATCACTTTATGCATCATCCTGGATAAAACGAGCAGTATATTCCATCAAACCCTGTTTTCTTAAATCATCAAAAAGAAGACCCATCAGAACAACTTTTCAGTTATCAATAATAACTCTAGAAATGGGTCATTCTTCACCATAGAAGATTATGCAAATGAATTGTCTAAATTTAAAGTGAATTTACGTAGAGCTACAAAGCCATTTTCCAGTTTTGTTCTATTTGAGTATTGGGAGACATTCATCACAACATGATATAGACAGCCCTGAGCTTTTTATATGGCCCAGGCTTTCTTCAAACTTATGATCCCCAGATAACTGGTTTGACACATACTTCCCAGTAGCAATGCAAGTTTTACATGTATTGGTTAATAAATATTAAGTGACTATAATGTAAAGTATTCAGGTGTCCTCTCAGGCTAATAATACCCTTAATTGGCAGTCACCTTGTCACCTCAAAATTTCCTTTGTTAAGGAACTCCTATGGATTCTATGACACAAGCATGGAGGGAAAAGAATTCATTTTGATTTACATGTTCGGTGTGAGTAGTTATGATAAATTTATTGATAAATAATATACCAAATTTTTTGGACTTTTTGAGTGCTGTTAATAAAAAAAGAACAAAATAATGTAATCCAATGGGAGGTCAAATATTTTTATAAGATATTTATAACTTTTAAGACAAAAGGGACCAACCCACTCACCTGTTTATTAAAAACAGGACACACTGCTTTATGTAATACAGTAATCTTAAGAATGGTACAAAGACAAAGAAACACAATGCTAGGTAAAACTGAATCAATACTGGAATTTTGATATATGATGGGATATAAACTAATTTTCAGAGTCCAGGAAAAATGGTCAGTTTAGGGATAAGTTTTTTGTTTAAGGTTGGACCCAGGCACGGAGAAAACATCTTATACTTTTTAATGGTATTGGTTAAAAAAATTCTTTGAACATACATTGCTTAGCTGTCCATGCGTCAGTGTGTTATCATAAAAAATAACAGAAATGGCAGTACATTTCCTTAGTCATATGCAAATATTAAACCAGTTAATAAACACATATGTCTGTAAAATGTCAAATCCTAATTATGCCTGCACTGCCGTGTTCAGGATTACTATCAAGCAACACTTTGACTCATATTTATAAAGGTATATTCACAATGAATTGATGTTTTAAATGGCCTGTGGAAATGGAAAAATCCTTGTGAAAATCAAGCTGACCATCTAAAAAAAAGGATTAGAAGGATTCAGAACATGACTTTTAATAATTGCAGCTCACAATGTAATTAGAAGCATGTCCTTGGGTAAGCTACTTAGAGCTCTGATTGCCAGTTTCCATAACTGAAACATGGATGATTCAATCTAGAGAATCCCTCAGGTTTTTTTTTTTTTGACCCTATGGTTTTATAGGTCTGAGTCATCCTAATTTGTGAATATCCTATATTCTGACCTTTGCAAGGTACCAGAAGAGACAGAGTACAAGTCATGTAAGAAGTTATAAACCCAATGTAACTAAAGATCCACATTTCTATAACATAATAATAAACTTTCTTTAAGTATTGCTTTCTGTTTGTGCATACAGATACGGTTTTAGGTCATTGAGAATTCCTATGCTCAGCCATGATAACTGGTGCAACCAACTCTGGGCACTTCTGTATAATTGGTCCGATGATTGGTGGTCCTGTCAAAACAATTGACACTTCACGATTTCACCGATATGGAATTATCTTAAATAAAACATTTTCTTAGAAGTTGTATTTAGTTTTATTTTACTTGTATGAGTATTTTGCCTGCATGTGTATCTGTGTACCAGTATTTTGCCTGGCAAACAACCCAGGCTACAAGAATGCATTAGATCCTCAGGAACTGGAATTACAGACAGTAGTGAGCAACCATATGTGTACTGAGAATTGAATGTGGGTACTTTGAAAGAATAGCCAGTGCTTTTAAATACTGAGATACTTCTCCAATCCCAAATGAAATATTTTATACTGATATGTATTTTCTATTACATAATCTTTTGATGTAAATGTAGCCATAAAATAGGTTAAAGGCCGTTAATTAATTAATTAATTAATTAATTAATTAATTAATTGCAGCACAACTGTGTTCATAGTTGGAAGGCATGAGCACACTAAGTGTGCCTCAAGTATCTTACTGTCTGGTATTATATTTGTGCTGCTGTACCGGAGACACTACTATTTAGTTTTCATATTTTTTTCTTTTAGCTTTCACATCAGTAATACCAGTATAGTAAAAAAGTCATTGACAATAGACTTCTGAAATTTTGCTTTCAATTCACTCTGACCCTCATTGTGGAACTTATAGTACCTTAGAACCTTTCTCATATTAGTAGACTTAAGCAGTGATCTGAGCTTGAAAAAATGTTTTATTTTTTCCATAGTGATATTTGGGGACAATTATCTTGTAGGAATTCCAGGTCCTGTCTATCACTGCATTTTTCCTCAGTGGTTTTCACATAAACTTGTGAGTTCACATCTGCTTGAAACCTGTGATGGAGAGTGGCTTTGTTGTAAGTAGATGTGTGTACTGTAGTGCTATATCACTGATCTTTGGCTACAGGTTTATTTAGCTCATCGTTTCCAAGAGAAGAATCTTCAACCCTTGTGAACATGCACGAAGTATTATTAACTTGGAACATTATTTACTGACCAGGGTTAATAAAAAACTTTAACAACAGCACTGTGAACCATAAAAAGAAACATTTTCTTCACGGTAATCGAACTATGATGACTTGTACTTAGGTGCCCTATGTCTTAATTCATAACCAATTTTAACAGGGCATGTTTCCATGACACCAGGAAACCTTGTCTTCCAGGGAATAAGAGAATGAAATGTTTCATGATTGATGACACTATCTAAATGCTGGCACAAGCTGGTGAGCTCTTGCAAAGGAGGCGTGTTTGACTGCATTCTGCCCAACACAACAGCTCATTAAGCAATATTTCCCCATTAATGTTTAGTATTAGACAGTGAATGAAAGACTAAATATCATACGGAAAAACAAATTGAAAACAGCACAGTAGGGTTTAGGGTAAGCCGCCAACAGCTTCCCCTTCATTTGGAAGGCAGCTTGGATACCTATCCCAAAGATTAATGAGCAATCAGTTCTAAATTAAACCAAGACCTGCATTTAAATATTTTCTCTTCTCTTTTGAAAACGCCTCTTTATGTTACAGTAACTGAGATAAAATACAGTATTAGCCTTTCCATGTGTTGTGCAATGCAGTTAGAAACATGAAAAGATTGTTTCTGAAACATTTCTTTCACATTTTTTTTAACATTTTTTTTTCCCTCGCACAATTTGAAAGGAAATGGGCCATGATGAGGTCGGCGGTCTCTGCCACATGATACAGAATTGTGCTCTCTGTCAGTCACTCAAAAAACAGTCACCTCTTTGAAGATGGAATAAGAAAACTGCTTTTATGAACATCACACATTCTATCAGAGGTTGCAAAAGCAGAATTTCAATTTTATAAAAACTGTCAGAGGAAGCACCTTTCAGTGAGGACAATGATACTGTTACAATAAGTGAAAATGTGGTCGAGATCATTGTTGTGCTGGGTCTTCAGGACACTGACAACAACACTGGGTACAGCATTGGGAAACATTTTATATGCAGTCAGGCTTAGTTTTACACTCCACATGATTGACCCTTACTATGTGAAATCATTGCTAGGGGAAGACCATTGTTGGGACCTAGCATAAGAAAAATAAAAGAGAAGGTACCAACTTCTTCCCATGAAATTGTACACTGTGAGGTAATGCATATGTTACTTAGCAACATCTACTCATCCTACTGTGGATTTTTAGATGACAGACAGAAAGTAGTTACATTTAAACATCTAGCTGTGCAATTAAATAAAAACTGAGGAAAGTATAATTAACAAAGTAAGCACATTATTGAGGTATCTTTATTGAACATTTTGGAATATATCTCTTCAAAGGCCTGCAAATAGAGGTACATTTTCACACCTTATTTTGGGTAGATGTGACCATATAATTTTTTTAGTATTCCATATTTTTTTTATTAAAAGTTGAAGAGAAAAATACAACATGACATAGTTCTGTTTATTATGTTAAACGTTTTCTATATATTAACCACAGCATAACAATTAAATAGGGACATTTTAAACCAATTTGTATCAGGAATTTCCTGAAGCTAAATGGAAGCTTGTGACAAAAAAACAAGCAAGTCCTATATTTATTTTTGTTTCATAAAAAACCTCAGTCCATGCCACGTAGACTGCATAGTTATATAAACGGGGTGAATGGTAGGAGCTGGAAATTTGATGGTTTGACTGAAAATCCAAATAAAATTGCATGGTATCTATTATTAAGGAGAGACAGTAACTATAAAATTGATCATGATGAAAATCTGTTCCAATTGTTTATTAAAAAATAAATCCTACATACCCTAAAAATACTTTCAAGAGATTGAGTGAACTACCATCCCTCAACCAAAGGCAAATTTCCTAGACTTATGAAGTAAACTCGTGTGTCTGGGAGGTCCTTGCTTGTTTAATGAATTTCAGATGTGGAGATGAAGTCATTTGAGCTTTCCATGAGTAAATATAAATCAAATGAGACGTTTCTTACTAAAAGATGCACACCAGAGACACACAGGAGGAAATAGAAAAAGGAATTGTGATAATGAAAGCAGAAGTTAGAGGGACAGCTGAAACTCAGAGAGTGTCTGTTGTCCCCAGACACGTCACCAATAAAGTAGAAATTCTACTAATAACCCTGGAGGTATTGAAATAGTACAATCAAGGTGTTGACAATTTCTTGTTCCTAGGAGTAGAGAGTCACCAAGATGCAAACTAGTGATATCGACAATTTAGAAGATGAAGGAGAGTAAGTGCTTGCCTACAGAAGTAAATTATTATTATCATCATCATCATCATCATTTTATTATTATTATTATTATTATTATTATTATTATTATTATTATCCCAAACTTCATGGCTATTACTATTTAGTTACTGAGAGACAGAATGATGTAGGACAGTCGTACTTAGTCATAGTGCCTGGTGTTGGCATCGAGTTCCAAAAGAGAAGGCACAGTGATCGTAGAGTCTGTCTTCAATTTACCATTCAATTGAATGAGGGAAGGTGAACTCTAAGCAATTTGTTGAAAAGTATCCTCACATTTTACCTCATTCTTTCATTTGCCTTTTCTGTCCTATCATCTTTCTGTGAAAATGCTCCATCATTATTCTCCCTCTCCATCTTCATCATCAGTATTGTGAGAATTTACAATCATATGGCACTTACAGTCTGCTACCATACTGTATAACACATACTCATTTCATCTTCAGAGTAATTCTGAAAACTAGGCACTATTGTTCCAGCTTCGATACAGGTGAGCAACTGAGAGACTTGCCCAAAGAGAGGAAAGTGATAAGAGAAAAATGAACTGAGGATAGAGTTGCAGGAAACTACAGTGACTCATTTGCATAGCAGCATCTGGCATTCTTCAAGGAGCATGGTTATTTCCCTGAACACAGATGCAGATGATTTTATCATATACACAAAGATATATGACAAGCCAAGTGATGCAGCAGAATAATTCACACACTGTCTGCTCTATAGGGGCGAGAGACAGAGCCAGTGAAGAGATTCACTGAGGAGAGGAAAAGAGGAATTAACAGGGCCTCTCTGTATAATACTCCTTTCCTTATTGTTTGGAAAATATTTGATACAGTGCAGAATTCATGGAATCAGTCTTTGAACCTCAATTTCTTTGCAGAAACATAATAAAGCAAGCCTTCACAAAGATACTGTTTTTAAATTATATATCTATATATTTGTATGTGGATGCTTTTGACTGGGTTTATGTGTACCATGTACTTACAGGTGATGACTGCAGTCATAGAGGGGTTATGGAATCCTGGAACTGAAGGTTCAGGCAAATGGAAACAACTTTATGGGTACTGGGAATCCAATTACCAAATACACATGCAATCATAACTGTTAACTGCTGACCTTTCACTTGGAAGCCAATAGATTATGTTTTTTTTGTAAGGTAAACCATTTAAAAAATATTTAGGCTTAAAATAATGTACCCAACAGAGTGTTCTTACAGTTTTAAAATTGAATGCATAACCTAATATAAGTTGAATTCCAACTAATGTTTCCTCCATTCCTGCTCTGAGTAGAGTGATCAGGTTCAGTAGAGGTAAATATATAGTCTCACTAAAAATGATAATTTTTTTTTTACTCAGATCTCACGTAGAAAGGGGAGAAAAACAAGGTAAAAAATGCTGAAAATGTGCTTTACAGATTTCATAAACTTTTGTTTTGAAGAAGAACTTGCAAACTACTTTCTCATGGACTTTATGAGCTCTATTATTAATTTAAAAGCAAAACCCCTAAAATCAAAAGAAATGTTTGAAAATTTTCCATACGTATTAAATACTTGATGTTTAGAAATCATATAAAATAGTTACTGGATTTATTTAAGTGGAATTCCTTGGATATCAGAAATTTCAAATTGTTTATTCATTACACTTCATTTAATGTAATTTCTGTGTTTGTCCTGCCATAGGAAGATCACAATTCCTTTTGAAAATAGTGCTTCAAAATACTTATAGTTAATTCTAGAAAAATAATCTGCATCATATTCCATAAATTTGAGGAACAAAAGTCAGAATATACAAATAAAATTATCTCTTATATTCAAACAGTACAACCAAGGAAAAGTAAAAAAATACAGAATGGGAGATATTGTAACTATTCATCGGTAAAAATTAACATTCAGAATACATAAAGAGTTAAAAAATTTAATATGAAATATATAACTTTTGATCTCTCTCCAAACAGAACTATAAATGGAATACAAAGATGTTCATCTGCTTGATATCATTAGTCATCCAGAAAAGGCATAGCCAAACTTCAGTGACTTATTTTCTCATTCAAGTTAGGATGATCAACATCAAGACAGAGTAAATAAATAAGTTCCGAAGAAGGTAGAATCAAAGAAAATCATGCAGTGTGGTTTAAAATAGTACAATTTTATGCAGGGTGGCATGGAGTGTCCCTTTAAGTTACATATCCTCTTTATGGTACATCTCCTGTGTGAATGCATTCAGAATGAGAAAGAGGTTACAAAATTCTAATATGTATCACTGTATTATTCACTGCAGTGAAGACTTAAAATCAATAAATATGTTTGCCAAGGTCATGAATGGATAAGGATATTATAGTGTGATTGTGTGTGTGTGTGTGTGTGTGTGTGTGTGTGTGTGTGATGAACATTCCTGACCCATTTAAAAAAATAACATCGATTCCTTTGAAAGGAACATGAACCTAGAGGATACTGTATGCTTGATTTCCTGCCTGGAGGCTTAAAGCAACTTGAACTGATGTAAAATAGTGATTACTTAAGACTGGAAATGTATTGTGAAGTATATGTTGATAAAGAGATTTAGTCAGATGTCCTGTAAGCCTAGGTAGGGATATTCACACTAAATTGAATTAATGTGTAATGCCATTATCACAATTTTGAGAAAACTAAAATAAGTCTTAATAATTTTAAATTTTATTTGAAAGAAAAGACAAGCAAATGTGACGAATTTCAAGTTTTATTTCACTTTTCAGTGAACAGAGAATATTCATAGTGCTATTATAATTTAGACCTGTAAGATGGTATAGGGAAATATGAAATTACAGAGCTATTAATTAAAAACCTGAAGACAGAAAAAGAAAAGCAAAGTGAGAAGCACGACACCCCTAGTGCTAACTCAGTCCTCCTGGGAAAACGCAGACCCCCCAAACTGGCTACAGTGAGTTTCTATTAAATCAAGCAGAATCTAGTAAGTTTCAAAGTGATATATTGCAGTTAAGTAAAATCTAGAGAACAAATCTTTAACAATATGTTTATTAATTCACTTTTCATTGTTACAGTAAATTTCTCTTTGAAATCACAAGTGTGTGTGCATGCATGTGTGTGTGTGTGTGTGTGTGTGTGTGTGTGTGTGTGTGTGTGTGTACACCCCGCATGTCACAAGAAAATTCTTACAATCCACTAGCTTGCTGTTACTATGAATTTGAGGATTAATGTCAGTCAAATTCTCTTAGGCCATTTTTGCTACTATTGACAGCACATTTTTACCTTTATTTCGATGTTGATTTTAACTACCTGCTCTCTTTAAATCACCACCAAAGATGTTATCTCTCACTTATTCCCAAATTTCCCACCACTTTAAAGTTCCTTTGAATTCTTCCCTTATCAGTTCTGGTTTTGAGTGTTCAAAATTATGCACTTTCCATGTTTAGATACATCCTACCCCTTCCTCATGATTTTTTTTGTTCCTGTGTAAACTATTTTATTCAGTTTTCAATGCCCCACTTTTCCCATTAGCATTAGTGTATCTACTTCTTCTATGACTCCCTCTTTTGTGAGTCACAACATTACAATTTGGCTTCTGTACACAATAAACAATCTTTCAAAACCTCAGGCTTCTTATCTTTGTTACCCTGAGATACTTCAAAACCAGCAGGTCAAAAATAGAGATTGCTGTGTGTACTTTGTGGTCTAGCTAAAGCTGTTTTATTCTTGACTTAGCCCTCATTTACATCCCTCATGTCTTTAGATGTCAATTCTAAAGCAGCACCTAAATCTTTGGGTCCATATACATCCCCAGTATAGCATTTTTCTGCCTATCGCACTTTCTTTACTGATTAATTGGCCATTGTTCTGACATCTCCTGTGGAAAGTTGGCCCCACATTACTCCTTGCTGTTTGGCAGGATTGAGGCACCAGCTTGGATATGACTGTTGTTTAGTAAAAACAAGTAGTTTTACGATGTATGATGTCAGTCAGTTCTCTAGTTCTATCAAAAAGAAGAAAGTGTCTTCAGTAACTTGAATCTTGGTACTGTAAGGTCTTTAGAGAAGGGATAATGTTATTTCACTATGAAATATGCAAGCACAGAGGAAGAACACCTGAGATTTGAGTTAAAAATGCTGTGTAAAGCAAAAATCTGTACAGCTCAAGGTTCAGAGATATTTTAAATTGAAATGCCTAAAATCAATACATATTTAAGATATATTATTAGTTTCCCTGTGAAAGGCAAGTCTCTGTATCTCTGCATGTGTCTCCCTGTCTCTGTAACTCTAGCTTGAAAATACTATTTAATTCACTGTAATATATTCCTTAATACAGTGGATAATTAGAGATAAAACTCATCCAAAGTGACCACAGGTGACATATTTTGATATTCTATTTTACTCCTCTGGAGTTAAAGGCACTTGAAACAAAATGATATCCAACTTAGTATCAAATTTGTATTCTCAACATGGGGATCTGTATGTGTTTTAAACTTTAAAAAGATTGATTTGAATAAAAACACTTTTATTGTGAATGAAATTTAAAAGATAAATCATTGATATTTTTCTGTCACAAGCAGAGAGTCATGGGATATCCATAGAATATCAATAGATTTGAACAGCTGGAACAACTGGCACTGTGATCGTGGGGACATGGAGCTGTGAGCAGGATGGCATGAGTAACTTTGAAGATTGAGAAGGACTATCTTCAGTATATATGATCTCCTAGTCATGGGCTGGGCTGGGACACTAAAGATGACAGAAGATAAAGGTAATCTGTTTTCAGAAGGCCATCAATTAACAGGACATCTCTTGGAGAACGCAGCTAAGTCTGTCAAATATATGTCCTACTGTCATTTGCTTCCCTATTTTATAAGCACCCACAGTTTACTGCATGTAACTATTGTGGAAAATATGGATAGTCAGTATTTTATTTAAAATGGTTAAACAAACAGAAAGGAAAAAACCCTCAACTTACAAATATTTCACTATGTATCAACTTTCTTTAAATTAAAAAAGTGGTCCTCTTCTTTGAATTCACATTTTATGCATGTGATATAAATTGTGCATAGTCACCTGAACCATAAGCAATTGTTTTCTTCCTCCCTGTATTTAAATTTTTGATCCCTTTTATTTTATATGCATGAAGTGATGATAATGGAAGTCTATTTGAGTATATTTCTAATGCCTAGAGTAAAAATTTTTAATCTCCTTTGCCTTTGAATATTAAAATTGAATTACAGGTTGGCTGGTGAATCCCATAAGGTCAATGGTTTATAAGGATTACTTTTTCTATTCTATTTTCAAGGATATGTAAAAACACTGTTCCAAGCTTGAAAATAACTCAGAACCAATTGCATAATTCAAACAGGAACTAGTATCATAGATATGGAAAAGAAAATTTTAACAGAAATGTCTAAAGCAGAGGCAGGAGGAAAAGTTGGCCAGGCAAGAATAAAGAATTTTATACCTACCTTAAACTGTCAAAGCACAAAGTTATATTTTGTCAAATCAAAAAATATAAAACCTTTAATGTTTTTATCACAATAAAAAGAAATGTCTTTGAAATGAACCAGTAACCTAAATATCTAGAGTTAATAAATAAACGAGGTAAATTGTAAAACCATTCAATTTTCATCCACAATGATGTGCATTCATTATATGTTAAAGAAAAGATCTGTTTTTAATGCAAAACATCAGGTTATTTATTATTAAAGAAAAGTTATTAGGAACTAAAACTTTATTCCTGCATTTACAAACATGTATCTGAATATATGTGAAACAAATACATTTAGAGTGCTTAATTTTTTGAGTTATTAAATATATGATGATTCCTTCTACTTTCCCTCCAAGGTTCCTCCCTCCCTCCTCACTTAAGTAAAGACACACGATACTATTATATCAAAAATAGCCATGTAAATAACAATGACTCTCTTGTAATAAGATGCGGCAATAGTGGCAGAGGAGCGCCTTTTATTATCTCGCATTTCTTCAACATCTCTCAGACCTGCATTAGAAATACAGAAACAAAATGGCCGATGAAGTGAAAGTGTGGTCCCTTTGTAGCTATCTAGCTAATCTCTGAAAGCCCCACTTGTGCATTGTGCGATTGGGCAATGAAAACTCTCAGCAGGCCCCTTCACAGGGGAGTCTTCCATTACTGACTTGGCATCCCTCCTCAGCAAGTAAGGTCACTCAATTATCCTCTCCTCAGCTGCCAGTCTAGCAACCAGACTACTCTTTGCTGAAGCTCCCTATGATAGTGCAATTGGACAAACCGAGACAAAGTGCTGGTGTCTTGTTAACTTGTTTTCCCAGACGTCTGAAGTGTAATTTTCAGGTACACTATCAACTACTAGACTGCACACCAAATGTGAGTAATTGGTCAAAAAGAAACACTTGTTTTCCATTCCATGATAAAGATACTGTCTGCATTGGTGTATGAAATATCAGTTACTTTTCATTTGAGCTACCGATCCAAGAACAAAGAAAATCCACTTTAAAAAAAAGGATTACTTTAGCAACACAATTGCTGGCAAGATACTCAAAAGGGAGAAGTAGGGATATGATGACAAGGGTCTCTTTTCCATCTTAAAGAGGAATATGCTGCTAATATTCTGTTTATGTGAGAAGCAAGAACCCTACCGGCAATTTAAAATTTCTTTTTCTTTAACTTTTCTCTCTACTTTAGCTAAGTTGTAAGGCAAATTTAAGAAGAAAAAAAAATCCAGTGACCTCTAATTACTCAGTTATTTTTCAAAGTGGTGTCAACTTCATTTAGAAAGCCTCTGTTCTAGTTTGAGTGGCACCCGTCCTGCTCTTCTCCAGTAGTCTTGAGGGCATGGATTGCTTCCACAGTTAAACAGAAGATTGCCTTTAATCTCCTCTAACTGCTGTTGACCTATCTCTGCCATTTCTTCCTAAGCATATAATAAATCAAGTGCATTTTACATGAAAAATGAAGTAATTACTTGGTGAATCTGATGGCTAATTGCACACAAAGCCCTCTGGGAAATATAGGACAAATCAGTGTCAAATTTCAAAAGAGGGGAGAAGGTTGAAGTTAATAACACTCAGACTGTGGAAGGTTGCAAAGGACTTGAATTTCCTGATTCTTCAGACTCAAACTGATTCCCTACTGCAGGGAATTGAAAAATTTTAGCCATATACTCTACTTTTCTTTTGATAATACTGTTGACAGACAAGGAAATAGAAAAAAAAAATTGAATCCACTGAACTAAAGTTAACTATTTGGGACAAAAATGTGAAACTGCTTTTTTTTTTAAATCACAACATGCATGAAGGTTGTGTCTCTGTATCATTAAACTCACATTTGCACCTAAAACTCTTAATGGCCCTGTTTCTTTATGAGTAAGCTTATTGTTTCTGGAGTACTAAGTAAGGTCATACTGAAACTGAATAACATGTTTCATCTATCTATTTGGGGATGCTAAGTTAAAAATATTAATTATTTGCTGTATTTGTAGAACAACCAGATAGATCAAAGTTCAACATTTTCTTCCTTCTCCTTAGAGAGAAGGTGGAATGGAACCATGACAAAATGGAAATAAGTAAATAGGTAGGTAGATAGATAGATGATAGATAGATAGATAGATAGATAGATAGATAGATAGATAGATAGATAGATAGATAGATAGATAGATAGATAGACTTAGTTATAGGACAATGGCGTTAAGGTTTAAGTTTCCACACACAGATCAATACCATATGAATACAAGAGAGGAATGAACACTAGAAGAAAGTTTTAATATCACTCCCTGAGGAAAGATACGATTAATATACTTCCATATTTTTAAAAACTTCATTTCTGGGATTTCAGTGGTCTAGCACGTTCATGATAAATACGGTTATGAATTTCTACTTATTGTGTAATACATGAGGAACATGCATCCATTCCTCCTCTTTCATGTTAATTAAATTATAATAAGATAATATGAGCCTATCTTTCTAGACTTTATCAATATCTCTTTATCAAGCTCTCCAATATTTACAACTTTCTGTGTCCTTTCCCCAGTAAGTGAGCTCACAGAAATAAGAGGTTTTAAGCAGAAAGAAGTGTGCAGTACATGTCTTACAAACACAGGCCATTCCTTTGTGGGGAACTCTGCTGTCTAATATATGCTGCTCAGCTCTTCTTAAAGTATGTCCATATTTTTATGTGAAACTCACTGATTTTCATACTGACTTTCATGGTAGTTTCTCACCCCAGAGCATGGTGTTCCAGATTAGAAAAACACTGACTTGATATTGATGCTTGTTTTAAGCTCCTCTGCTGTTTACCTACATGCTCATTGTTCTACAGTCAAGTCCGTTAAATAAGAATGTTTTAAAAATAATACCTGGAGATTAAAGTTCTTTAACAAATGTGGCTTAAAATAAAAGCAAATGAGTAGACCCTGTTTTGTTTTGTTTTCCTCTCTTTGATCCCATTTTGTCGCTTGTTCCTTTGAACACTGGTTCTGTTTGACCCAGGATGTGACAACACCATTGGTTTAAAAAGGAAAGACAAATGGGAACCTTCAGAAAATAAGTAGCTCTCCTTTTAAATTTCTTGTCAGACTAAGCAGATACATCACTTTATTGCCACCAAGCACAAGGAAACAAAAGTTTTTTATCCCTATTTAATCTCAGTGGATTGCCACAGTATGCTCATTAACGGTTATATATGGAAAGCTGATTAAAATCATTGTTCTCAATCTGCCATTCGAGAAAATTATTACCCACATCAAGGCATAATGTTAAGATATGAGGCCATAACATTAGGAAATATCAGAAAACAATCTTCTCAGAGTGATTCACATGAGGTTCATTCACTTGAGATCCTTTACTATTAAAAATATAAACTAAAGAATTAAAAGTAGCATACACATATTCATTAGTCTTCCACAAAAAAAAAACAAAAAAAGATATCAAAACCACCAAAACAGACTAACCAAAAACAGAGACACTTTGAATTTACTTCAAGTTGTGTTGGTGTTCCATTATCTAAGTACATGAGTGTTAGAAATATCCAAATATGCCTACAGATTTTAAATATTTGTGTATTTAATTGCTGTTACGTTTCTTTAGTCATGTTCTTTCTGTGGGTGCTTGCACCAGCATAAGTGTGTAGTGGTCAGCTGGTCATGGTCAGTTTGTCATTTGAGAAAGTGAGTTCTGCGCATTGAACTTTGATCAACTCAACAAGCTTGGTGGCAAGAACTCCTGTATGACAACAATTGTAGTCATTATAGATGTCATATACTTCTCAATAATTGTTCTGCCCCTTCTATCCTAAGTTGTATGATGTCTTTATATGGGGTTCTGAAAAATCCTTAAACCAAATCCATTTCCAGTAATTTCTTTTTTTTTTTTAAATATGGAAGTGACAAGCTTTATTTTTTTTTCTTTATTTACATTCCAAATGATTTCACCTTTCCTGGTTTCCCCCTCCCTGATAGTCCTATAAGCCCTCTTCCCTCCCCCTGTTCCCCAGGCAACCCCCTCCTGCTTCTCTGTCCTGGTATTCCCCTACACTGCTACTAAGAATTCAATCAGGTGGCTGGAGAGATGGCTCAGTAGTTAGGAGTACTAGCTGTTCTTACAATGGGCCTAGGTTATATTCCCAGTATCTACATGATGGCTTACAGCTACCTGAAACCAAGGTTTCCATATGAAGCCTTCTTCTGACCTAACATATATGATTCAAATTTCTTGCCCATGCTATAAAAATAATAAATTTGAAAAATACATTAAATATTTTGTTGAGCCTGGGAGATGTGTTGGCACAATAGTAATACAAATGTAAGATTAATAAGGCAGTCTGTGAATGGTTAAGGTTCACTTTGAGTAGTGAAACCCATTCAAGAATGTGAAAATAGATAGATTGAGGAAAACTACATAACAGTGCTTTACTAAAGAAATCCAGCAACTCTATGACTCCAAATGACATTATGTAATACCCATTGATCTGCATCTTCCTTATTCACCATCAAATGCCTTTCAAATCACTTTCTCAAACGACAAGGTGACCACTACCCACTTATGCTGGTGCAAGCACCCACAGAAAGACGATGACTAAAGAAAGGTAACAACAATTAAATACACAAATATTTAAAATCTGTACGCATGTTTGGATATTCACCTTCATCTGTGGGGCCATGATGTGAGACAGTGTGTAGCTTGATTGAGCAAGGCTACTCCGGATACCTGAGGCCTGATAGAACACTTCTACAAGGGATGGAACCCATAAGCTATGCTCCCAGACAGCTGACTCCTCAACTCCATAATCTTGCGGCCATCAGTCACATGTGGCCATGCCCCAGGCCCCTAGTGTTCTGGCTGGACTCCACCTCTGCAGTCACCTGGCTACAGCCAGGTTTTCCCCACCCCTCGGTTATCTGGGTAACCCAGCCTACTATAAAAGAAGGCTTCTTGCCCCTCCTCTCTCTCGCCCCTCATTTCTTTGTGTTCCCCTTCTCTCTCCATTCTTTCCCCCATTTCCACGTGGTCATAGACTTCCCTCATCTCTCTATTTTCTCTTTCTATCTTTTCTTATTATCTCTTCTCTTTTTACTCTTCTAATAATAAAACATTAAAACTATGAACTGTCTCTTCTTATCAAAGTCTGTCACTAAGAAATATGGAGCAGGCCTCAGCATTTCCAGCCACCAGGGAAGGATCGAGCCTCCTCACAGCCAAGCTCTTTCTTTAACAGGTACTTGAGCAGTGCAAAGGGCCCCACCTTCTGAGCAACGACCTCTCTCAATGCAAGCCAGTCCTGGAAATACTGGATGTAGGGGAATGCCAGGACAAAGAAGTGAGAGGGGGTTGAATGGGGAACAGAGGGAGGGAAGGGGGCTTCTGGGACTTTCAAGGAGGGAGGAAACGGGAAAGGGGAAATGATTTGGAATGTAAATAAAAAAAATTAGAAAATAAAATAAAATTTTTAAAAAAAACGCTAGCCAGGCAGTCTCATGCTCTATAGGTTTGGGTGCCCACAGTCCCTATCTCAGTGCAGTGCACAGTCCTGCCTGTGTTCCCCTATCCCCCCATGCAGGCTTTGCCTGCCTGTGTTTCTCCTATGGGAGACCAGCGCTGCTGCTGCTGCTGCCGCTGCCCCGCCCTTCCTTTTTTCCTACAATCATCTTCTTACATTATATGGAACTGATACAGAAGAATGTGCACAATAAGAGTCATTGGAGCACTCAGTCCTAAATGGAATGGAAGGACTCAGAGTGCTATGAAGAAGAGAAGGTGGAAAGACAGCAAAAACCAGAGGTGAGGGATAACTCCTAGGAAACAGGAATTATCTAAATATAAACTAATAAAATGATTAATTAAAAAATGAGTGATGTATATTAGATAATAGCCAGCAAGCATAGGGTCTACACAGGTTCAAAACAAAGGTTTCATCAGTGATCAGGCTAAGTAGACACAGGTCCATCCCTTGCTTGCAATTGATATGCACTCATAAAAGAAATGTTTCCTCGATGGGGTTTCACTGGGTATACTGACCATAAGTCAGCAAGGATTGATGCCCAGAAATATTAGCAAACAAAAAAAAATGCAATGGAATTTCTGTAGGATTTTTTGAATCTTTTTAATTTCTTTGACTATTTCTGGTACTATGGTCTTTTGCTTTAATATATTTGTTACTTTTGGTTAGTTTGTTTTTTGTTGTTTTTTCTCTTTAAAGTAAAAGAGAAGCTCTGGAAAGGGATGGATGAGGGTAAAATCGTGATAACAATTATGATATGGAATTTTTTATAGAAATATTATCGCATATTTCCACATCATAATAGCCTTTCTTTGTTTTCTCTTTTCTTTTGAACAATACTTCTTATATTTAATAGAGTCTGCATTATTTATCTCAGAGCGTTATGCTGTCTCAAACTAAGTGAATGTTTGTGATCCACTCAAAGTTTCAGAAATTGTTTACACAGATATTATATATAGCAGAGATATGTAGAGCTAAACATCTCTAAATAGTTAAAAGGATACCTTCTGGTTACTGCAACCCATCTTCATGGAACTAAGGGCACTATTTATGCCCTATAATGTGTTTGTTTTCACTAGAATTCTGGCAGCTCAGAGCTAATGGGATTTGGGTGCCTGGGCTGGAAAGAGTGCTGGGACAGAAGTCTGTAGCTAGAACATGCACTTGAAGAGATTCATAAAGGGCACCAGCTGTTTCTGGATAATCTCGGGTATGGTCCAGACGGCTAATCTGTTCCTTTACAAACTATTCCTATACTGATTTTCAATAAGTAAATTACTTTACCTCTTTCTACACATCATGATTGAAACTTTAAAATGCTAACGATGAGATGAGAAGCACATTCGAAACAGAATCCACAAAACTCTTCACAAACTCACCATACGATATTAGAGAAAGTGTCTCTAAATAATTAAATAATCTGAATATCTAGTTTGATTCATACAATTATACAGGTTATTAGCCCATTTAAAGCGGACATAAAAAAAAGACAGGATATGATGATTATCTAAAACAATTTTTCAGAGAAAATAATCGCTTAACACACAATTTTGATCTTATTTATTTTAGATTCTTAAAAACATCAGTTTAAAAATTACCTAAAATTCACGGAAAATTATGTTTTATAAGAATAATTTTGGAATATTTGACAACTTTGATCCTTCCACCTAACAATAGCTGAAAGAAACATTAATTTTCTCTTTGGAAATGCATGTGTGTATGCTCTAGGTTATGCAGAGTATTTATCTGGAAGTAAATAAAGGTTGCCAATACATAAAAGAGAACCATTCTGGCTGAATACTAAGCAGAGGGATAGTAATAAGCATAATCCTACTAGACTGAAATCTTAAGAAAGCTATAAGGCATTCTTTTCTTTATAATATGAAAACCACTAATGCATAAAGAGAGAATTGATGCATCTCTTCCACTTATCAGTTATGAATATTCTTCAGTAGTTTAGAAAGTGGCTCAAAGTAAAGAGTAAAAAAAAATTAAAATATGTAGAATCTTTAGAAAGAGCTTTAAAATCATGGTGAATAAATTTTAAAATACCAGAATGAAAATCAATTTTAAGACTAATTAATTGTTTAATTATTGATATCACATATTCTACTAGAAAAATAACCTCTGGAATATTACACTAAAAATTTTAAATTAAGAGGAAAATTATTATGAAAACAGGTGTAAAGTAACATATTTAAATTACAATATGCTAAAAAGAGGGACTTTATAAAATTTCTTCTAGATCTTATTAATTTATATTTCAAATTCTATATTTCTAAAATTATTACAATTAACAAAATTATAATAGATAAATTAAAGTTGAATATGTAATGTAATTTTTACACTATGAACCTAGAACTAAGCAACTAGTACAATCACAAATAACAAGCAAAATGTTCTTATATTTAAGAAAAAAGACTAAAAGAAACACTGCTTTCACTTTCTCAAAAAATATTAATAGTATCAAAATCTTTATTAAAGAGAAGAATGTAAGAATAATTTTAACTTTTTGTCTTAAACCCTTTTTTATGAAAATATTAACTCCACTTTGTTAAAATAAATGAAGCAATTACATATTCATGTGCAAATATTAAGATATAAGGCTTCTTACTCTATGCAATTATGTTTTCACTAAAATTAATACAATAATACAATGGATTAGATAAAATTAGAATTTTGTTTTGCATTGTTTAAAGTTAATAAACACATCTAAGTTTCGTTTGTCTTCAAAACTAATATTTAGTCCAGTTTTAAAATTTTACGCTCATTTATTTCAAGAAAACCCACTTTAAGCAGTTCTTCATGTCATTGAATTTACATGAACTAAATGCCATGATTAATTAATTATCATTAGCAATGATATTTAATGATTCATTGCATGTTATATATAACTCGCTGCAGTACTAGTATAAATTGCATATGCTTTTATTTTTATGAAATATAAGCTTAAAAAGAGACATGTTTATTCAACAACTTTATTATGTATATTAATATGCTTAATTAAAACAATCTAAATTGTCAGTCATAGAAAAATCAAACACTAACACTAATTTCATTTTATTTTCTGAAATCTAATTTAATGCGATGGTCTAACTTTGGTAGTTCTGTGCAGACCAGATAATTATGGAGGATGAGAGTCTTATAAATGCAGTATTTGAAAATACAACTGAGAAGAGCTTTGTAATAATAACCACACACAACAGCATGTATTCTTTGCTTTGCTTTAAGGCTTTTAATAAGGAATATGGTTTTCCTTATTGCTACTTTTAGAAATATAATTTTCACCAATTCATATCGTTATTTCAATGTCAGTTTGGAAACCATATGACCACAAATTTATGTTGTCACTTATACGTAGTTACGAGACTAAGAAGAAAATAGATGTTCTAAACTATTAATAGTCAGAGCAATTATTTGTAGGAGAGTAAGGAAAATGGAAAATTCTACTTTCTAAAGATGGATACTCAACAAGCAGCTGACTGAGACAGATACTTACACCCAGTCAGTGGACCGAAGTTGGGCACCCTTGTGGTTCAATTAGGGAAAGGCTGAAAGAAGCTGAGGAGGAGGGCAACTCCATAGGAAGACCAGCAATCTCAATAAACCTGGACCCCTGAGATCTCTCAGACACTGAGTAACTAACCACGCCGCATACACTACCTGATATGAGGCCCCTGACACATATACAGCAGAGGACTACCTGGTCTGGCCTTAGTGGAAGAAGATTGGCCTAGCCTCCAGAGACTTGAAGACCCAGGGAGTGGGGAGGCCTGACAGGGATTGGGGGTTGGGGGATTTGGGATAGCTGACATCCTCTTGGAGACAGAGAGGAGGAGGTATGGGATGAGGAACTGTGGACCAGAATGAAGGTAAGGATTGGACTGTATAATAATAATAATAATAATAATAATAATAATAATAATAATAATAATAATAAAGAAAAGATGGATACTCATGTCTGTTTTTGTTGCATCTGAGACCCTGGCTGCTGTAAAGATGGACCATGGATTTCCTTGGTAGTAATCAACAACAGGACTACTTTACACTTTGCTTTGCATACTGTATGTCTGATAACAGGTTCAGCATGTCCTAGATACAGTAAGACCATTTGCTGTAGATTTTTCTTCACAGTCTTACACGTTAAAAAGAAAGCAACTGGCACTCTCTGTACTCCTCTCTATGGGGCATTGATCCCATTCATGAAGATTCCAGAAAGATAATGTAACTGCATTTAAATCCTCCACTTGCAAGAACTCATTGATAAGGGAATATATTCAGCACGCAACAGGTGTCTTTTAATTTTATTTTTGCTATTGTCCTTCTCTTTTATATACGCTCCTTCTAAGTGGCCTTTGTGTCATGCGTCCCTTTTAAATCCAGAGTTACCAACAATTCAGTGTAGCTGTCTAATAAATAAAGCAGACATCAAGTCTGATATACATATGAAACATGATGAATATTGGCAGCATAATCCATTTTTTAGAGATTCTAAAACTTATAGGATATTAAAAAATAAATTTTGCCAAATATGCCAAGAGCTATAGTTATTACTATATATGAGGCCTTCTACTCTAAAATCTTGGCTTACTTTCATTTTTTTTATTGTAAAAAGAAAGTTACACATGGCCCATAAGTGTTCAATCTGTAAAGGTGCAGTAAATGAGTCACTAAGTAATATGATCCAAATCTGCTTGACTGTTCATATATAAGTGATTGAATGGAGAGTCATATCAGAAAGTCACTAAATAGCTGATAATCTGGTTTGCAGTAAAGTTAACAAGCAGCATTCCAAATACATTATTCAGAGATGGGAAATAAATTAAACACCAAATTAATCGAATGTTTTATTTAAACTTTAATGATATTTTAGGTAATGCTGTATCGCTCAGCACTAGGTACTATTTGTACCTTGAATGAGTTGTCTTCTTTTAATTAAAAGAAACTGAATATCATTGCGACCTTTTGAAATTCAACATATTTTAATATAATCACAGAATTTTCGTTGAGAATTTTTTCTAGGTATAACATGCTCATAGATTATCTGTACTAACTTTCCATTTTCTGAGTTTCCCATTGAACAGTCTGATCCGAGAGCAAAATTGTTAGAAACAGTATCATATAAAGAACTGATAACATTTTATTTATGAAATATCAACTTACTTGTTTTAAAATACAAAAATAAAATAGATCCCCTCATTATCAATTAAACAGATATTACAGGCACCAATAGACCCTAGACTAAATTCTACTAGACCTGATTCTCTCCTAGTCATCTAGTTAAAATGTTCAGAGACTGATTGACACTAAGTCCCATCTTGGCAATATCCTTGTAGACATTTAATATCCTTGCTAAAAACTGAGTCTGTGACCCTAGATTGAAATAATCAGTTTTCCCTCAAAACCGTATGCTGCTCATGAGAGCATAGAATGTTTCAAAAAACAAACTAATGAATTATTCACTGTTAAGTACTTTTTAAAAAACACCATTTAATTTAAAATATTAATTTGTAATAAATAACACATTAGACAAACTTCTTAAGTTTATCAATGAATTTTACAAGAAAGGATATTTTGATTCTATTCACCATCAAATATAATTTTATGAAACAGAGTTAATTTAATCTGAAGATTATCACTTTGTAAAGGATTACTTTGCTAAAGTCATGAACCAAAATGAAAAAGAAGATATTTGTAAGTTAAATGTATATCTGCTGATGGTCAGTACAAGGCTATTACTTTTGCACAATATAGTTATAAATATCTGAATATATATATACAACAACCAGCATCTCATTTAAACATTTGGTATAATTTCACTTAATATACAAATAAAATGTTGCAATGTTAGGATTTTGTTTTTTGTAGTTTGGAACTAGTTTTTCGGAGCTAAAGTTAATGCTAAACTCACTAAATAGTTTTGGTGTGTCTTGAGCTCCTGATTCTCCTATTTCTACATCCTGAACATATCAGGGATTCTACCACAGTGTTCTGAAACTTTGATATTTTGTCCGTGTTAGTACTATCGTATCAGTTCTTCTCCTTGATTATTAAAAAATTTAGCCCTTGTACTATAAAAAGTCATAAAATGCCTTTTCTTTTGGTAGTTAGTTATTGAGGCTTTTGCAAATTACAAGAAGAGGGGTAAGTTTTATTTTTGTTAAATTTTATATAATTCAAAGAAAATAATAAATAGCTAGGGTGTCTAAAAAAGAAAAACATTTAACTGGTGCTGTCTGACAGTTTCTAAGGTTCAGTCCATTATCATCATGGCAGGAAGCATGGTAGCACAGAGGCAGACACAGTGCTGGTAGAGCCCAGAGTTCTACATCATGATCCTTCAGAAGGAAATTCCTTCTGCAGGCAGCTAGGTGTGGGTGGAGTTTGAGCATCTGACCTCAAAAAGCAGCCCAAAAGAAATGCATTTTCACAAACAAGGTGACATCTACTCCAACAAGACCGTACCTCCTAAATAGTGCCACTTTCCATGGGCCAACTATATTTAAACCACCACATTCGGCAATTATAAAAACATGTTTTTGAACGAAAAATAAATACTTCAAATAAGTACATAAAACTCATGGAGAGTAATATACATTTAAAAGACCTCTGCTAAGCAAATGTTGATTTTAAATTGTTTATCAAGCATCATCTAATGTTCTAAAATATTTATAAGTTGACACTGAAATAATTGGTCACCAAAAATTAGATATAACACAATTGTTAATGGGTGACTGACAAAATAGAATTTGAACAAATGTATTGAACTTCATAATGTCATGTTACTAGCACAATTTTAAGAGTTGAAAACTTTTTTAAGAATATATCATGTAATTATTATATCATAAGTATATATAAATTTGCATGCCTAGTCTCTGACACTAATTTCTGAAGCACAGATAAATATTATGGGATGGCTGAATTATAGATACAAGCATGACTATTCTATTGTCTGAAGCATGTCCAAACGTTCCTATCTGTGTAACAACATGAAACCCACTATTTGTTTGGCACAGGACAATCACCACATTTTTGCACCCACTCCTTGTGAGTATCCAGGGCTTATTAGTCAGCCAGTACTGTGCTATGCATGGTGAGTGACTCATATTGCAGTACCAGGTTCCTCTTGATAAATGTAAGGCCTGAATATTGCCTTACACTGCAATAAATATTACACCTATCTCATATGATTTCAAATATATAGGCAGTGGGTGTTTTATGTAATAAGTATATAAGTTATTATTTAAAATGCATTAAGTAACAGAGATAAGGTTAATTCAGTAGAGTATAACAGAAAAATGGAGGAGACATTTAAGCAGAAAACTTAGCAAAAATAGTAGATCTCATGAAGTGCCTACATGAAGAACATTCTAGTCAGAATTTATTTTGTACATGTGAAGAATTTTTATAAGCCCATAGCACACAAGGAGAGAAAATAACAGAGATGTGGAAGGAGATGAGGTCAAAGAGAAATATAGAGGACAAACTAAGTAAAGTCTTGTGGCCTTCAGAGAAGTCTTTATGTTTATTCTGTAAAGATTAACATAGGAGTCATTCAAACAGTTGTTTTAATTAAAATAAGACTTTTATCCTGGGTACATTTAGTCATTATATCACCTAGCCACTGAATAGGAAGTGTTCTAGGTTGGGTATCTCAGGGACCAAATTCAGCAAATATGTCTTGGGTAGGCTAATCTTAATCTATTCATTAGAATTTTAAATAAGAAAATTCGCCTCCAAGTATCTCACAGAGTTGCTCCAGAAGAAGGGCTGCTTTGCTCTTTTTTGTATCTTCAAATGCTGCTTGAGAGTGATACAAGAAAATACAAAAATGGGCTGGAGAGATGGCTCAGTGGTTAAGAGCACTGACTACTCTTCCAGGGGTCCTGAGTTCAAATCCCAGCAACCACATGGTGGCTCACAACCATCTCTAATGGGATCTGATGCCCTCTTCTGGTGTGTGTGAAGATAGCTACAGTGTACTTATATATAATAAAAAAAATAAATAAAAAAGAAAATACAAAAATAGAATATACAAATACACGAAGGTCATTTCTTTCCAGGTTTCATTAATATTACTTGAGTTGTCTACTTCACAGACAAAGACATTCTTGAAAGTCTTTCATGCTAATGATGTTCAGACAATGAAAATATTTCACTTACATTTTCACTAATTAGTGCTTTGTGCTATTGATTTCTGCGTATTATTCATAATGACAAGAGAGAAAGGTGATAGATTAACAATTAAAATATGTATATTGAAAGCAATTAAACCTGAAGAAACTACAAAAAGTATTTGTCATCTGGAGATAATGCTTTAATCCTTTCAATGCCTTTATAAATACAAATATTCAAGAAACTTTACCAATGGCTGAAATGTTCACATAAACTCTTTTATTCCCCCGGAGGGAGCAAATTATATCTCTAAAAGCCTTCAGTAGCAGGATTACATTGTTCGGTAGGGGTATCTATAGAAACAGAGCTGATAAGAGATTCTCTGTATGTAAGCTGTTAGAACTAGTCTTCAAATTAGCAAAGGTTGTTGCTGTTTCAGGAGTTCCAGGAGAAAAGCCATTAACTCTTCTTTAGTAGAAGTCTTAGGAAGATTTCTCTCTATATTGAATCGGGGCCTCAATTTCTCAATTCTTTATACACATGGATAAATCAAAGGCCTTAATTTCCACTACCATGGATTAGTTCAAGCACATAGTTTCATTAAAATCGTTAACTAATAGGATGATACCATTCTATGTTATGTATAATGATCTGATTTATTGCCCATCTTCATTTTTGCATTGAAGTTTCAAACAAAATAAATGGAAGGGACTTCACAGAGACTTGTAAATAGTTGGTTAAAAATCTGAAAATTGTGACCAAATAAAATTTGCACACATTCACTGAAGAATATGGAATAAAGCTGATTATGTAGGTTTGAGTGGAGGAGCATACTTTTAAAGAATGTGAAAGACTCTTTCAATATCTGTGATAACATTTCTGTAAATGTATCTTTTATTCACCAGATATAATTGTTATCTTGAAGACTTATTGCTGAATAAGTTAACCCTTATTATTTTTTTTTTTTTGAACTCTGGTTGGCAGCCAAATCAGCTATTCTGGCTCAAACTCCTCTCTGAGTCAACTGATTATAACTGGTTTCACTTGGCGTCTGGCTGAATTGTTCTGCTTGGCCTCAAACTAATTCTGGCTATCTGTTTTAATCTTCTGTCTTCTTTTCATTCTGTGGTTTGTTCTGTTTTCACCGTCAAACTGTCTCTGTGAAACTGTCCTGGAAAAACTGCCTCTGCTGACCTGTGCAGA
Organism: Tokudaia tokunoshimensis; assembly: GCA_036184795.1. NCBI lineage: Eukaryota > Metazoa > Chordata > Mammalia > Rodentia > Muridae > Tokudaia > Tokudaia tokunoshimensis. Next base: position 32,413,482 of record BTHU01000011.1, on the reverse strand, counting down.
ACTGCACAAATTCACAAAGGATCTCAACTCCACTTACCGATTGAAACTTAGCTGGACCCAACAGACTCAACTCCTCCATAAAGGACTCAGTTGACTAAACAGATTCAACTCTTAGCTCTCTCTTTTCTGCTCTTAAGTATTTTCTCTTTCCTGTGCTGTTCTTGTGTGATTTGGTCATTTCCTATATCTGCCCCACAATTAGATTTCACTTTCAAGCATGGCTGATTCCTCCTACAAATCAACCTACACTGTTTGGGATTAAATATATATAACAAGAGCCTATCTGTATTCCAACCAGAGGGATGTAACTTGAATCTATAAAGCAGAGATTTTCTTTTGACATATTTGGTTGATATACCTGGAGGTCTGGTTCTGTTCAGGAAGGGAAATGGAGGAGTGGATCTGGGAGAGAGGGGAGGTCTGAGAGATTCGAAATGAAGTAGTGAATGGAGGAGAAACTGTAGGCAGGATAAATTGTAAGTGAGAAATATATATATATATATATATATATATATATATATATATATAGTGTGTGTGTGTGTGTGTGAGTGTGTAATTTATATAAAGTATATAAGCAAATTATGTTATACACACACACACACACACACACACACACACATATATATATATATATATATATATATATATATAAATTTGGGGAATGTAAGTACTATCAAATATGAAAATATATTATTTTGAAAAATTTTTAAGAATACTATTTTTCTAAATTTAATTCACTGTGATATGAGTAAAGAGCTTGACAGTAGTAAATATAATAACCAATATAAATTACTCTAACTGAATAAAATTATTTTATAATATAGAGTTAGGGTGGTATGTAATTATATTGGATGAATTGTGAATGGCTTCGAAAAATACAGAGATAGATGACCATAATTGATTTGGGAGCTAGAATTATCAACTCTAATCGTCTAAGACTTTAACTCTAACTTTATGAGACCTTAAGTACTTTGAGTGCCAAAAGAGGCCTTTCCTCCTCAGTGAAAATTTCTGAAATGATGTACAGAACATTCAATAAGAATCCTCCCACACACTTGAGACCATTTCTTTTCAGAGCATCCTTTTACAAAGTGACCCTAGTCCTTCATTCTAATCTATAAGTACATTGTTTCTTTGCATTTTGACTTCACACAGTATATAAGTATGTGTCTTTATGTTTCGATCCTGAGCCACAAATTGTGGTAATTCTGAGTCTAATCCTAAAAAGGCTTTCCACAGTCTCATTGACTACTATAATCAGGTTGCCATGTAAACAAACTTCCATCAGTCTCTAAGAGAATGAGATAAAAGAGGCCTAATGATTCTGTTATTTTGGCCAATAGTAAAATAACAGGTGCTGTGGATGAGAACATCAGAGACCATGATGGTTCCAGACCCCAGTGTTTACTTACTGAATGCAATTATAATATGTAGCCATGGACGTAAGGGTCAGCTATGAGCTCAGTCCATGAGTTTGATAGTAAATCACAGATTTTTTGCTTTAATATTGTAATGAGATTTTTTTTTCTGCTTGGATTACACAGGTACTGCATAAGCATCATTAAATAATGAAATTTCTACACCTACTAATTATTGTTTCAAAATTCATTGCTCAGAGGTGCTTAAAATGGAATCTAAAATAAGGAAATTTAATACCTGATTCCAGAATAGCCTTCCACAGAAAACAGTGCAATTGAAAAAGGCTATTTATATTCATGCACATATTCATGACAGAACTATTATAAAACCAATTGTATGTTCATATAAACACATAACATTGTACTGCTGGTTTTTAAACTGAGCAATTTTAGTAAGAAATTAAATTTGAACTGAACTACGTATCAAACTGTCAGTCCTATTCAGGCAAATTAAGTGTAATTTGTGCTTCCTGAACAATATAATCAGAAAATTAGTTATTAAGCTTTCCTTACATGGCAACTAAAGTTTGAAGTTCTCCTAAAAGCTCTCAAGGATAATTTTATATTAGGTGCCACATAGGACACAATTAAAATCTTACATATACATAGGCTGACAGGCATCAGAAAACGCCTTGAGAACTTGTATTATTTTGTTTCTGTACATGAGAAATTAATTTTCATTACAACAGGGCTAACACATATGGAGAAGTAACTGTAGAATCCCTTTGGCCAGATTCCAGTTGTATCATATCTGAGAAATATAATAAACAGTTAGCTGTAATTAAAATTCATTTTGTATCAGCAATAAACTAAAGAGTCACTGAAGGTCACTGACTTTGTCCTCAATAATTTGGGTTATTGTTTTTATTTAATTAGGCTTAATGAATATTTGCAGCTTTGCTGCAAATTGAATGCCACACCGTTAAAATCTGTCTTTGACAGTGTAGACAGTTTCTTTGAATTCTAGGGGTAGTAAAGTTTTAAATTCCACATGCCAGGTCAGGAAATTCTCTTTGAGAAACTAATTGAATTTGGATAAGAGTAGTCAGTGACATTCAGGAAAACTCGATTTCATTTGAGTAATGCAGAATTTGAAACATACTCTTCTGAAACAGATTTTCTTCCATTTCAGAGAGAACAGCAACTAGTTTACCACATTGCATTTCTACTAGCAAAATTCTAATATAAAGACTTGGAACAAAGTGTTCCTTTATCCAGAAAATAAGTGTTCCCTTTTGCCTTGTGGATTTAAAACCAGCCACTTTAGAATTTTCTGTGGGAACACAATCACTCTTTTCTAAAGAAAAGCACCAGCAATCAAAACAAAATGCATATGTTCACTGCCTAGAACTATTGTGAAATTACTGTACCAGGATATCTTAAAACAACAGAAATTGATGCTTACAGCAGCAGAGAAGTACAGAATGGTGGTAACACCATGGACAGATTTCTGTAGACATTCCTGATAATCCCCCCTTGCCTCTTAACTTTATGGTCACCATAATGGTCCTCAGACTCTGGAAGTATACTTTGACCTTCATTTCCACCTTTGGATGACTGCATTCCTTTGTGTACCTTAGTTTTGACACATGATCTCTCTGTCTCTCACTGTCACAGGCATACACATTCTGTAGTGTATATTTGAATCTTAAAGAATAGGATTTATAAAGATCATGAGTTGAGAAAAATCAGGAGAAAGCTGTAAGAATAGACCAAAACAATTAAAGGGAGTGATATGAACTTGTTCTGTGGGTTCAAATAGAAGAAGCTTTAAACATAGGATATGCCATGTGTTATCATGTCTTGTTTTAAATAGAAATTCTTATGACTAAAGAAATAAGTATTTTTCACAGGTAATTCTGTTCACACTTGCCACCAAAACTAATGGATCTACAATTCTATCACTAGGAAAATCTTCTTAATTAGCATAAGTTGGTTATATGAAATAAATGTTATCTTGCAGTTTTAATGATGATGGAACTGAATAGTTATTACCTATACCATGCTTTAAAACCATTCAATTATCTTCAGTGAATGTAGATTTGCACAAACACAAACTCACACCACATATATAAAAGGTAATTCATTTTCATTAAGGTAAATCCAATATCCCTGACTAATTTGAACAACAGACTACACATTTAAATGCAGATTAGATAAAAAAGGATTAAAGCAAGCTTAAATGTCTTGTAACACACTTACTACCTTAATATGATCACAGTGAATAATAAGAAAAAATGTAAGTAGTGTTTAATTTACTAGATTTGCATGATGCTTCCTGCTGCTTTTAGTTGTGTCTCTCAGAAGGAAGACAAATTGAAAATGATAATTTGCATAGAAAAAAACATTACATTTGTTTAACCTAAGTGTGTCAGAATGGTTTGTGTGATATTTATTAACTTATTGCTAAGTTTATATCCCCGGAGATGAACATCTGTAAAATAACTCAAAATTAGTAAGTATGATATATCAAAATCAATGAAACTCGAACTTGTTAGAGCCTTAAACTACAAACATATCCAAGTTAGTCTTGTAGTTTTTACCCTTCCCTCCAAGAGCCATTATTATGCCCTCGCATTATCATATCCAAACAAACAAAATTTGTTTTTTATATAACACTTGACATATTTTACAATTATGAGCATATAATCCTCCAATTATTTCAATGTTCAATCTAATTACTCATATTGTCATAGAAAAGAAACTTAGATTGATAATTTTTAAATAAGTCCTCTATTTGCTATGGTATAAGGAACCCTGAAAACACACACACACACACACACACACACACACACACACATACGCACACACACACAGAGCACTTAACTTGTGTATTAGGGTTAACAATATTACAAGTATTGTGGAGATTTTGTAATTTAAGAATGTCTCAGGAATATTTATTCTAAATTCATCATATTGCTTGTCTAGGTAGAAAATAATGTATTACAAAACAATACTATTTTATTCTCCATATCATAACTGCTTTTTGTCTAACTTTCTTCAGATCAGATTAATTTAAGTGCAATTTAGGGAGATTAAGGTTAATTAAATTCACGTTTTAGTAGCTATTCCTGAAATAAACCAGGATTTAGAAAAAGGACTGAAGGAGCTAAAGGGGTTTACAACCCCATAGGAAGAACAATATCAACTAACCAGACCCCCCCACAGCTCCCAGGGACTAAGCCTTCAACAAAGAGTACACATGACTCCAGCTGCATGTGTAGCAAAGGATTGACTTGTCAGGCATCAATGGGAGGAGAGGTCTTTGAGGTAACCCAATCACAAAAGAACACACATGATATGCACTTGCTGATAAGTGGATATTAGCCCAAAAGCTCAGAATACCCAAGATACAACTCACAGACCACATGAACCTCAAGAAGAAAAAAGAGCCAAGTGTGAATACTTAGATCCTTATTGGAAGGTGGGTCAAAATACCATGGTTCACAGCCAACCAATAGGCTGAGCATAGGGTCCCCAATGGAGCAGCTAGAGAAAGGATCCAAGGAGCTGAAGAGGTTTGCAGCCCTGCAAGAGGAACAATAATATCTACCAACCAATACCCCCAGAGCTCCCAGGGAATAAACCACCAACCAAAGAATACACATGCAGGGACCCATGGCTCCAGCTACATATGTAACAGAAGATGGCCATTTCAGATATCAATGAGAGGAGAGGCCATTGATCCTGTGAAGGCTTGATTCCCCAGAGTTGTGGGAATCAAGATTTCCAGTCAGGAAAGTGGCGGGGAGGTCAGGGGTGTTGGTTGGTGAGCACAGGAAGGGGGGTGGGATAGGGGGTTTTCAGAGGGGTAACGAGGAAAGGGGATACCATTTGAAATGTAAATAAAGCAAATATCTAATAAAAAAATAAATGTACATAGTAAAAAAAAGAAATGTAAATAAAGAAAATATAAAATAAAAAAAATCATACTGGCAAGTATATCCCTGTGCTCACTTGTAATTCATTTAAATTATAATATCCCAATTAAGGTTAATAAATGATAAAGGTTCTCATGCACATAAAATAATAAATCAATAACAAAAACAAAAAAAAAACAAAACAATTTTAGGTATGGATAGCTGCTCTTCCAGTTATAAGTGAGTTGAAAACTTTATATGCTCCTGGTAGGAGCATCATCTTTTGTAATTTGTAATGATAGATGATGGTGTGTGCGTTTGTGTGTGTGTGTGTATGATATTAATATTGCATATTAATATTTCATATAAGGTTTATGGTATATATAAAATTATGATTTTTTTGTTATGCACACACACACACACACTTTCACTGTGCTTCTTTTGAAGATCTTGAAGGTAGGTAGACCTTTACTTCTCCCTCATTCTCCCTCTACAATGGTTCTACCCCATTTCACCTTAACATACTTCAATTTGTACTACAATTTGTTCCTTCAAAATGGCTCTGTCCTATTCTTTCCTTATCTAGAATGCCTTCTTCCCTCTCTCATGCAACCTTTCATTTTGTTTTTGTGGTTACTCCAGGTTATTTATTCATAGATGTAGAGTGGGTGCTAATATCTAAATAAGAGAGCACTGTGGCTCTTAATTACTGAGTCTAGGTTATCTCACTCAATTTAATATTTGCTGCATTCATATATGTATTAGTTATTTCCATTATTTCATCTTTTATTTATAGTTGAATAGAATTTCAAATTGTGCATGGAACATATTTTTATCCCTCATTCCTCGACTGAATGACATTTAGATGGTTTTAGTTTCTTAGCCGTGAGTTGAGCAGCCATGAAAATGGCTAAGTAAGAATTTGTCGAGAATGTTGAATCATTAAGATATTTGTCAAAGGGTGGGTTGGGTATTGAGCCACGTGACCAATGTATTTTTAGCTGGGGATCCTCTACACTGATTTCCCACCAGCTACACCAGTTTGCAAAACCACCAACAAGGGATGGGCTTCTGCTTTTTCCCCCATTCTCAAGAGCATTTCTTGTTAATTATGTTCTTACCTTATTCATTCTAACTTGGTAAGGTTACAAGTCAGGAGCTAGAGAGATGGCTCAGTGGTTAAGAGCACTGACTGCTCTTCCGAAGGTCCTGAGTTCAAATCCCAGCAACCACTTGCAGCCCCATGGGAAGAACGACAAGGTCAGTCAACCAGTCGCCCTAGGGCTCCAAGGGACTAAGCCATCAACCCAGGGGTAGGTATGGTTCTAGCCAAAAGATTGGCAAAGGAATGCCTTAAAAGATTGGCAGAGGAATGCCTTGTCGGGCATCAGTGGGAGGAGAGGTCTTTGGTCCTGTGAAGGCTCAATAGAGGCCCCAGTGTGGGGAAATCGAGTGGGGGTCAAGGGAGTGGGTTGGGTGGAAGAGCATATTCCTGTTGGCAGGAAGTGGGAGGATGGGTTGGGGGTTTTCGGGGAGGGGGCAAACCAGGAAGAGGTATAACATTTGAAATGTAAATGAAGAATATATTAAATAAAAAAAAGTCAAAGTAGCTTTGATTTGCAATTCTTGATAGTTAAGGATGTTGGACATTTTAAAACATATTTCTTACTACTTTAATTTCTTCTTCCTTGGAATCTTTTCAGATACATAGCACAAATATGACCATTTGTTTTAGAAATCCTGATTTATTTATTAATTCTAAGTTCAGATGGCAACCATGTATTTTTTTAACAAAATTCTAGAATAAATGACATTTCAATTTAAAAAAATAATTTTAAATTATTTATATGATTGGTGTGAATGTCTTCATGTTATGCATGTATTCTATGCACATGGTGTATTGAATTCTCTGTATCTAGAGTTAGAGACTGTTGTGAGCTTTGATGTAGTTACTGGGAATAAACTGTGGTCCTCTACAAGAGAATCTAGTGCTCTAAAACATTCACCCGGCTGTGGTCGTCTGGGTGCCAGATCGGCGGGCCATCGTGACCACAGGGTGAGCGGCGCCACGGAGACTGCCCTCCGCCATCTTTGCTCCAGTGACCAGGTAGTTGGGACCGCCAGGCTCAGAGACAGACAGGCATAATATCGCTTCGGTTTCAGGCAGCTTGTGTGTAACCTGCTCCCAGGTGCTGGGCTGATCTGCAGTAACCAGCGCGCCAGTTCCGCGGTGGGACCTTCTGCCTGGTGGAGGGACCCCGCGCAGGGAGGGAGCCTGCCAGCTTCCCTTCCGCGACCTCTGTTCCCGCGGACTGCGCTGGAGAGACCGGTACCCAGGCTCTCCCCCCGATATAACATCACTTGGGACACGGCCTGTTGGGGCTTCCTTCTGTGCCCGAGGGCGGGTTGGCGCTGTGGTCGTCTGGGTGCCAGATCGGCGGGCCATCGTGACCACAGGGTGAGCAGCGCCACGGAGAGTGCCCTCCGCCATCTTTGCTCCAGTGACCAGGTAGTTGGGACCGCCAGGCTCAGAGACAGACAGGCATAATATCGCTTCGGGTTCAGGCAGCTTGTGTGTAACCTGCTCCCAGGTGCTGGGCTGATCTGCAGTGACCAGCGCGCCAGATCTGCTGTGGGACTTCTGCCTGGCAGAGGGACGCCCCCTTCCCCCCCCAGGAGAGATCACACACCCCTGCACAGGGCAGGAGCCTGCCAGCCTCCCTTTGGCGACCTCTGCTCCAGGAATCCACTAGGCTGAGCCTTTAGATGTGCAAGGCCTCCCCAATATAAGATCACTTGGGGCAAAGCACATTAGGGCTCCAAAGTCACTCAGGAGCAGGCAGGCCCCAGAAATCGGTGCCAGGGGAATCCTGGTAATCCAGGGGGGGCAGAAATAGCTTTGCAGGCTCACAGGAGGTCCAACCAACAGCCAGTGGCAGCAGGACCAACTAACACCAGAGGTATCCAGATGGCAAAAGGCAAACGTAGGAATGTTACTAACAGTAATCAAAGTAATGTGGGACCATCCGAACCCAACTCTCCAACAGCAGCAAGTCCTGGATACCCCACCACACCCGAAAGACAAGATCTGGATTTAAAATCACTTCTCATGATGCTATTAGAGGATCACAAGAAGGACACAAATAAATCTCATAAAGAGTTACAGGAGACCATGAATCAACGGTTAGAAGCCCTTACAAAGGAAACACAAAAATCGCTTAGAGAAATGCGGGAGAACATGGATCAAAAGATGGAGGCGCACAAGGAGACAACACAAAAATCGCTTAACGAGATGAATCAACGGGTAGATGCACTCACAAAGGAATCACGAAATTTGCATAAAGAAATGCAGAAGAATATGGGTCAACAGACGGATGCCCATAAGGAGGCAACACAAAAATTGCTTAAAGAAATGAATCAACGGTTAGATGCCCTTACAAAGGAAACACGAGAACTGCTTAAAGAAATGCAGGAGACGATGGATCAACAGATGGAATCCCATGAGGAGGAAACACAAAAATCGCTCAGAGAAATGCAGGAGAACGTGGGTCATCAGGAAGAAATCCTGAAAGAGGTAATGCAAAAATACCTTAAAGAAATACAGGAAAATACAAACAAACAAGTGAAGGATCTCAGCAAATCCATCCAGGAACTAAAAAAGGAAGTAGAAACAACTAAGAAATCACAAAGGGAGACAACTTTGGAGATAGAAAACCTTGGGAAGAAATCAGGAGTCATAGATGCAAACATCAACAATAGAATACAAGAGATGGAAGAAAGAATCTCAGGTGCTGAAGATTCCATAGAAAGCATCGACTCAACAGTCAAAGAAAATGCAAAATGCAAAAAAACGCGTAACCCAAAACATCCAGGAAATCCAGGACACAATGAGAAGACCAAACCTAAGGATTATAGGTATAGATGAGAGTGAAGATTTGCAACTTAAAGGGCCAGTAAACATCTTCAACAAAATTATGGAGGAAAACTTCCCTAACTTAAAGAGAGAGATGCCGATGAACATACAAGAAGCCTACAGAACTCCAAACAGACTGGACCAGAACAGAAATACCTCCCGTCACATAATAATCAAAACACCGAATGTTCTAAACAAAGAAAGAATACTAAATGCAGTAAGAGAAAAGGGCCAAGTAACATACAAAGGAAGACCTATCCGAATCACATCAGACTTCTCACCAGAGACTATGAAAGCCAGAAGATCCTGGGCAGATCTCATGCAGACACTAAGACAGCACAAATGCCAGCCTAGACTACTATACCCAGCAAAACTCTCAATCACCATAGATGGAGAGACCAAGATATTCCATGATAAAACCAAATTTTCACAATATCTTTCCACAAATCCAGCCCTGCAACGGATAATAGGTGGAAACCTCCAATACAGGGAGAGAAACAACACCCTGGAAAAAATGAGATAATAACCTTCTTGAATCAAACCCAAAAGTAGATAACCACTCAAACATAAAGATAGCGTCAAGAATGGCAGATGGCAATAATCACTATGCCTTAATCTCTCTTAATATCAATGGTCTCAATTCCCCAATTAAAAGACATAGACTAGCAGACTGGATACGTAAACAGGACCCAGCATTTTGCTGCATGCAGGAAACGCACCTCAGTGTCAAAGACAAACACTACCTCAGAGTAAAAGGCTGGAAAACAATTTTACAAGCAAATGGCCCCAAGAAACGAGGTGGAGTAGCCATCCTAATATCGGATAAAATTGATTTTCAACCCAAAGTCATCAAAAAAGACACAGAAGGACACTACATACTGATCAAGGGAAAAATCCACCATCAAGAACTCTCAATCCTGAATATCTATGCTCCAAATGCAAGGGCACCCTCATTCGTAAAAGAAACTTTACTAAAACTCAAAGCACACATCGCACCGCACACAATAATAGTGGGTGACTTCAACACCCCGCTCTCTGAAATGGATCGTTCAGGAAAGCAGAAACTAAACAGGGACACAGTGAATCTAATTGAAGCCTTGGACCAAATGGAACTAACTGATATATATAGAACATTTCATCCTAGAGCTAAAGAATACACCTTCTTCTCAGCTCCTCATGGTACCTTCTCCAAAATTGACCATATAATTGGTCACAAATCAGACCTCAACAGATACAAGAAGATAGAAATAATCCCATGCCTCCTATCAGATCACTATGGAATAAGGGTGGTCTTCAATGGCAACAAAAACAAAAGAAAACCCACGTACACATGGAGGCTGAACAATGCTCTACTCAATGATAACTTGGTCAAGGTGGAAATAAAGAAAGAAATCAAAGACTTTTTGAAAGTTAATGAAAATGAAGGCACAACATACCCTAACTTATGGGACACAATGAAAGCAGTGCTAAGAGGAAAATTCATAGCCCTGAGTGCCGCCAAAAAGAAACGGGAGACAGCATACACTAACAGCTTAATGGCACACCTGAAAGCCCTGGAACAAAAAGAAGCAAATACACCAAAGAGGAGTAGAAGGCAGGAAATCATCAAACTCAGGGCTGAAATCAATCAAGTAGAAACAAATAAAACCATACAAAGAATCAACAAAACGAGGAGTTGGTTCTTTGAGAAAATCAACAAGATAGATAAGCCCTTAGCCAGACTAACCAGAGGGCACAGAGATAGTATCCAAATTAATAAAATCAGAAACGAAAAGGGAGAGATAACAACAGAAACTGAGGAAATTCAAAAAATCATCAGATCCTACTACAAAAACCTGTATTCAACACAACTAGAAAATCTTGAGGAAATGGACAATTTCCTTGACAGATACCAAGTACCAAAATTAAATCAGGATCAAATAGACCATCTAAACCGTCCTATAACCCCTGAAGAAATAGAAGTTGTCATTGGAAGTCTTCCAACCAAAAAAAGCACAGGTCCAGATGGTTTTAGTGCAGAATTCTATCAGACCTTCAAAGAAGACCTAACACCAATACTCTTCAAACTGTTCCACAAAATAGAAACAGAAGGAACACTACCCAACTCGTTCTATGAAGCCACAATTATACTAATACCAAAAGCACACAAAGATCCGACAAAGAAAGAGAATCTCAGGCCAATCTCTCTTATGAATATCGATGCAAAAATACTCAATAAAATTCTTGCCAACCGAATCCAAGAACACATCAAAACGATCATTCACCACGATCAAGTAGGCTTCATCCCAGGGATGCAGGGATGGTTCAATATAAGGAAATCCATCAATGTAATCCACTACATAAACAATCTCAAAGAAAAAAACCACATGGTCATCTCATTAGATGCTGAGAAAGCATTTGACAAAATTCAGCATCCTTTCATGCTAAAGGTCTTGGAAAGATCAGGAATTCAAGGCCCATATCTAAACATAGTAAAAGCAATTTACAGCAAACCAGTAGCCAGCATCAATCTAAACGGAGAGAAACTTGAAGCAATCCCACTAAAATCAGGGACTAGACAAGGCTGCCCTCTCTCTCCATATCTTTTCAATATAGTACTTGAAGTTCTAGCTAGAGCAATTAGACAAGAAAAAGAGGTCAAAGGGATACAAATTGGAAAGGAAGAAGTCAAACTATCACTATTTGCAGACGATATGATAGTATACATAAGCGACCCAAAGAACTCCACCAGAGAACTCCTACAGCTGATAAACGACTTCAGCAAAGTGGCCGGATATAAAATCAACTCAAGCAAGTCAGAAGCCTTCCTATACTCAAAGGATAAGCAGGCTGAGAAAGAAGTAAGAGAAATAATACCCTTTACGATAGCCACAAACCATATTAAGTATCTTGGCGTGACGCTAACCAAACAAGTGAAAGATCTGTATGACAAGAACTTCAAGTCTCTGAAGAAAGAAATTGAAGAAGACCTCGGAAGATGGAAAAATCTGCCATGCTCATGGATTGGCAGGATTAATATAGTAAAAATGAGCATCTTACCAAAAGTAATACACAGATTCAATGCAATCCCCATCAAAATCCCAACTCAATTCTTCATAGAGTTAGAAAGAGCAATTCAAAAATTCATCTGGAATAACAGAAAACCCAGAATAGCTAAAACTATTCTCAAGAGTAAAAGAACCTCTGGGGGAATCAGTATCCCGGACCTCAAGCTGTACTACAGAGCAATAGTGTTAAAAACTGCATGGTATTGGTACAGTAACAGACATGTAGATCAATGGAACAGAATTGAAGACCCAGAAATGAATCCACACTCCTATGGTCACTTGATCTTTGACAAAGGGGCTAAAACCATCCAGTGGAAAAAAGATAGCCTTTTCAACAAATGGTGCTGGCTCAGCTGGAGGTCAACATGCAGAAGAATGCAAATTGACCCATCCTTATCTCCTTGCACTAAGCTCAATTCTAAGTGGATCAAAGATCTCCACATAAAACCAGACACACTGAAACTAATAGAAGGGAAACTAGGGAAGAACCTTGAACATATGGGCACAGGGGAGAATTTCCTGAACAGAACTCCAATAGCTTATACTCTAAGATCAAGAATAGACAAATGGGACCTCATTAAATTACAAAGTTTTTGCAAGGCAAAAGACACCGTCAAAAAGACAAAGCGGCAACCAACTAACTGGGAAATGATCTTTACCAACCTTACATCCGACAGAGGGCTAATATCCAAGATATACAAAGAACTCAAGAAGTTAAACTCCAGAGAGGCAAGTAACCCTATTAAAAAATGGGGTACAGAGCTAAACAAAGAGTTCTCACCTGAAGAATATCTAATGGCTGAGAAGCACCTAAAGAGATGTTCATCATCCTTAGTCATTAGGGAAATGCAAATCAAAACAACCCTGAGATTCCATCTCACACCAGTCAGGATGGCTAAGATCAAAAACACAGGAGACAGCAGTTGTTGGCGAGGATGTGGAGAAAGAGGAACACTCCTCCACTGCTGGTGGAATTGCAGGCTGGTACAACCACTCTGGAAAGCAGTCTGGCGGCTCCTCAGAAAACTGGGCATGACACTTCCGGAGGATCCGGCTATACCACTCCTGGGCATATACCCAGAGACTTTACCTGCATGCAATAAGGACACATGCTCCACTATATTCATAGCAGCCTTATTTATAATAGCCAGAAGCTGGAAAGAACCCAGATGTCCCTCAACGGAGGAATGGATTCAGAAGATGTGGTATATTTACACAATGGAATACTACTCTGCAATTAAAAACAATGAATTCACGAAATTCCTAGGCAAATGGTCAGAACTTGAAAATATCATCCTTAGTGAGGTAACCCAATCACAAAAGATCACACATGGTATGAAGTCACTGATAAGGGGATATTGACCCAGAATCTCAGAATACCCTAGACACAATCAGCATATCAATAGATTTCTAAAAAGATGGAAGGAGAGACCCCTGGTCCTGGAAAGACTGGATGTAGGGGAACGCCAGGACAGAGTAATGAGAGGGGGTTGAACGGAGAAAAGAGGGAGGGAAGGGGGCTTATGGGACTTTCGGGGAGGGAGGAAACGGGAAAGGGGAAGTGATTTGGAATGTAAATTAAAAAAATAAAATAAAATTAAATTAAAAAAAAAAAAACATTCACCCATCTCCATGCCTCCAAATTAGTTTTTAATAACTTTTTTATTACAAATAAATGATAAATATTTGTATAGATATAATTGCCCTAATTTGAATACTTCACAATGTGTAGGTCTAAATACCACTTTGAAGGAATTTCATTTTTGAGTTCTGAAATGCTTCTTAAATGCCCAACCTGGGAATCTACCATTTCCTTTGCTTGACTTGGTTATTTGGTCTCAAATAAAGGAATTAATAGGTAAATGTGTGGACAGAGCTAAATAACAGAGCTAACAAATGCTGTTGTTATTCTTTTCTCATCATTTAAGCTAAAAGCAAATTTTCATGGTTAACTAAATTGAAAAAAAAAAAGAAAGGCACCCAAAACTTTTTTGTTCCATATTTATCAATAAAAGAAACACATTTTTAACCAACCTAATACATTCTTTTATTGTTTTCCCTATAGTATTGAGGGATACAAAAATTTAGACTTTAGAATCTGTCTATCTAGGATACAAAACTTGCCTGTGTTGCCTAATAACTGCATATGTTGGACAAACTGCATGAACTTAATAAGTAAATATTTCCTCTTTTGCAACCATGACAACAGTAGTATAAAAATCACAGAAATAAATGACAGAGGATGGTATACGTGCTTCTATCATTGGAAAAACTTACTAATGTTCAGCATTCTCACTGTCATTCAACCTTTTATTCAGCAGCAAGGAATATGAATAGGGGAGCTATGTTAAAAATTAAAACCATTCATTGAAGTGCTCCACAATATATTCAGTAGATAAAATTTAAATTTATGATGATTTATTAATATTTAAATGTACATTATTATCAGCTTACTCACTTATGGATCTTTTAATTTGTAGTAAAAGTAGAATATTTGAAACTTTAAGAGTTAAGGTCACCTAGATGTACATTACACAAAGGTCATTAAATCATTCATAGGGCAAATATATTAAAATATATATGGTATTTGAATTTCTGTTATAGTGCCAGAATATTGCTACTCATAAGGCTTCTCAAAAAACAAATTATGCCTTGACTTTTGATTTCCTTTGTTATATATCCCTTTATTATTCCCTAGAATAATAGACTTTGGCTGAGATAGTGGCCACTGGAATGTATTTGTCATGCCTTAAGTTAAATACAAGGCAATGTGTTGTGTGAGGAAGAATCTGTGGGTTTATTTCATTTATATTGTTTATGTCTCTGCTTTTCATCTCCACTATTATCTTCTTGGTTGAATGAGAGCCAGTGCTCAGTGAGAAGCAAGGTACAGTGAAGGAATTGGTGAAAAGACATTCCTGTCTCCCACAGCATGAATCTACATCCCAGCAGGAAACATTCCAAGAGAGAGGAAGAAACTTTCTACTTGTTTGTGACACATGGAGTCTTGTATTTTCTTTTGCAGTCAAATATTCTCTACAGTCATGCAAAACTGTTGCAGAGAAGAAGGAAGATACTGACTAAATAGCTTGGAGTTTTTGTCAAAAAAAAATTATTCGTTACTTATTGTGTGATTTGTGAACACACCAGAGAGACATTACATATGTGTTTACAGAGTTAAAAATGATATTCCACATTGATATCCTTGTTTTTAATAGTACAATTTGCATGATTAGCTCTTGACACTGCTCTGAACTTCTGAAAAGCAAAGAGATTTCATCATATCTTCAAAACACTTTCATAAACTTTTGGACTATGTTTTCAAGTTCAGGCTCACTGTAGTTAGTTTGCTTCTTTAATATCTCATTTTCTAAGGGAATCATAGCTTTCTTACTAGCCAATACTTCATTTCCTTACCTTGGCATTACAAATAACCTATGTAAAATGACCTTGGACCATAGCTTCCAAAGGAATGTATTCAATTTAGCTGTCTTTCACACAGGGAGGCTAAACTGCTTTTTACAAGAGAGATATGAAGCCAACTGTGTCTCACCGTGGTAGATATGGTTTATAGTGAAGAATGGACACATGAAATTGAATGTCTCCTGCCATTCTTGGGTTTTCTCACCTCTTTTTGAAAAGAAAATAAAAAAAGGGCCAGCATGAGGCACCACTGGAATAAATGTAGTGACAATCAGTGAAAGGCTTTGGGAGCCATGCTAAATGTAAACAACACTCACAGTGAAAGGTAATCAATCTATTTTACATGTCCTTCTACTGCATGTCTATTTTCAGTATATGATGCAGTTGGAATTTATAATTCTCATAAAAGACACACGATCCAGATATTTTACTTATAAGCCATATCCCTTCGTTTGGCAGACCTAGGGATATAATGACTTATTCCCCAGCTATGAATTCCTGTTATTTGCTGTCTCTCGTGGTCATATGGCTCAGGTCCATAGTCTTCCTTCTCCTTCTTCCTCCTCTATTCATCTCCTTCTACCTACATAACCCCTCAAACCTTCAGTCTTACTTTCTCCCCACACTGCTTGATCACAGGCTTTTGCAATTTATTGACCAGTTATATTGGGGAGAAAGTTCACATGACATCACTTGAGTACATAAGGATCTGCTCATCAGGGGGAATCATATCTTGTGAAAGCAGTATTTAGCATTAGAATAAAAGCAACATCAGACCAACCCACTACATTTCCCCTATTTGTCCAATCAAAAAGACTTTTTTTCCTTTTATAGTAAAAACTAACATATATTAGGAACTATTATGAAATAATTATGAAAAGTATTAGTATAAATTATATTTATAAGTCAAGACTTCTTGTATTTTGTAATGTACAGAAGGTACATAACCATCTATCCTATCTTAATGAATGAGAGAGGAAAGTAAAAAGAGGAGAAGACTGAATGGCAGCGGTAAGAATCTTAATACATGCAGTGACGGCTGACCAATTGGAATTAAGAGCAGCCTAGAGAGAACATAGCAAGCTATAAATTGGGGTTATTAATGAGAAAAATAGATTCTAGTAACATAGAGGGTCGATATCTGCACAGCTCTACTGCCGATTAAGACATTATAATAATAAAAGTCCTGTGTCTTTTATCCAGAAACTGAATGATCAAAGCCAGAAAAGAAGCCCCTCGTATTGAGATTAATTATTTTCTACAACTATTTTCTACAACAGTAAAATATAGCAGTCACAATAATGTGGAAGTTCCTTAATAGAGTTTTTTGTTTGTTTGTTTAATTGGATCCATGTCTATGATCACCTTTCAGGCAAAAAATATATATTGTGAAATTTTCTGCATTCAGCACAATTCAACACAAAAATGAAATCAAATACCATATGATACAGTGCGAGGTAGCAATTGCAAAAGCCAAATCACTTATATTTATTCAATTAATATTTGTAAATGAGGTCAAATATGGACACTCGGTGAGAATTACCATGAAAATAGAAATGTGGAATTTTATGCTACCTATCATCAAATATACACTTAAAATTTCATCTGTGACAGGAATAGACTGGATTATATGTTACCCTCTGATGAGATATTTTCCTCCAATTCTCTATAATAAGTATACTAGTACCCTGCTTGCAGTTTGGCCTGACTTACAAGTTTTCCACTACAATCAGGATGGAGGGAAATACTCATTTGTTTTGTGGCCTTACACAATCCATGGCTGTACCATAAGACTCAGTGTTATCCCTAGCAGCTCAAGCTCCTCAGTTTGATTTAAACACACTGGTATTGATCACAGGTTCCAAACTATTGCTCGGTTGTCTAGTTGTATGAAGAGTTTCTCAGTCACTCTTCCTCTGAGTCATTTTCCTGTGGTTTGCTGTATTCAATCTTTTCGTGTCAAAAAGCTGACCTCTATGGCCATTCACAGCAACAGACTATGTCTTTCTTTGATCATTTGCAGTTTCATATTGGATTGTCAGTGTGGCTATGCCTAACAGGAGACCAGAGTTTTTAAACTGTCATTCTCTGTAATACATCAGTTGTCCATTATCCCAATAACTGAGTTGCTATGGAGTGTGAAGTCTAGCCCAGCTACCCTTGGATAGTTGAGAGAAGCAGTTTGCCTTCAATCTGATGCAGCAAAAGGGGAAGTAAATCTACTATATGTTAAGAATGGACATATTGAAACAGGTCAGCTATTGATTATGTCCTTTGGGGACAATTATAACTGTGAAAATCAGCATAAAATATTACATTTTCCCATGGTTGGTATCCTTGGCACAATAAAAATTCTTAGAAGATAACAGAACTAGTAGAAAAATTTCACACTGAAGAATGGATAATAGATTCTAAAATATATCGCTGGGATATTTTGAAAGAAGTCTGCAAATGCACTATTGAAACAGATGAACATTCATTTTTAATCATTGTAGTCAGCAACACTGAGTTGTAGCTTAGGAGAGAGTTGAATTTATTATTGTTGCATGTAGTTTTAGGCTATGCCTTTTGCTCAGAAGGTGACTGTGCTAACAGCCCCCACCTAGCTTCCATCGAATCTGCAGATAAAAGACACACAAGGTTTGTTCCTTTTCTACTTGCCTTGGGACACAATTGTTGGACCTTACTATCTATCTCCTGGAAAGGTATGCCCTTAATAGTATTTTTTATCTCCATTCCTTCACCTGCTCTAAACTTCAGTGACTAGTACAACCTTGCCCTTTTCAAACATCCCTGGCCACCCACCTGCAGCAGTGGTCAGAGGCCCCAACTCCACCCTAGACCTCACAGGGCTTCTGTACTCTTCTAGTTCCAAAAAACCTCCCCTCCTTCTTTTTATCTACCTGTCTTTTCCTCCTTGGACCTGGACATCCTGCCTATACTTTCCTACCCAGCAATTGGCCCCTGGCTTTCTATACTATCTGATCAAAACCAATTGGGGAACAGGACTTTAGCATCAGAACTGTCCTCTTCAAATATGTTTATTGAATGAATAGGTTACTAACCAAAAAATTAATAATTGTTCTTAGGAAAAAATTAAACATTTGAATAAACTAAAGAGATAAGTGTAAAATTCTTATGAAGAACTATGATACAAGTTGGCATATGATATCACTTATGCCATAAGAATTGGACAGAGAAGAGAGAGGGGGTAAATGGGGAACAGAGGGAGGGAAGGGGCTTATGGGACTTTTGGGGAGGGAGGAAACGGGAAAGGGGAAATCATTTGGAATGTAAATAAAACAATATAGAAAAAAAATAATTCAATGATCACATACAAAACTGTTAGTCAGTTTTCTTACTTAGTTCAAACTGGACAAATATTCTTAAGTTAAAATATTTGTGGAGTCAAAGTTCTAGCCTTTTTGTTGCATAGGTTTTCAGAGGGAGAGAATCTGATGTTGAGAGATGTGATTTAAGTGAATGCCTACATTGCTCTGTGTTAAGTCTTTTAGAAATGTGTTTAGGTATCAGGGGACCTCTTACTAATGCCAGATTGCCCTGCCTGGACAGTTGTTTCATTTTCTCTACAATTTTCTAATGCTTTCTATATATTGCAATCACTGGTATGTTACAATTAGCATATACTTCTGGAATGATCGAGCTGTTTGATAAAGCTCTTGCATATATGAATGATCAAATCCATAAGTGCCATATTATTCCACTCTGTTCACTTAGAATGTCTAGGCTTTTGTCAGGGTTTCTGAACCTCCTCTATTTTAAATGCAGAAATTGTCTTTAGTTCTAAATTGTTTCTTATTTCAAAGCTCCTGAGATGCATAAGCTATCTCAAAAGGGCATTTTGAACAAAGAAATAGCCAGGGCGGCACAGATTCAGGAGAATACAATATTGTTTATAACACCCTGTTCTATATTTTAAGACCTTAATAATCCTTCTAGAGAACTGAGCCAATTGCTAATCAATAGTAATTATTTCTTTCTAACAACCTAAAAAGTACCCTTTAACCCCTAAAAGTAAGTTTTTAAAAAGCTACACACTATTTTTTGGGAATGCACTGTCTAGCTACAGCTAGCATTTTGATATTTAGCTTGTTTTCTCCTTTGAGAATTTAAAGTAGGTCTCCTTTCAAAAATCATACATGAAGCAAGGTCTCTTACAAATGTGATTTTTTTTAAAAAATGTTATGTTGTTCTATTTGTTCATTTCAAATGTGAAACCAGTTCAAATGAGAACCCAGTTCAACCACTCTGGAAAGCAGTCTGGCGGTTCCTCAGAAAACTGGGCATGACACTCCCGGAGGATCCTGTTATACCACTCCTGGGCATATACCCAGAGGCTTTACCTGCATGCAATAAGGACACATGCTCCACTATGTTCATAGCAGCCTTATTTATAATAGCCAGAAGCTGGAAAGAACCCAGATGTCCCTCAATGGAGGAATGGATTCAGAAGATGTGGTATATCTACACAATGGAATACTACTCTGTAATTAAAAACAATGAATTCACAAAATTCCTAGGCAAATGGTCAGATCTTGAAAATATCATCCTTAGTGAGGTAACCCAATCACAAAAGAACACACATGGTATGCAGTCACTGATAAGGGAATATTGACCCAGAATCTCGGAATACCCTAGACACAATCCGCATATCAATAGATATCTAAGAAGATGGAAGGAGAGACCCCTGGTCCTGGAAAGACTGGATGTAGGGGAACTCCAGGACAGAGTAACAAGAGGGGGTTGAATGGAGAAAAGAGGGAGGGAAGGGGGCTTATGGGACTTTCGGGGAGGGAGGAAACGGGAAAGGGGAAATGATTTGGAATGTAAATTAAAAAAAATAAAATAAAATAAATAAATAAAAAGAATACAGGATTAAGTGTCTATCTAGGTTTAAAGATGAATTATGACATTTTATTTAGAATTTAATTAATTATATGGAGAATAGTGTATATCAAAAATTGATACATTAAATACCTGTATCAATATTTTGCAGAGCTCTATTAAGTAGGAAGATAGTGCTAACTTTTGGAAGTATATAGCATTAAGAATGTTTACAACTAAATGTAACTTTAATCAATAACATATTAGCTAATTAATAACACAATATAAAAATATATCTTTGTGTATACCAGGAATATACCTTTTAAAGTCATTTAATAGCGATATATAGCTAAGGAATAGAGAGAGAGGGATATTGATTGATTCTGGGTTTAATAACCTAGAAATACTATATCATTCTACTAGTCAAAAGCCGTTAGTTGTCTTGCCTCCAGACATCAGATTTGGGAAATACAGCAAAGCAAATACAATGTTCTTGGTGAAAATTAAATTTGACACTGAAATGTACAACAGCTCTAGTGTACATTAGTGTACTGTAACCTAATGCCCAGTAGGCACATATATTATTTCTGTGACATGTGTTTGACCATGAGAATGTAATGATGAAAATTTAAAACAAAAATTAAAATCTTAAATTTATATTTTACAGACTATCTTTTAGACATACAATGTGGCAATTATTTATGTCATAGTCTGAGGGAGATACAGGAAGTGTTTTATAATGCTCATTTAAAAGAAACAGTCCAGGTAGGAATGAAGGTATCCCAAACAAAATACTTGTACCTAGATTTCATCTATTAGAATACTGAAACAATGGACTCCAGCAAATTGAAATTTCATCAGGAAATTCATGCTGAAAAAGGAAAAATCTAGGAAACAGGTGACAGCTAGATATGAGTTTTGCCAACTTGAAAAATATTTATAATTTGGCAAATCGTTTTAAAGAATTGACAGGTGCCCAGTCAGTGTTGTTGGGACAGTCAGTATCAGGACTCTGTCTGTATTAACTCCTTCAAACTCTTTCAACAAATGGTGCTGGCTCAGCTGGAGGTCAACATGCAGAAGAATGCAAATTGACCCATCCTTATCTCCTTGCACTAAGCTCAATTCTAAGTGGATCAAAGATCTCCACATAAAACCAGACACACTGAAACTAATAGAAGGGAAACTAGGGAAGAACCTTGAACATATGGGCACAGGGGAGAATTTCCTGAACAGAACTCCAATAGCTTATACTCTAAGATCAAGAATAGACAAATGGGACCTCATTAAATTACAAAGTTTTTGCAAGGCAAAAGACACCGTCAAAAAGACAAAGCGGCAACCAACTAACTGGGAAATGATCTTTACCAACCTTACATCCGACAGAGGGCTAATATCCAAGATATACAAAGAACTCAAGAAGTTAAACTCCAGAGAGGCAAGTAACCCTATTAAAAAATGGGGTACAGAGCTACACAAAGAGTTCTCACCTGAAGAATATCTAATGGCTGAGAAGCACCTAAAGAGATGTTCATCATCCTTAGTCATTAGGGAAATGCAAATCAAAACAACCCTGAGATTCCATCTCACACCAGTCAGGATGGCTAAGATCAAAAACACAGGAGACAGCAGTTGTTGGCGAGGATGTGGAGAAAGAGGAACACTCCTCCACTGCTGGTGGAATTGCAGGCTGGTACAACCACTCTGGAAAGCAGTCTGGCGGCTCCTCAGAAAACTGGGCATGACACTTCCGGAGGATCCGGCTATACTACTCCTGGGCATATACCCAGAGACTTTACCTGCATGCAATAAGGACACATGCTCCACTATATTCATAGCAGCCTTATTTATAATAGCCAGAAGCTGGAAAGAACCCAGATGTCCCTCAACGGAGGAATGGATTCAGAAGATGTGGTATATTTACACAATGGAATACTACTCTGCAATTAAAAACAATAAATTCACGAAATTCCTAGGCAAATGGTCAGAACTTGAAAATATCATCCTTAGTGAGGTAACCCAATCACAAAAGATCACACATGGTATGCAGTCACTGATAAGGGGATATTGACCCAGAATCTCAGAATACCCTAGACACAATCAGCATATCAATAGATTTCTAAAAAGATGGAAGGAGAGACCCCTGGTCCTGGAAAGACTGGATGTAGGGGAACGCCAGGACAGAGTAATGAGAGGGGGTTGAACGGAGAAAAGAGGGAGGGAAGGGGGCTTATGGGACTTTCGGGGAGGGAGGAAACGGGAAAGGGGAAGTGATTTGGAATGTAAATTAAAAAAATAAAATAAAAAAAAACAAAAAAACAAAAAAAACACACAATAGAAAAAAAAAAAGATCCTAAAGATGGGATGGGTAAATGGGTCTTTAAATATCTTCTTTCCTTTAATGAAAGTTTCTAAATTTAATAAATCTGCCTGATTATTTTTTTAATTATTGTGTTTTGTTCAATTGTCCTATCAAAGACAGGTGGCCACACAGGACTGGGTAGAACTGTACAGGCAAGATCCTCAGCTAACAACTTTAAAACTGCAGGAAGGCGTTGTTCCATCTGTAACACAAAGGGCAGCCATGAACTAGGTAGAGGAGAGCCTGTAGATCTAAGTATGTGGCAAGAAGACCTAGATTGGCAGCTACATTTCTTTATTTAAAATCAATGCTTAAGAGCTTTTCCTTCTTCACAAAGATAAAGGAGTTATCAGAGCTAATGGCTGATGTGAGTGCTTAGCACTGTTTTAACAGATTACAGGTCGATTTTAATTTTGCTTTACAAATTACAAAGAGGCCATCAATAAGATTATGGATGAGAGACCCTAAATACTGCTGAGGAAGTAGCACACTCTTTCAAGTTCAAATGGATTAGTGAAAAATCATCCCGAAGGGGGAATGTGTCGGAAAGCATAGAAATATATATATATACATATATACATATGTATATATATATATATATAGTTTATGCATATGCATGCAAAAACTTGCTGACATCAGCATATCACAATGGCTTATTTTAAAATTTTGAATTTTGCTTTATGAAACAAAAGATTATATTGCACTTAAAAATCAGACTGATTACTTATATATATATATATAATATATGTCTGAAATATTTAAAAATAATATTCGATATTACAGTTACAATTTAGACGTTTTAAATTGAGGATAATATTGTCAGAAAATATAAGGTTTTAAAGAAATTCATCTTCTCACAAATATTGAAATCATTATGTAAAAAAAAAATCATTATTTAGATGGCTGAAATGACGTGCTGTTTTCTCTTTATTAAGCAGGATGTTCTCCAGAGTATTCCTACTAATGTAGCAAGAATTTACAAAAGGAAACTCTAAACAGGAAATCACCAGCCTATTTTTACCTGAGACATGTCCTGTTAGACAAGCCACTGTGATGTTAGAATTAAAGTGAAGACTGGAACTATTTGAAGCCAAAAGATATACTTAGAAAGCAGCTTTCCAGATAAAGGCAGAGGGGGAGTACAAATATATGCATGTTGTTAGAATTGCATACAAAGAACAGTGTTAGAAACATGATCAAATAACAGAAAAAGGCGCATATGAACAATAATAAGCCAGCCTGCGACATCACTTTTCTCACCACACTGAGAAAAATATATCTTATAGAAGTTAGTTTAATAAAGGAAGCTTTGTTTTGGTATTTAGTTTTATGGCTATTACTAAGGTGCTAACACACCTTTGGAATTTGCAAACCCTTGAATGACTTGAAAAGGTTAGCAAAGCCAATGGTATGACCTATAGCTGTATGTGAAGGGTGCAGGACTCAATGTGGAACTTGTCTGCAGTCTAGTCCTTTCTGTAGTCATTTCAGAAGGCCTCTGCTGAGATCCTGTTCTCTGCAAGGTACAGAGCAAGACATTTCACAAGGGGAGAGTTGCTGAAGAAGAAAGGGCTCCCAAAGCCCTCTTTGCCACACACAGAAACTTGAAGGAAAAAAAAAAAAGAAAAGACAAAAAGAGAACCTTTCTCTCTTGCTTTAAACTTTCAGAAATTGCCCTAGACCACAGTCAGATTCTCTGGAGCAGTTGTTGAGTCGGCGCCTCAAGCTGAGAGGGCAGGCACTAACAGCAGACGAATTCAGTGAAGCAAGGGATAGCCTTCGTCTGGAAAACGCAGGAGTCCCCTCAGACCACTCAGAATGCAGTCAGCCAGAAGGGGAAATTTGGTTCTCAAGACTCCTCGGGGCAAAGGTTCAAATGATTTCTTTCATAAGTGCCTCCTTGGATTGTGTTTGGTTGTAATTAACAGAACTAAAATTCACTCCGCCAAATGGAAGACTTTATCAATGAAGTGAGACGTAATTACCTGGCACTATGGAGAGCTCTTCATCCTTCGATACATAGCTGACAGTCAACAAGTTTTGAAGATTTGATCAATGAGGTCAGCAAGAACCATTGCAGACTGAATGGAAACTCACAACTTATTTTTTTTTTAATTCAAAGACTGAAACCTGTGACTTCCCGGAGGAACACTAACTTGATCAAATCCAAATGAGAATTATGAGAAAAATAAAGAATTAAAGTGTCACTATCTGATGACTAATTTATACCCTATCAGTACTATTTCAAAGTTCACTTCTCTGCGGCATATGTAATGCTTTTTATCTGGGTGGGGGTGGGGGGAGTCTTAAAACAAAAGGTATGGAAAATAGTCTTTTATATCTTGTTGGATAGCATCTTGTGCCTGGTTTATTATCAGCATTTGATTGTAAGTAATCCTGCATATCACTTAAGAAAGACTGTCTGCTTTGTGACTACAAAATGATCTTCATCGATGTTAAATGATTACTTAGAAACAACTTAAAGCATGGCTTAGGATTTACATAGAGATTAATACTCACCTAGTAGCTCCTTTTATAGCTTTACCACACTGCATTTCAAGTTTCTTTAACATGAAGAGCAATATATAAAACTGTTCTCAACCACTGTACCATGTTCATTCAATGTGAAGAAGAATGGTTTAATCCCCAAATACTTCCTCTCTGGAAGATGCTTTATGTGGGTGTCAACGCCTTTGTATGGAAGTATATTTATCTATCTTATCTCTGCACTCTCCATTGTCTTGTTTAACATCTGAATGTTTCAGAGGCATCCAGTCCCCATTGGTTTCTGTACTTTGAAGCCAAAGCATGGAGAAACAGTACCTCCATAGGGACACAAAGTGTATCCCTGTAGGGATGCAGATATCTGTAAGTCTGTAGAAAGAAAAGCTTCAGAATTCACGAAATTCCTAGGCAAATGGTCAGAACTTGAAAATATCATCCTTAGTGAGGTAACCCAATCACAGAAGATCACACATGGTATGCAGTCACTGATAAGGGGATATTGACCCAGAATCTCGGAATACCCTAGACACAATCCGCATATCAATAGATTTCTAAGAAGATGGAAGGAGAGACCCCTGGTCCTGGAAAGACTGGATGTAGGGGAATGCCAGGACAGAGTAATGAGAGGGGGTTGAACGGAGAAAAGAGGGAGGGAAGGGGGCTTATGGGACTTTCGGGGAGGGAGGAAACGGGAAAGGGGAAGTGATTTGGAATGTAAATTAAAAAATAAAATAAAATTAAATTAAAAAAAAAAAGAAAAGCTTCATCATATAGAACAAAGGACTTGTGGAGAATAGGATATGTAGATGTTCCTTTCCCTTTCTTGCTAAAAGTAAGCACTGTATAACTTGAAACTAGGGTGTATATTTTATGTCTTAAAATACACAGGTTTCCCTAAGCCTGGCTTAACTGCGTCACTGTGTCACACACCATGGCCTCCAGCAAATGAGGAAACACTTGTATTTGTTTTCATAATAGGAATTCCTGTGAATTCAAAGAAATGAACAGCCAATAAAATTAGTTCTTAGATGGAGTAGTTCAAAAGAAAAAAAATAGCTCAAGGTAGGCCATTTTATTCATGTACCATAACTCAAAATATATTATTTACCACAGGCCCTTTACCCCAACATTTATTTTGTGTAAATTTTAGTAGGTAAACCACTTCGCAGCATCTAACTCCCTCTGTCTCAAAATGATTCATGAGTACTCAGGAATGACCAGGTTTTATGAAGCACTACTTAATCTTTAAATAATTTATAAAAAAGTTTTGTCCTTATATCCAGAGTTAAATGTCATATTCACTTGTCATCAAAGAAATTTCTCTTTACAACAGACAAAAACCTACTACAGAGATAATCACAGCCAGTCAAAGTGCAGAGTTTGAGTGAGTAATCCCAATGGATATAGCTACAAAACTAATCTACAGAACCTAAGACCCAGTGAATATTGAAGAAGACGAGGCAGAGGAACAGGGAGTTTCCGTTGTGTCCTAACAATCTTAGAAGCTATATCTATTGAGTCTCACCTTCATGACTTCCAAAATGTGACCAGAGGAAGGGACGAATGGACATTGCAAATAGGACAGAAAAAATTTCAAAGAGACCCCGATACTACACAGAGAACTCCAGGCAACTGAATAAAGCTGGAAGTAGAGGAGTCTCCCCTCCTCAAGGAAAGGCAAATCACTGGCTGTCCAAGGACAAATGATATACTCAGAAAACATACATAAAATAGCGTTATACAGTTCAGCAAGGTACATTTAGGAAAATATGTAGAAATGCATCATAGCAACCTTATTTATAATAGCGAGAAGCTGGAAAGAACCCAGATGTCCCTCAAAAGAGGAATGGATACAGAAAATGTGGTACACAATGGAATACTACTCAGCTACTAAAAACAATGAATTCATGATATTCTTAGGCAAATGGGTGGAACTAGAAAATATCATCCTGAGTGAGATAACCAAATTACAAAAGAACACGCACTCATTGATAAGTGAATATTAGCCCCAAAACTCGTATTACCCAAGGCACATTTCAAAGACCAAATGAAGCTCAAGAAGAAGGAACCCAAATACTTTGGTCCTTCTTAGAAGGGGGAACAAAATACCCATGGAAATAAAGAGACAAAGTGTGGAGCAGAGACTGATGGAAAGACCATCCTGAGATTGCCCCACCTGGGGAATACATCCCATATACAGTCACCTAACCCAGACACTATTGTGGATGCCAACAAGTGCTTGCTGACAGAAGCCTGATATAGCCGTCTCCTGAGAGGCTCTGGCAGAGCCTCCTTGAGAGGCTCAAATCCAGAGGGGGATGCTCTCAGCCAACCATTGGACTGTGCACAAGGTCCCCAATGGAGGAGCTAGAGAAAGGACCATAGGAGTTGAAGGAGCTTGCAGCCCCATAGGAGGAACAATAATATGAACAAACCAGTACCCCCAGAGCTCCCAGGGACTAAACCACCAACCAAAGAGTACACATGAAAGGACCCATGGCTCCAGATACATATGTAGCAGAGGATGGCCTTGTTGTACATTAAAGGAAGGAAAGGCCCTTGGTCCTGAGAAGGCTTGATGCCCCAGTATAGGGGAATGAGGACAGGGAAGCAGGAGTGGGTGGGTTGGTAAGCACGGGTAGGGAGGATTTGATAGGGGATTTTTGGAGGGGAAACCAGGAAACGGAATAACATTTGAAATGTAAATAAAGAAAATATCTAATAAAAAATTTAAATAAGCAAATAACACTAAATGTTATTTAGGACTACTGATAGAGGAAGAATTAGCTCACTTCAGGGATAAGTACCTTTATTGGTTATCTTATATGAAGTAGTCATCCACAAATTTTATAAACACAAACAACCAGAATTGAATCAATAATTGTACATTTGTCCTAATATGTATATGAAAAACAGACAGACAGACAGACAGAGAGATACTGGGTCGGAAGCGGAAAGAGACAAGGGAAGAATTGGCAGAAGTTGAAAAGGGAGGGGCAAGAGAGAGAACATTTTTAAATTAAAAATGTAAAAGTAGATAAAATAAATATTTTTAAAAGGAAAAACAAAGAAAAGTGTTGAAACCCATGTTAGATCCAAAACCTCACAGAATCAACCAGCCTGGGCTAACTCAAAAAGACAGAAGCAGCAACCAGAGAGCCTGCTTAGGTCTAAAAGAAATCTTCTGCATATAGGTTACAGTTGTGTGGCTTGTTCTCTTGTAGTAATCCTAACAGTGAGACCGTGGGCTGTCTCTGACTCTTTGACTGCTTTAGGGACACTTCGCCCCCTACTGCGGTGTCTTGTCCAGCCTCAATATGAGGGGAGATGCCTAGTCTTACTATACAATTTGATATACTACAGTTGGCTGCTATCTATGGGAGGCCTTCCCTTTTCTGAAGAGAAACAAAGTGTGTGTGGACAGAGAAGACAGCTCAGAGAGGGTATGGGAGGAGAGGAGGAATGGGAAACTGTGGTCAGGATAAAAAAAAAGAGAGAGAATCACATTTATTTTATCATATATATTAATCTATATAAATAAATAATATATGTAAATAACATATACATAAAGTCTATATCTACTATCATCATCATTTTAAATATATTTAAGATAAATTTAGCAAAAAAAACTTTCTTTTATATTGTTGTTTTTCACATATCACTAAACCTTTGAAGAGCCCCTTTTTATAGACCATAGTAGACCTTGGTCAAACAGAAGCCTTCAGTTGGTACATAGTCTGAATAAAGTTGCTTAAGTAGATGATGCATATTTGTGACACTGAGTGAATCAGAGTCTGAATAAGAAAACAAACCAAAACTAGATTAAAATTTTTAGTTCTAATTTGGGGCATACATGTGTATTAGTACATTTGTATTAAGGTGTTTGAAGTTAGGATATAAAGTGAATAAATAGTAAAGTAATGGTAAAGTAAGTCCAAAAAAAAAAAAAGAAAATCAAGTTATATATTTTTATTCTTAAATGAAGTTTTAAACTGCTTTATCTAGGATTCAGTTGTAAAGTATATTCTTTGAGCAATGAAACCTCACAAGGCAAGTAGGAGCTCAGGAGCAGCTCCAAACTGTGACTTTCCTGCACACTCTTGGAGCCTTGTTAAAGGTATATTTCTATCTCTCAGATCATCCTTGCCTAATTTCAAATATGTACCATTTTTTATCATTATTTAAAGTTCACTGATTTTACCTCCCTCTGCCTCCTGAAAATGATTCCTGTGGAACAGTTAAGACCCACCTTATGGTGAATAGTAGACCTTATGCATGCCGTTCTCGGCCCCAAGGCTGCACCACTAGGCTGTATCTCTCCATTGTTGCTGACAGTCAGAACACAGCCCTGTATAGTGTCCTCACCTCTCAAGAAGCCATCCTCCTGTGGGATGTCCACCCTCAACAGTCTTTCTCCATTTCTTTATGAGCCAGGCCTACTCAGTCTTCAAGACCATTGTATAACGGTCTTGTAATTTGTAATGTACGTTGTTAAAAGATCCCTACGCTTTTTTTTAATAAATGGATTTTTTTGAAAGATCTATTTATTTATTACATGTAAATACACTGTAGCTGTCTTCAGACACCAGAAGAGGGCATCAAATCTCTTTACGGATGGTTGTGAGCCACCATGTGGGTGCTGGGATTTGAACTCAGGACCTTTGGAAGAGCAGTCGGTGCTCTTACCCGCTGAGTCATCTCTCCAGCCCAAATGGTAACTAAATGAGATGTAGTCATGTACAATGTACTTACTTATATGTAGGTACACTGTAGCTGTCTTCAGACATGCCAGAAGAGGGCATCAGGTCTCATTAAGGATGGTTGTTAGCCACTGTGTGGTTGTGGTTGCTGAGGATTCCTACCCTTTTTTTTTTTAAATTTTCTAAGTTTTTTTTTTTTTTTTTTTTTAAAGAAGAGACTGTTTATTTAAAAAATTGAAACAGAGTTTAATCACTCAGCTGACAAGTATTTTTTTGAATTACCTGTATGACTTGAACAGGAAGCCGAACACATTTAGTCCCAGCACTCCGCAGGCAGGGGCAGGTGAATCTCTGAGTTCGAGGCCAGTCTGGTCTACAGAGTGAGTTCCAGGACCCTGGAAACTGTCTAGAGAAACAAACAAACAAACAAACAAAAGACACCTTCACCCCGCAAACCTATACCGAGAAACCTTGTCTCCAATGGAAAAGAAAAAAAAGACTCGAACAGGCAAGATTGTTGCCTTTTTTTTTTTTTTTAAATTTGTTTTTCGAGACAGGGTTTCTCAGTGTAGCCCTGGCTGTCCTGGAACTCATTCTGTCCTAAGTTTTATTATTTACATTCAAAATCATTTCCCCTTTCCCGTTTCCTCCCTCCCCAAAAGTCCCATAAGCCCCCTTCCCTCCTTCTTTTCCCCATTCAACCCCCTCTCGTTTCTCTGTCCTGGCGTTCTCCTACATCCAGTCTTTCCAGGACCAGGGGTCTCTCCTTCCATCTTCTTGGAAATCCTTAAATACCATTTTATTTTTAATTTTTGGGCTTGTTTGTCTTAGAGAACAATTTATGGCATTCTAAATTATCTGCCTAATATTCCCTTCTCCAGTGCCTTCATAGGTAAACTGACATTAGCCAATTTTATTTTATTGTTAATTAATTTTTTTATTTCATCCTAAATGTTGCCACCATCCCTGTCCCACAGACACATTGTAATGCCACGAAGCATTTGTGAACCCCAAAAGACCGCCAAGGAGCAGTTTCCTATGCAATCGCATTACAAGCTCAGACTTGGTCTCTGCTCCAACCCAACTCTGGCACAGCAGACAGGAAGACAGAGAAGCCTGGAACCCTCACCGTGACAAGATTTTATAGGAAATGAGAGCAAGTGAGGAGGGTGTGTAACCTGGCAAGAACCTGATAGAATAACTATTGTAAGCCGACAGGTGGGTGTTCTGAAAGAAGACCGTGAACAAGCATAAACTGTCTGAAAGTACATCTGCTTGTTTCAAGCAGACTAATCTTTATTTAACTGTTGCTAGGAAGTAGTAGCTCAGGAGAAACTCTGGAATATGGGACAAGGACAAACTGTGGGATCTTTCCAGACACTTGGGTGCAGCTTGGATTCTGCTGCCAGTCAAAATTTAAGTTTTTTTTTTTTTCTTTTAAGGTGGAGGCCAGTCCCAAGATGGAGTAGGCTTGGCCTCTCAACATCCTGCAAATAATTTGAGTCTATCTGTTTCCAAATTTCTAATACCCCAAGGAATATTTTAGTTCATAAAGAAAAGAAAGGGATTTATCCACATAAAAAATTGCAACTACTTTTTCTCTAATACAGAATCATGTAGAGTTGTTTCTCCTATAGATGTAGATTTCATATAACATTTCAATATTTGAGGATTTTCTTTCAACTATTTTAGTTAAATAAATGTATGTTATGTATACAATGTATATAACTATGCACTCAAACGTGCCATAAATCATTACTGGTGTTAAGATTCTATGACTTGACATTGCAGCCTAAATCCTCTCTCAGATCTAACGTGCAATGTTGTTTTTTTTCTCTCTCTCTCTCTCTGTCATATTGAGAACAAAACCACATGCAAGTAAATAGCAGTGGCAAAGCCTTAAGTGAAGAAGAAAGCATACTTAATTTTGTGGCAAATGACATTCCTTCATTTCCATGAACAGATATGCCCTCAAGATTCACAGAATATGACAGCTGTGGGAAATGCCTAGAAATTCAGAGAAACAAATCCTGGAATGAACTTTCTCTGTCTGGGTTCACAAAATGGAACTGGCAGTAGGAGAGGCAAAGCAGCTGTGCGTGTGGCAGAGACACGCTGAATGAGAATCCTCCCATACACACACCTTGGCTCACATGCTGCGCTTTATTCTTACATGCTTATTGATCCTATCTGTAGGCAATGCCCCAATTCTATATTTTCATAGTTGATAACACACTTTGGAGGGCCATGAAAACATTACTTCATAAAAGAACAAACAGCTTGCGAAAAGCCTATGGCAAGATTCCAGTTGTTTAATAAAGTTTACAGATACTCACATGTGATCCTTTGTATTTATACAGCACTTCATGAACACTAGCTTATCAAATATAAATGAAAAGTGCCAATTTATTCACTGTTTTTATAATTTGGCCACATATTTTCTTGTTAAAAGAAAATCTACTTAGAGGATAAATGAAGACTTTATAGAAGAAAACCTTGACAAACTGTAAAGGTTTTTTGTTTGTTTCTTTATTTTTTTTTTGTCTTTTTTTTTATCCAAATAGAGTGTGGGGTGACTTGAGCTTGACAGATCATGATGACAGATTTCCTTAAATAAGTTTTAGTCACAGGGTATTTTCCTTCATTTTTTGTCTCCTTTTTCATGTTTGTAGGTGGAGATATGGAGTTCAATTTGATGGTATGTGTGTGGTAGAAGGGAGAGCATGTGTGAGTATGCACAAGGAAACTGGTTTATGCCCAGAATCTTCCTGCATTACTCTCCAAGTTTATTGCTTTTCAAACAGACTCTCCCAGTCAAACATGGGATCTACACATTATAGCAAGTGTCTCTGAACAACTTTGTTTTGATATTCCTGTATCTGGCTCCCAAAGATAGAATTCTAGAAAGGCATTCATGATTCCTGACCTTATATTGGTTTTCTTAGCTATCTTTCTTGTTTGATAAATACATTAACTGCTTAACTTTTTCTCCAGAACTAATTTTGGTCCTGTGAAGTCTCAATGCACCAGTGTAGGGAATGCCAGGGCAGTGAGTTGGAAGTGGGGGTTGGGGGCAGCACCCTCATAAAAGCAGGAGGAGTGGGGATAGGATAGAGGGGATACCAGAAAAGGTCAATGTAAAATTACATTTGTAATATAAATAAATGAAATAACCAATTTAAAAAGAAGGAAAAAAAGAAATTCTATTATTCAAACAGAGGTTTTATGTTGTTTTCTTTTATTTTGTATTCAGATAACCCCCTTGTAGAAAATTTCTTTAAATATTTATTCCAGAAAAAATACTGGAGAGAGAATTTGTACTTTGGGGTTTGTTCGTTTGTATGTTTGTTGTTTTTTAGACAGTCTGCATCTTTTTCAGTAAATAGTAGAATAAATACACTATGAATACTGACATAAAGAATGGCACAGTTCTTAATTAATTTAGAAGAAATTCAAACTCAGAAGGATTACTATGATGATGTTATGATTGACCTTTACATCAGGGAGTAAGATGCCCTTAGTTCCTTTAGGTTTTCGTTATTGTTATTCTCTTTACTCAGTAGCAGTAAGAACTGAACCAGTGGCCTCCGTCTCAACACAGAAATATCACAGCGATGATATCAAACTTCCTGTATCTTTTACTAATAATAATACTTCATGTAAGAACTGTAACCATTGATATGTCAAAGAAATTTGCAATGTTATTATGTATTCTTAAATGCAAATTTAAATCTTGGAAAACTAATAATGAATCAGTCTTAATGATCAATTAGGTCAGAATTTTAGCATCTGATTACACATTTTTCAGACAGCACTAGATAAAGATCATTGTCACTTTTTACACTTACATTTAATAGCATAATTTAGGTAAAACATTAAGTGTTAACAGGATGTTAAGAAACATTTCAGTCAGACAAGTATAATCTTGTTAGGAAGCTGAAAATGGACATAAGAGTAATATAAAATAAGAATCATCTTAGTAAAGACATGATCTTACTCAAACTAGTACTATTAGGCTTATTCCAAAACGGCACTGGGGTGATTTTCCTTAAAGCATTCATGGTGGGTATTACAAGTAGAAGAATTGATGTATATGTCTTTTCCTTTCTGATAGAATACATGTTGGACTTAGGAGGGCTTCACATACATAACAGAAGCAGATTAAACAACAAAAATATTAGCATGCACATGATATTTCACTTTAAAGAAAAATAATATATTTTATTTACTTATTTTATACTGAAACTTGTTTTCATGTATATTTTGATAATGTTCTAACTCAGTTCCTCATAGATCAAAGAAAGAGAAGATGATATGGTGTCTTAAAAGGGTTATTGAATACTGTTTTATATTATACTTTCCTTAACATTTATCTTCCTTCTTTCTCTTCCATTACGGCAGAATGTCAGTATCATTGACTATTACTATTATTATTTCAGCATGTTTCATCATGACATCACTGAACAAATGCATTCTCCTGTTAATAAAGCAAATCACAACTTCAACTAATTATATTCCAAGTCAACACATGTTCCTAACAAAAGAATAATGCGGAGATGTCTTAAGTCTCTTTCTTTAGATTAATGAGCCACTTGAATATGTTTAGTGTGACATTAAATGGAGCAAAACCTGCCCAGACCACTCACCTAATAAAATGTTTTCTTTATAATTACTACAAGCATTACTTTAATATCTAGGTCCAATGCAATTATTACCATCAGTGACTTTACTTCGTTCTTGCAAGTTATACAAATATTAAGGAAATATCCATGTAAGTGACAGAAAAGATGAGGTGCTTATATGCTTTCCATTGTAAAATATCATTCCCATCTTATAAAGTAGATAGATTTATACCTACACTACCCAAAGTAGAATTTCATTTAAGATCTATGTGGATATATATATATATATATGTATATATATATATATATACACACACACATATATATATGTATATATATATATATATATATCAATTGTATGTGTTTTGTTTTACTCTTCTATAACAAAACACTTGGCAGAATAAAACACTTATGGGGAAAAAGAATACATTCTATATCACGGTTTGCAGGTACAAAGCATTATGGCAAGAACCATGAGACAACTAGTCACATAGTGTCCATAAACAGATTGTTGAGCAAGATAAACTTGAGTGCTCAATATGTCTTCTGTTTGCATAGACTTTTGGACCCCAATTCATTGACTGTTGTTATCAAGATTCAGTTGGAACTTCCTATATCAATTAAGCCTCTCTGGAAATAGCCTTACAGATACACATGGAGGTGTATCTCCTAGGTGATTATAATCAGTCCTAGTAT
The DNA here is from genome assembly GCA_036184795.1 of Tokudaia tokunoshimensis. Taxonomy (NCBI): domain Eukaryota; kingdom Metazoa; phylum Chordata; class Mammalia; order Rodentia; family Muridae; genus Tokudaia; species Tokudaia tokunoshimensis. The sequence goes on along the minus strand of BTHU01000011.1, from coordinate 32,378,091 downwards.
AACGTGACAGCATATCAACAACTCCCCCACATGCACACACACAATTTGGAAGGCCTTTATTCAACTAAGAAGTAGATATAAGTTAAAACTTCTGACATTTCTCATTGTATCTGAAGCCCTGGCAAATGGTGAGCTCAATAAATCTGTTCATGGGAAACTGTAGTTAGCCTAGACTGAGAATTATCAAAGACGGAGCAAGTTAAATTTAGACAAAAAGGAGATCCTAATAGCACTGATGTTCTTCTCATTTTTTTCATCTATTGCCACAAGAAATAATTGTCCTTCTCTGCCCTGTGCATGAGCAGTTCACCAGGCACCATCTCATTATCGCTTGACAGTGCAGCTACAAAAAGATCACCGTTTTCATATAATTATCCATCTTCGTCATTTCGCATTAAAAACCCTCTTCAAAAGACTAATAAGTCGATTGTACACACAATTACAAATGAGAAAAAAATCAATAATTAGTGGAAAAATAATTCTTTGGAGGTCATAAAATTGTCATAGGTGTAGATATAAAATAACACTTCTCTAGTTTTTCAACCCAAAAATGTGATTATGCTTCTGTTGACTGGGTACTAGATAAAACATGTGATATGGCATGCCTGAATTAATATAGTATTTGATTACATATACAAATTTACATTTTTCATGTTTTATAAAGGTTGACAGTAAGATTTGAGTAAATTGAGTGTGTTTGGCAGCTCCTGTTTTAAATTTGGGAATAATCAAAGAATAAGAGTAAGAGTCAAATAAATAATTTCAACTACATAAGCTTGGGTCAAGAGTTTGATTGTTGCGAGTTTCTTTGTTGCCACCATTGTCCTGTCCATGGTCCTTACAGAAAACCATCGTGCCGTGTTGCTGTTTTTGTTTGTTTGCTTTGATTTGTTATTATTGAAAGAATCAAGAAAGGTCTGACACTGATTAAGATACTCATTAAATTCACTTGTGTACAATCTTTGTCATCCATTTCCATATGTTTTTGAAACTTAGAAAATTACAACTATTAATAATTTAGCTATTGGTGATAATAGGACTCAAATTAGTGCCAGCATTGAATGCTTCTTCTCTGACAGTTGCTTTCTGAGTATTAAGTGGAATGCAAAATAGCAAAGAGGTCAAAGGAATCCTGTTTTTCTTTCCTTCAAGTGCAGATCCTTTCACACATCTTTGCACCTACTCATCTTCTGCTCTAGCTTGTTTAGTTTTTAATTAATTAATTAATTTATTTATTTATGTTTCTATAGACCAGCTCATCTCTATTATAACACTATACTCTTTATTTTAAATATCATTTAATAGTCACAAAAAAATAATTTAGCTAACTAAAATTATTTTTGACTTTTATTGTTTTTTTTTAATAGAACAGAATTGAAGGCACAAAATAAATTACAACAGACAATAGTGCTTGTATGTGGGCACACTTGTGCTATGACTGCTCCATTGTCCTCCTTCTCCTAATTCTCCTCTTCTTCATCTTTTTTCACATTGACCCTTTGGCTGATTTTCCCATCTGCCTTCTTCCTCTCTACCAGCCATATTTAACTTTATTTCTTTTATCCTCTAAGCTTATGTATTATATTCTGCTGTTTGGCTATAACATGCAATTGCAGATAGTTTAAATGATTTTGTCATTCCAGATCAAAGCCATCTTGAGTTTTATGCACCTTATTTTTCTATATTCTAGCTGCTAACTAATAGAGAACAAAGCGGTCAAATGGAGAAGAATGTTCAACTTTTCATTTGTGGTCATCAGACTCAAGTGGAATCTCAATAATTCTTGATAAAATACTAAAGTGTTTTTTGGTCACTTGTGTTTTTCGGATCAGCCTATGTTTTTCCAATCAGTTAATTTGTTTTCTTTTGTATTGGTTACTTTTATTTACTTACATTTCAAATGTCAGGTAATTTATTTTCAAATCTCTGTTTAATTAACTTTTTCTATTATCCTATTTCCCTTCCTCATTTTTTTTCAAAGTGAGTCAAACTTGTTCCTTCATACAAATAATTCTATCCCATTATACCCAAAGAAAATAAAAGTCTTCAGGGGAAAATTATCTTAAACTGATAGACACAAACTTTCAATAGATCTCATTTTTTAAATACTCTAATTCTTATGGATTATTTATCTCAAACTCTTCAGACTTCTAAATACCTTCTTATGAAGTAAATCTCATTTCTATATTGGACTTCCAGTGCATTGCTTATCATTCAAGAAGATTAAATCACATTTATTTTTAGAAATAAATTCTTAAAACCAGTATGTAAAGAGATATTTACTTCAAGTTCTATTCTGTCATCTTAACTTATCTACAAAAGGCAGTTTGGCTCTGCCTGTGACCATTTCCTAGAAGCTCCCCTCACTACATACATAAATGATTCTACTAATCCTAGCTTTTTCATACAGTGGATCAGGGTTGTCCCAGAATTAGCATGTATGTTTTGTTTGGAGAAAACTTATATTTAGATGTTTAGCATCAATGTTCTGCTACTTTATGAAAAACATAAATGATTTTTTAACTTCTCACGCTCACTTTTTCACACCTTTAAGGGTTGCTCCATCCAAAATGTTCCTAAAACAATTTTTTGACTAATCAATCTCAGATTTGAGCTGCAGACCGAGTTCACAGGTTAAGTGTATAGGCTCTTATGCAGGAACCTGGGTTCACTTACTATAACCTACAAGATTGCCCTCAACAGTCGTAATTTCAGTTAAAGATCTCACTCCCTCTTCTAACCTCAGAGGGTAACGATACACACACACACACACACACACACACACACACACACACACACACTCATGCACATGCACACACAGAGACATACAGACTCTTGTGCATATGCACATACACACCTGAATAACTTCAATTGAGAGACAATTTAAAAAATCATTGTCTTTCCTGCTCCCCACTATTCTCCTCATAACTAATTTCATCAGCATTTAATTTATGAAAATATTCTCAACTCTTTCAATTCTGAAAAGCCAGAGAAGGTTAAAATGGTCATATTATATGTTCCCCCCTGCCAACTTCTATCTCTTTGACTGAAGGGGGTTTATGGGACTTTCGGGGAGGGAGTAAACGGGAAAGGGGAAATGATTTGGAATGTAAATAAAAAAAATTAGAAAATAAAAACAATGCATTCCTTCTACTAGCTATAAACTCTACCTTGCCTTTCTTTCTCTCTAGGCTAGCTTTCAAGTTTTTGTCCCCTCAGCATAAGATATCACCATCTTCATCCATCACTCTTTATTTAACATTAAATCTCAGCTACGATGACCTTTCTTCCAAAGCAATGACTGATCATCTCCACTGTGCTGGTATTTTTTGGTTGGTTTTCCTTGTTAGCAATCACATTTCTGACACTGAGCATAATAAGCAAAGGTCGGAACACTGAGCCCCACACCCAGCTCTTGGTTATTATCTCAGACTTGGTCTCATTACTGTAACTCAGTCTGGTTTTGAACTTCTTATGTGAGCCAGTGTAGTCTCTAACTGACACACCTCTTGCCTCAGGCTCCCTAGGCATGAGATGACAAGTGTAGAAGAATATGTTCAATTTGATTCATTGGTATCTGTTCTCAAAACTTTTGTAATTTTTATGATTTCAATTTACTTAAGAAGACCCAGCTTTCCATGAGAAAAGTCCTCTGTTAGGCTATATAATTCTCATTCTATACACCACTAAAAGACGTGTAACTAATAACTAATACTGAATGAATTTAGTAAGGTGTGTGTGTGTGTGTGTGTGTGTGTGTGTGTGTGTGTGTGTAACTATAGCAATTAAAGAAGAGGTTGAATGTGACTGGAAAGAATACTAGGGGAATCAGTAAAGATTAAGGCAGGGCTGAAAAGTGATATTAATTAAATACTCCTATGTTAAATCCTAAAAAAGCACCGAAATTTACATAATAAAACAAAAAAGTTACTGAATCTTTCAGGAATTATGTTGAATATGTCATGTAGGGGTTAGAAAGTTGGTTCAGTGAGTAAAAGGCTTGTTCAAGTATAAAGTCCCGTGTTCCCATTTTTAATACCTATGTAAAGACTTCAGTGTGGTGCATGCTGCTATAAGCATTGGTTGTTGGATATGTAAAGGAGACTGTAGGGGGTTCGGGGGGAAGAGGGGATAGCTGACCTGACTACTCATTGTTTGATCCGTATACAGAAAATGGTGATCTCAGTACTGTAAGATTGAGTGTTTCAGAAAATTCGGAGGATAATTGATTGGAGAATACATCCTACTGTTGATTTCTGACATCTGCATTTACACATATGTAAGTAAGCCATAACTGCTACAAACTTGCATATATGTATAATACACAGAAACACACATTCATACACAATGCATATATTCTTAAAATTTGCGAATGAAACTTCATCATCTCAGTAGACAATTCCTGTAAGAGAATACATATTTCTATTTCCAACACTTGGTACAATGTTGTAGATATAATATAATAGGTATTGACAGTTTAATATGTATACAAAATTGTAAATATTAGTTATTCAATAAATAATGTTGATTATTTTAGAATAAAATTATCATGCATGCATCTATTGTACAGAAGCCTCAGCTAAAAATACATGAGCTAAATTTTAGATTTGATTTACAATAGAGGAAAAGAGAAACTGCCACAAAATATCTAGGGAGAGAAAATACACAAGTAAGGACAAAATTCTACATTCCAAAGCAGCTACCTTTACTTATATAATCAACATGAGGTTGGGACTGATTTTGTTAATCCAAATTGAGGATATATATATATATATATATATATATATATATATATATATAGGGATTTATTAATTTATAAGCCACAGTACACATTATAAATGATGCTAGTAACTGCATTGATTTTATTTCTGCAGGCTTTGTGTATATAGGCAGACATGTATTTCTTATATGATATCATTAACAGTCGCCAGCAAATTTAGTGTCAAAGACACAAACCATTATAGCCATTGTAAAGCCTCTCAAGGCTCTCGTCAGAATTGTTAAGACAGCATTCAGAGAGTTCTGACCTTTGCAAATCATGAAATCAGAAACTACTGATGAGATGCTACCTTCCTGCAGCCAATGCTTATTTTCTATTTGGCATAACAAGGTCCACACTCTTACAGCAGAGTAATCACTTTTTCTTAGTAATCATAATTACATACTGACAGGTTTTATTGTGTGACTTAAATCAGGGGAATTTAAGCAATTATTGGGGCATTTTCATAGGAAAACTAACAGGGAAATCATTTTTTCCTTTATGTCACTTCTTTTCAATTTTCTATTCTGTGGAATGAAAGGCCAGAGCAAAAGAAGCAGTTAACAAGTCTAGATGCCATACTTCACCTTATGGTAGAGAAATAGCTGCTACTGATGTTTAAAATACGAATCAGTAAATTACGTATTTAAGCAAAATAAAAAGTCAATCTATTCAGTAGATGTTTTAAATATTTATTCAACATAATCTAATAAAACATCAATATTGATAGATAGGTTAAATTATGCATCCATATATTCAAAACAAAATTGCCGAGATTGTACCGACACATAACAAAGCAGCTGGGAATTAGTTCCCAAAGGCAGTCTGCTCTGTGAAAATTAAAACTATGTAAAGTTTCTTTGATATTGTTGCAACATATCAAAATCACTGTCATTGGTTTTGTGAGAGAAACAGGATACTAATAAATGTATAGTTGTTTCAATATAAAAACTACTGTTATTCACACCATTTATCAATAATGCATCAATTCAAACAAAGTACAGAATACCCACATCGCGCAAAACTAGTCCGCCTTGTCACTTTAATAGATATTTGTCATTGTCCCTTGTTTGTATCCTTGAAATATAGTACCTAGGATGCATGCTTCCTATCTATTTTCCTATTATTTTTGAGTCACCAAATAAATTGAAAGAGAAACCACCAGTTCTCCGGATAGGGGATTGCTTTCATATTTCTTAAGTTTTGTAGTTCCACTTGAGTTGAAGAGAATTAGCTGCTGGTTAAAAAAAAAAAGAGAGAGGGTTTTCAAAGTTACGGATTTTAGCACTTTGTTGACCGAGGATTCGGATGCTCAGCAAACTTGGCTGAAGCTTAGAAAGTGACAGATGCATGAAAAGCTGAAAAATAGGACACACAACTGTAGGCTCAGCCGATAAACTTCTGCCAGAGACTGACGACTGGTAAAGTGCTGACGCCAAGAGAAAGAAAGGCGGGAGAGCACACAACTCATTTCTACTGTCTTCCTCTCAACACAAATTGTGATCCCATTGTTAGCAAATTCATATTGGTCTCTGGGTTGGGTGTTCTATGCATGTATCAAGGGTGAATCACAATACTCTAAGGTTAGGTATGATGGTTTTATTATCCTTAGTGCGCATGATAAAAATAATTGAGACAATCAATAAATCATATAGTACTGTAATCTATGCAAACTGGAACGCTACATTTACACAATTTGTTATAATGTACCCTGGCATCAAAGAAAAGAGCAATATGTCATCCCACATAATCATTTTCCGCTATCTATAATGGATAGTTGTCTACTAATAGGAATCAAAACTGTAGGGAAACCTCAACCTTCAGGGTTGACTTTTCATCAGATTTAAATTGTCTGTTTTAGAAGTGCAACAGTTTTTCTCATCCTTCAAATTATGATATTGCCTCCTTGATCCACAGGTTTTAGAGAGGACAAAGTACTCGTACACCCTAAGCATTCATGTCTCCAAAGAGGCTGTGCTTCCAAGCTACAGAACCATTGTGAAGAAGTGTACTGGTAGGCACAGCTCTTGAAAGTCTTCTCAACTGTTTTAATCTATGGTGAGCATACGTTATAAGAATGACATCCAAGTCTCACTCTCCATGAACTAAGTGCAATAAAAGGTACATTTGGTCTTTGAACGCTCTCTGCAATGTTTTTCATTTTCTTTTTTTTGAAAACAGCACTAAACAATAATAGCGAATGGCAGAAACAGTATACATATCAGTCAATTATTTCCAACACCCTTGCAGTTGTGTGCACACATCTCTGCTCATTTTGCCCTCTACAAAAGTACTTTTCTCCCCATTTACATGGATTTTCTTTGTTCTCCATGAATTTTTAAATTGGTATGAATTCAAATGCTTTTTCCCTAATTTCATAAGCAAGGTACATTTTTAGTAAGATTCATTTGTCTCCACTTGATACATTAAATGTGACCCATTGGTTCCCTAAGGAAACCTAATTAGATACGAAAGAGTAGTGGTTGGGACCTCTAAAGCACACTCTCTTCCATTTGTAATAACCATTGAAATGACATATTTAATGGAAGCCCCTCTATTCTACAGGTACATGCTTTCTTAATTGCTTTGTCTGTAGTTTTGGCATGCATAATAAACAGGCAACTCTTTCTCCTGAAATTGATGTCCCTATTAGCTTCCTTCTGCAGTAGCTATTAACCACAACTAAAATGTAAATATATAAATCAAAATAAGTGTTCCATAATAGAGATCATAAAATCTACTACATAAAATGACTTCATATAAATATGCCTAACTACACCAGCAGCCAAAATATTAAACTTTAAACTGAAAAAATATTGCATGAGACAACAGCCATATAGAGTCAAACCAAACAAAATATTCCTATAATGATATTTCAAGGTCAAAGTCATGAATAAGGAAATGACAGTTTTGAAAATACGCTCCAGTGGAAGACATTACTCCTCTCATGTTGAAAATTTCTGTGAACAATAATACATGGCATGGTAATTGGTGAGGAAGAGAAAAAGGTGAAATGAAAAACATAAAAATCATTGTCAGAGCCAAAAAAGGTTAAAAAATGGCAACACCTTCACACTTTCATTGTACTAATTCCTTTATGCAAACCCATGCAGATTGTTTGAAGTCATTTGAATGTGTATATCAATCGACATCATTCTCACACACAGTACAAAAATAGTGGAGTGGAAAATAAGAATAAAAGTAACAAGGATACTTATGGGGATAGAGGTCATTTTAGATATGTCTGACAAACTTGTGTACTTTAGTTTATGCTACAAAATACATGTTTAGATGGTACTTCCTGGACTACGTTAAATGACACTGGTGATAATGTCAGAATTCTTGGAAATATTTTCACAGTTGTAATAAACCAAAAAAATTAAGAATGTCCAGATAACTTTTTAAAAATGTGTCTTTGATGTTTCAAGTTTCCAAATCAATAGAATTTCTTTATCTTCCAAGCTTATGGATTCAATCCTAATATAAACTATATCAGTCACAAGTGAATTAAATAAATATTTAAGTGAAATTTAATAAATAATTTCTTACAGTATGTGGATATAAAATTAATGTTTTCATTTTCATTAAAATATTTAATCAATTTTTCCAACTTCATATCAATTTAACACATCCATACATCCTTCCTACATTATTTTCATTTATCTATTTATTGCAATTTTATTTCCTGGCTGAAAATTCCCTTACAAATTTGCTTGACTCCAATGATACAGTCTTTTTCATTGTGCTATCTTTAGTATCATTGTCTGGCACCTGGAAGATATTCAATAAATCCTTATGAAACAAGTGTATGTCTGTTATTGCAATGATGTATGTGTGGAAAGGTCATTAAACCCTACAGAAAGTGCTAAATACTGTCAAATTCTAAAGCCGACAGGCTGGTGGAGTAGGTGGGAATTGTTGGCTAATGGGTATGGATTTCTTTCCAGCATGATACAAGTGTGTTAACCTGGAAAATGGTGACAATTACACAACCCCATGAACATTAAATTTATGAAATATGCAGGGTAAATGAGTTCGTCTAAGGTTATACAAATCATATCTCAATCTGTCCAAGTCTAATTATTAATACACATTTCTATTCTATCAGCTTTAACAGTTTGTCTCCCAAATATTCAATTCAAATTGACAGTAACTAAGAAGGTTCAGAACAGATCCTGTAAGTGGAAATGGAAAGAACTTCAAAGTGAGAGGTTTCTTTCTCCTGCCAGGAGTTCTACCTACATTTGATCAATTTCTCTGAACTATAAGCTGTAGTATGTACACACTTTGTAGCCAGAGATATTTCGACATCTGTACAGCTCTAATTTGGTATTTGAAAATGCAGTCAGGGTTACCCTAGACACAATTCGCATATCAATAGATTTCTAAGAAGATGGAAGGAGAGACCCCTGGTCCTGGAAAGACTGGATGTAGGGGAACGCCAGGACAGAGAATCGAGAGGGGGTTGAATGGAGAAAAGAGGGAGGGAAGGGGGCTTATGGGACTTTCGGGGAGGGAGGAAACGGGAAAGGGGAAATGATTTGGAATGTAAATTAAAAAAATAAAATAGAAAAAATAAAAAAAAAAAAGAAAATGCAGTCAGTGCTACAAATCTTTACCATAAAATGAATCATGCTTACAATTTGTTTTCCAAAGAAACCATGAAACTGAAACATTTGAATTGAAGAGAGCAAAGCTTTTTAAACACATTGTGTCTGGAAATGGTTAAGAATTCCAGAACAAATTTTAAGATCCATGTTTTGCCACTTTAATGTCACTGGCAAGTCGATACAATTTCATGAATGAGTTTGAATAAACATCAAGACACTATGATGAATAAACTAAACCATCCTTTGTGATATAAAGGTTCTCTGGATAGTGAATAACAAGGAGATTAGCATTAACCAAACCATCTGTTGTGAGTTGCCTGTCTCAAAGAAGATACATCACAAAGGAGAATTCCCTGAAGTATGATGCTATTGAGATGCTATTAACACAGTGTTTATCCCTACTTTTCACGGGAGCAAGTTTACGATGGAAGGAGGCCCACACACTTGTGAAGAGTAAAATGAAGTGCATTGCTCCGAACTCAAAAAAAGAAAAGTTTTCATCAGGAAGCCAAAGAATCATTTAATTGCCGTACGATTTCCTACAAAGATTTCAATCTCACTTCTCAGAAAATGAATTATAGTCCATGTACACCCGAGAACTGAAGCAGGCCAGGTGTTGCTATGAAAACTGACTCAATGTGCCTCCCAATTTGTCCTCAGTCTCTTTGAGTTTTAAATGCCTACCATTTCAAGCTGTGCTTCAGAGAGCTAGATGACATAAATCTCATACTATCCACCATCTTCCCACAAAGATCCTGAGAAATGTAGCTCACACAGACAGCGTCATCAATATTCAGATGGATTCGGAGCACAGGATGAACTGATGCGTTTTATTCCACGTGCTCTTTCAGTCAATTTCAATTTTTAAATCTCCATCTGGAAAGGCACAGTGAATCTTATGCCCCATGAAGTCATCTTGAGGGATGTCTGGAGACCAAAGGTTATATATTTCTCACAGTAACACAGAAAAGTATTCATTGTTTTAAAGTAAAGGAATCATATTCTTGCTCCATTTAGCTAATTTTTTTTTTAAAAAAAATAAATGTTGTCTGGGTGTTTGAAATGTATAATGTGTTTCTTTGGTATAACTTGTGAAATGATTATCTTAATAGAGCAAGAAACATACAACTACAAATTCAGACAAGCCACATAGACATACTTATATAACAGGCCTTGCTAATAAAACACAATTTAAAAGTCAAATTTTAAAAATGAGCACATACTGACATAAGAACTAATAGACCAAAGAAAATTATTTTAAAAACTCCAGAAATTATATATATATATATATAGACTGGAACATTACAACATAGACTGGAGAATATATAGTCCCATTAGAAAGAACTCAACTGCTGTTCAATAAAACTCTTAGAACACAGACTGGAGAATATATAGTACCATCAGAAAGAAGTGATGTCTTTGACACAAAATGTGTCTTGCCTACAAGATATTCAGGAGCAAAAATACTCAGATATTCAGAGACTAAGGGAATGGTTTAAAAATAAGTGGCCCAAATTGAGACCCATGGGCTGGAACCAATCCCTGACAATATAAATGTTACTGTCTTTTGAGAGTCTCCACTCAGCAGACAATGGAAAGAGATGAATAGACTCACAGTCAAACATTATGTGGATCTCAGGGAGTCTTGCAGAAGAGTTGAGGGAAGGACTGAGGAACACAAAAATGACAGGGACTCCACAGGAAGACCATCAGAGTCAACTATCCTGAACTGTTGGGGATTCCCAGAGATGCACAGCCCACCAAAGAGTGAGCAAGGACTGAAACTAGGCTCTGCTCACATATGTAGCAGATGTGCAGCTCGGTCTTCCTGTGGGTTCCCCAACAACTGGAGCAAGACTGTCGCTGCATCTGCTGGCTGTCCCATTCCCCAAACTGGGCTGCCTTTTCTGGTCTCAATGTGTGAGAATGAGCCTAGACCTTCAGTGAACTGATGTGCCCAGAAGTGGGGAAACAGGGATTGAGGGTGTTAGGAGTACACAGAGAGGGCTCCCCTTTCTCAGAGAAAAAGAAGAGGGAGAAATGGGAGGATCTGAGTGAGGGGTGCTAGGAGGAAAGGGGGACTGATATTTGGATGTAAAGCAAATAAAGTAGTAAATTTAAAAAATAAGAAATTAGTGCTGTTCATACTATAAAACAATATATGATGAAGAAAAATCATTATAATACATTATGCAAAAACAAAAACATCAAAAAAAACAATAAGAAAAGAAAAGCAAAAGACCATCTTAAAATGCATTCGTGACCCATAGATTCACCTGGAAATATCAAAGTATGAAAGTATACTTTGGGATTAGTTCATCAACTAATAGGTAGAAGAGGCAAAGATTACAAAAATAACAAAAGCAAAATTGAGCAGACAAAATTCAACTCAAACTTAAATACAAACAGACAAAACCCAAAACCAAAACACACAGCAAAAGAATTTAAAGGAGTCAAGAGAAGAGTTACATCATGGGAAATACATTACAGATTATGCACTTAAGAAGTAGTCATTACAGAAAGTACATGATGAATTTGAATAATTAAATGCTTAAGTTTAAAATTTGCAAAATGATTTGAATCAACATTTTCCTAAAGAAGATTTGTAAAAGGCTACCAAATATTAGAGTTTAATCTAACCAGGAAGAAAAACACAATGAGCTAACAGATTTTAAAAGAAAAACTAGGGCCATTTAATCACTAGGCTAAAACAAAAATGCTGGCTAGGATACAGAGAAATTGAAAGTCACACACTGTTACTGATAGTATAAGGAAATGTGATTGCATAAAAGACTCAGTCAGCATCCTTGTGTATTGCACATATCTTCACAGTAGCCAAGGCCAAGGCCAAAATTCAAACAAGATGTCTTTCTAGTGATGAATATTTTTTTAAAAGTGATGTATATACATTTTGGAATAATTTTTACCACAGAGAAAATAAAATTCTATTGTTTGTTGCAACAAGGGTGGGACAAGTGGAAGTTGAAAAGGTGAATAAAGGCAGGTGCAAAAAGCCCAATACCAGATATTCTGAGTATAGAGAGCAAGAATACAAGACCTCAAAGAATACCAGAAAAACATTAGAGACTACAGAAAGCCAGAAAGATTACAGAGGAGAAGTAGTGAAAGGGTAGGTAGGGGATATCACATTAGACTTGAGGAAGAAGGTTTTAAAGTATTTTGGCACAGTAGCACATTTTCTTTGCTTTTTTATTGTATTTTATTTTTTATTTCTTATATATTTTATTTACATTCCCAATGATTTCACCTTTCCTGGTTCCCCCCTCCCAGAAAGTCCCATATGCCCTCTTTCCTCCCCTTGTTCCCCAGTCAACCCCCTCCCGCTTCTCTGTCCTGGTATTCCCCTACATTGCTACATCCAGTCTTCTGAGCTTCTGGGTTAATATCCACTTATCAGTGGCTGCATACTATGTGTGTTCTTTTGTGATTTGATTACCTCACTAAGGATGATATTATCCATTTCTGACCATTTGCCTAAGAATTTCATGAATTCATTGTTTTTAATTGCAGATTAGTATTCCATTGTATAAATATACCACATCTTCTGTATCCATTCCTCCATTGAGGGACAGCTAGGTTCTTTCCAGCTTCTGGCTATTATAAATAAGGCTGCTATGAACATAGTGGAACATGTGTCCTTATTGCATACTGGGGAAGTCTCTGGGTATATACCCAGGAGTGGTATAACAGGGTCTTCCGGGAGTGTCATGCCCAGTTTTCGGAGGAACCGCCAGACAGCTTTCCAGAGTGGTTGTACCAGCTTGCAATCCCACCAGCAGTGGAGGAGTGTTCCTCTTTCTCCACATCCTCGCCAACAACTGCTGTCTCCTTGAGTTTTTAATCTTAACCATTCTGACTGGTATGAGGTGAAATCTCAGGGTCATTTTGATTTGCACTTCCCTAATGGTTAAAGATGTTGAACATTTCTTTAGGTGCTTCTCAGCCATTCGATATTCTTCAGGTGAAAATTCTTTGTTTAGCTCTGTACCCCATTTTTTAAATAAGGTTATTTGTCAGGATCAATATAGTAAAAATGACCATCTTGCCAAAAACAATATACAGATTCAATGCAATCCCCATCAAAATCCCAACTCAATTCTTCATAGAGTTAGAAAGAGCAATTCTCAAATTCATCTGGAATAACAGAAAACCCAGGATAGCTAAAACTATTCTCAACAGTGAAAGAACTTCTCAGGGAATCAGCATCCCAGACCTCAAGCTATACTACAGAGCAATAGTGTTAAAAACTGCATGGTATTGGTACAGTGACAGGCATGTAGATCAATGGAACAGAATTGAAGACCCAGAAATGAATCCACACTCCAATGGTCACTTGATCTTTGACAAAGGAGCCAAAACCATCCAGTGGAAAAAAGCCTTTGCAACAAAAGGTGCTGGTTCAACTGGAGGTCAACATGCAGAAGCCTGCAAATAGATCCATTCTTATCTCCTTGTACTAAGCTCAACTCCAAGTGGACCAAGGAGGCCACATAAAACCAGAGACACTTAAACTAATAGAAAAGAAACTAGGGAAGAGCCTTGAACATATGGGCACAGGGGAAAATTTCCTGAACAGAACACCAATAGCTTATTCTCTAAAATCAATAGTTGACAAATGGGACCTCATAAAATTACAAAGTTTCTGTAAGTAAAAGTACCCTGTCAAAAGGACAAAGCTGCAGCCAACAAATTGGGGAAAGATCTTTACCAACCCTACATCTGACAGAGAGCTAGTATCCAATATATATAAAGAACCCAAGAAGTTAGACTTCTTTGCTTTTTAAACCTTGAAAGATTGTATTTTACTTTAATGTTTGGGAATTATACATAGGATATTTTTAATCATATTATTTCTAGTCCCTTAAATCCAAGTTGTTCCCCACTTTTAAACAGCTTCATGCTGTTTCTCTCCCTTAAACACACAAATACCCTCCTAGAGATAAAAAGGAGGGAGGAGAAGGTTAGTTTGGGATGGGTGATTCATGGAGGAGTAACTGGGAGGTGGGATATTATTTGAGATGAAAATGAATGGAATGATTGATAAAAAATAAAACACACATTCACACACATATACACACAAACACACTCACACACACACACACACACACAAATCCCCTAAAACGTATGGGTCATGTATGTATTTGCCAACAATTTCTGATATGGGGAATACCCTGGTGCACAATTGATATACCCAGCATTTCTCCATATGTGTGTGTATATATGTATGTTGTGTCTGCATGCAAAAAGATTCCAAATAAAACTTTCAGTACCAGAAATATGTTACATCGTTTTGAGTCATTGGTCAAATGAGGCCCGATGGCTACCATACTGCAGGCTATTGCCAATGCTTTTAATTCCCCATAAAACTTAACAGAGAGACGTTTTTGCTGAGGACATCACATACTTATAGCTTAAAAAAAAGTATAGCTGGTACTCAATTGGAAGCTCCATCCTTATTGATTACCATTCATTTTTCTAGAAGATTCTATAATAAGCAGGTACTGGAGGGAAAAGGTAAACATCATTCTCACCTAGATTTAACCCTAAGAGCTATAACAATGATCTGCTTGTCAGATATGTCCTCTGGTGGAATTGTCACATGAATCTTAGAGTAGTGATCTATCAGTTTTTGATTGACTTTAAGACCCACTGCATGAGATCTACACAAACCTTATATGATAAGTTGGCCCACAAACTAAGAGTAGATATGTGTGGAATCTAAGAATAAACCTTCTTGAATTAATTTGTTACGTGAACATAGTGCTACAATTTCCTTTAATGACATACTGTTTACATATAGTTGGATGCACTACTCAACACTTCTCAGAGAATTTTCTTCTTGCAGTAGATAATAATAAACACAGAAACCCATGACTGCAAAACATTCAGAAAGCATGAATATTGGAATGTCCCACAATAGAGAGCATAGCTTTATCACACATCTTCCTTCAAGACTATGACTATTTGTAAGAGAAGGTGGCAGAAAATGTTTACAATTTTAAATAGAGAATTTTCAAATCACAACCAATGACTGTTCTCTCTCTCTCTCTCTCTCTCTCTCTCTCTCTCTCTCTCTCTCTCTCTCTCTCTCTCTCTCTCTCTCTTTCTCTCTGGAACATTTTTATTTTTCATTAAATATAATTATACTATTTCCCCTTTGCCTTTTCTCCTCTTAAACCTGTCATTTATTGAAACTTTCTGCTCTTTCTGAAATTCATGACCCTGGCCTCTATCTCTTCACTCCATGGGATATATATATATATATATCCCTTTTAACTCAGAGTCTATCTGTCTCTGCCTCCATAATGCTGGGTTGGTCTGCTTCTGGGACACTTCTCCTCCTACTCAGTGGCCTCATCCAGCTTTAATATGTTGAGTTGATATCCACGAGAGATTTGCCCTTTTCTGAAGGAAATGGAAGATGAATGAACCTGGAGGAGAGGGGAGATGTTAGGCAAAGACTGTCATAACAGGAAGGAGCTGAGACTGCAATTGGGATACAATATTTGAGAGGAGAATAATAAATAAATAAATAAATAAATAAATAAATACACACACTTGAATTTTGTAGTAATAAGAGGTAGGGTAGAATTACTCATCTAGGAGACTAAAATATGGGATTGCTAAATGATAATTCACCAGCCACTCTAAAGTCTATAAAAGTGAGAAATCAACAGTGTCATAAAATGTGAAAAATGAAAACAAAAAGATGTGTTAGGCTCATGACCTCCATATATTTTAACGTTATTAAATGTATGTGTGTGTATGTGTGTGTATGTGTGTGTGTGTGTATGTGTGTGTGTATGTGTGTGTGTGTATGTGTGTGTGTATGTGTGTGTGTGTGTGTGTGTGTGTGTATGTGTATCCCAAGGTGCAAAAGTCACGATCCCTTTAGAAATGCATAAGAAAAACAAAATGCCCTAGTACCAAATACTTTTTATTATCAGTAAGAAATTAAAGTAGATGAGTTAACCTTCCAACATCTGTAGTTCCAGCACCATCCTGAACATGAATATCAATTACAATGATTTAAAATTAATATAGCTATGTACATGACTTCTATCCTGTATATACATTAGATATTCTCATTATTATATTCATTCTTTACTCACTGTACTTTATGGATTACTATGAATCAAGACTTTTTTCTTACCTTATTAATCTACTTTATAAAGTAAAATAGGTGATATCTATGAAGTGCCGATATTGGTGTCTCATGTCATAAATAGCAGAATTTAGGCACCTATGTCAGGAGAATTTCTCTGAGCTTTAGTACCAACTGGGCTAAATAGTTCCCAAACGAGATTAAAGAATGAAACACGTCTAAAACACAGTAAATAAATAGCCCTAAATGATCATTTTAGAAATCAGATCCCTTAATAATGCCTTTTATGCACTGCTGTATGTTATAACGTAGTTGCACTTCCTCAAAAGACGTGGTAATACTAACAACAGGTAGAAGCTGTGATAGTGATCGCAGATATACTGAGAGAGAGCCTCAGAAGCTGTGATAGTGATCGCAGATTATATACTGAGAGAGAGCCTCAGAAGCTGTGAGAGTGATCGCAGATATACTGAGAGAGAGCCTCAGAAGCCGTGATAGTGATCGCAGATATACTGAGAGAGAGCCTCAGAAGCCGTGATAGTGATCGCAGATATACTGAGAGAGAGCCTCAGAAGCCGTGATAGTGATCGCAGATATACTGAGAGAGAGCCTCAGAAGCTGTGGTAGTGATCACAGATGACAGACTGAGAGAGAGCCTCAGAAGCTGTGATAGTGATCGCAGATATACTGAGAGAGAGCCTCAGAAGCTGTGATAGTGATTGCAGATATACTGAGAGCCTCAGAAGCCGTGATAGTGATCGCAGATATACTGAGAGAGAGCCTCAGAAGCTGTGATAGTGATCGCAGATATACTGAGAGAGAGCCTCAGAAGCTATGATAGTGATCGCAGATATACTGAGAGAGAGCCTCAGAAGCTGTGATAATGATCGCAGATATACTGAGAGCCTCAGAAGCTGTGATAGTGATCGCAGATATACTGAGACAGAGCCTCAGAAGCTGTGATAGTGATCGCAGATATACTGAGAGAGAGCCTCAGAAGCTGTGATAGTGATCGCAGATATACTGAGAGCCTCAGAAGCTGTGATAGTGATCGCAGATATACTGAGAGCCTCAGAAGCTGTGATAGTGATCGCAGATATACTGAGAGCCTCAGAAGCTGTGATAGTGATCTCAGATATACTGAGAGAGAGCCTCAGAAGCTGTAATGATAGTGATCGCAGATATACTGAGAGAGAGCCTCAGAAGTGGCCTGTAATGGCCCAGGCCTTTTTTCCTTTAAATGTCTAACAATCACAGTGAACTGTTTGTGGGCTCAGAGGTGAACAAATCATCTTGGAACATGAATATGTGACCAACAAATTCAGTTTCAGTTTTGACCTAAGACAAGGGAACTAAAAGGTATCTTTTAATTCTTTTGTGGTCAACCTCTGCATTTCAAGCTGAGCCCATTAAATGAAGGATTTATCTTGGGTCAGCTCTGCTAGGTTAACACACTGTAGCTCGGTGATGGAAGCTTGCTCTGTTCTAAATTACTTCAAACACAGACCTCTTATTTCAAAACACTATTGATGAGTTAGGAGCAAGAGAACGCATTCACAAGTATCAGCACACACATTAAATACATGGTAGCTCATGCCCTGATTCCTTTATTCAAATATTGCAGTGGAGTCAGGGAGCAATAAACATCAATGAACTAAAAATAGAGCAGTAACGTGTCAATGACAAATTAGAGGGTAGGAAGATCAGTGACAACATATTTTAACACTGTTAACTCTTAGAGAGCCAAGGTAATAAGTAATATATAAATATACACAGACACATACACACTCACATGCACACACACACACACACACACAAACCTGAACAGGCTTGAAAACATATGTGCAAAAATATTATACAGACTGAACAGGTTATTTTTGGGAATATATGTATATACATATATTTTTCCATGTTATAACAGTTAGTACATAAATGGACCATACATTTGCAGAAGAGTGGTAGAAGTGGCATGGTTTAGGGGAGCAAATAGAAAAGAAAATATAATTATATTATAATCCTAAAATTAAAATAAAAACATCAGCTTATATCTTAATATTAAATTACAGATTATTTTAGTTGACTTAAAATTTTAATCACCCCATGCAATTTTGAATAAGGTAACTACTATGGAATCAAATTCATGTATTTCTATAAAGGAGATCTAAATGTATTTCAGAGCCACATACAGATGGTGTATTCTTTCTTCTCCATGATACCCCAGCCTTCTCAATTTCAGAGTCTCAGAATTCTCAGTTGCAAAGATTAGTTTACAGATGTTCTACAAACCTATTACATCACATTTGCATACACTACCTTGGTTGTAGAAGTGATATGACATTATTTTGTTTTTTTTTTACATGATGAATTATGCTAGCACTGTATGACTGGAACTGCTAAATATTGCAGCATTAAAAAGTTGCTCCAAGAAAATATTTCAGAATATTCAGATAACTAGGGATTTAAAGGTAGAAAATTTTTAACATAGATCAAAAATTCATGAATAATAAACATTTAATAGAAAACCTTATCATAAGTTACTAGTGAAAGTAAATTGGGTAGGTATCTGTCTCAGTGGGTAAGGTAACTCATAGATTGTACTCACTTAAAGTCTAGTTGACGAGCATGTAATTATCATCATGCTGAAACGGAGAAGTGATGATCCTGGAGCTTTTCTGGCTACCCAGACTAGTCAAAATAGAGAGCTTCACATTCAGTAAAAGATCCCATCTCAAAAAAACATCTAGGTCAAACTTTGGTATCTATGGCTGTGTGAGTGGACCTTCACTCACATGTGTACACATACATACATGTCCTCTAATCTCAGACAAGTACTTACATTCTCTGTATTAATTTCTGTATCTGTCCTCTCTCTGTCCCTCTACCACTCCCTCACCCCTCTCGTGTGTGTGTGTGTGTGTGTTTGTGTGTTTGAACATGCATGCCCTGAAGACCAGTATCCAATTAAAAAAGAAAAAAGAAAAGAAAAAAATCACTTCTTTCTTTCTACCATGTAAGACATTAAACTCATGTTCTCAGGGTTGGTGAAAAGTGATTTTCCCCATCTAGATGGTTACAAGCAATACATTTTATTTATTGAATTATAAAAGCTATCTGTTCTTAAAACACAAATATAATAATAGTAGTTAGGAGATAGATAGTGGGAAATTATGATCCACCCATCCTCAGTCTCAAATGAGTTTGAGGCTAGTCTGTGGTACACAATTCCTTGTGTTTAAAAAGAAGAAAATAGAAAATGTATCAAAAGACATTTCTTTTCTGGCCAGGGTAATAAAGCCTATGTTAAAAAATGTTGAAAGTAAAATATAATATAAATAAAGAACTATTTGGATCTAATCAAAAGCACAAAGACACCATGGAAAAGCATCTTGTTAAATTCAGCATCTATTATATATTCTTTTCATTGACTAGCATCCTGTAAGCCCTTTAAGCAAAAACTTAGGGAAAAAAATCAAAGTCATTGCTTTGTAAGCCTTGGAAATGGAAGCCCACCTCAGTACACAGGAAATTTATGTCACTGCTCTTGTCACTACGTGCTTCCAGCTAGGAGAACATCAGTGCTTTCTTTCAGAGCTCTGAATCTCAGGGTAGTTCTCAGAACTGGCAGAAGGATGGTCGAGTGCTGTGTTTAGAAAGTAACTGTCTGGAAAGACAATTGTGTGTGTGTGTGTGTGTGTGTGTGTGTGTGTGTGTGTGTGTGTATGCACACAGGATAGTGTGTGTTCATGTGTTCCAAAGTCTACTAACAAAGTAGAAAACAAAGTTGGTTTCTAAGGATCCTTTCTTGTGGGAGAGAAACCTACATCACAATAGAAGATAACTTGCCAATAAAATACCTTAAACATTATAACATCCACATCCTGCCTACAGCTAAAATTCAATGCCCACTCTACATTCACAAACAAATAGTAAAAGCCAAACAGCCAGAGTACAGAATGTCTTGAATCTTGAATCTTTTAGCATCCCTTCTATTCTGCGTGACGAATACTAAGTTATTTCCTCCCTTCTGAAATATTTTCCTGCATCTCTTCCTTAAACACGGTCTGGTATTTGATATTCTGAAACACCTGCCTAAAAGAGGAAATCCAACCACACCCTCTTCACTTTTCCTCTACAATAACTTTGCAAGAAATCATTTCTTGCTTGACAGAATTTCCCTATGACACTGGGCCACCTTCACATTGCCATCTATAATTTTTCTTCTGTTTGAAACAATCTCCCTCATGCCACTCCTGTTAATGACTGAGGTACCCCCTGATGGTGCTTAACATTTAATAGTGCTAGAGCTTCGCATTTGCCCAAGCAACCTTTTCCATTTACCTTACCTCAAAGGCCTTCTAATTTTTCTTCAGAGACAGAAATCCTTTAAGCCTATTGTATCCTTAGGCTACAAATTTACTGAGATTTAGGTTTCCAATAAGGGTGTCGAGATGAATGCCACCATCTCATTTATGAATCAATTTTTGCCCATCGGCTTTTTACTGTTATTACTTTTTATTTTGTACTCATAGGAGAAAAATCATACATATACACATACACACATATACACATACACACATGCCTTCAATGTACATATGTAGATATCTACATGTATTATCCACTTATACAAATTGCTAATTGCATGTGGACTGCAAACTAAAAAAATTTTATATGAAAAAAAGGTGCACGTAACATGTATAAACTCCACTCCAAACATCTGTCATGCATTTTCATCCATTTCACTGGAAAAAGACATACAGTATAGAGCTTTTGTGTGTTGTATTTATAACTGATTAACAGAGCTTTCTTTCTGACTATAGACCAAAGTCCTCAATATTGCAGCTGGCATGATCCATTTCATGTAACTAGGTACTTTTGGGTTCTAGTGAAGGCAATACATTGAACTGTAGAGATGACAGAAAAATAATAGTTATGCCAGTGAAATTACAGGAGTATGAAATTATTTTTGAAAAGATTTCAAAGAAAAGGGGAAATGTTGACTTGTAATTTCTGCGATCATTAATCCTTCAGATGGGTTGCCAATGTTCCTTTTGTTTTCATGATTATTAAATGTTTGTTTTGCCTAAACCAGGATATGAAGATTTAATGATAGGATATCACTTTTCTGTTACAAAAAAAAAGTATGCCCTGCCCTTGATGCAATTAGTTGAAGAGTTATAACATGTGACACTGTAAATCGAATGTCTCTGTGTTTATGTGATTTTTTTTAATCATACAATTCTTTATGCCATTAATACCTATGGTGTAGTGGAGCTGCTGGGAAAGGAGTCTTCCCCTCCTGCCGCCATCTGCAGCAGGGAACAAGGCAACTCCAAAGCCTTCTGTGCTTAGCCTGCCAGGAGAGAGTGATCTACAAGCAGCAATTGATTTCACTTCTGAGTGCAGAGGTGAGATCTCCATCTTCTCTCTGGATGGGTGCAGCTAGGAGCGCACAGGGCATACGATCAGTGGAGGTGCTGGGACAAGAGTCTTCTCTTCTGACTGCCATTTGCAGCAGGGAACCAGACAGCTCCACAGCCTTCTGTGCACAGAGCCTGCCTAAAGAGACTTGACCTATCAGGACTACAGACACAGGATTACAGGCCTATAGGAGGGACAAGCTCCAGCAAGAGACAGCAAGACCAACTAATACCAGAGATAACCAGATGGTGAAAGTCAAGCACAAGAACCCTACCAACAGAAACCAAGGCTACTTGGCATCATCAGAGCCCAGTTCTTCCACCACAGCAAGTCCTGGATACCCCAGCACACTGGAAAAGCAAGAGTTGAATTTGAAGTCTCATCTCACGATGCTGTTAGAGGACATCAAGAAGGACATAAATAACTCCCTTAAAGAAATACAAGAGAACATGGGTCAAAAGGTAAAAACCCTTAAAGAGGAAATACAAAAATCCCTTTAAGAAATACAGGAGAGCATGGGTGAACAGGTAGAGGCCCTTAAAGAGGAAACACAAAAAACCCTTAAAGAATTGTGGGAAAACACAAACAAACAAGTGAAGGAACTAAACAAAACCATCCAAAGCTGTAAGTCAAAACAATAAAGAAATCACAAAGTGAGACATCTCTGGAGATGGAAAATCTTGGAAAGAATTCAGGAGTCTTGCATGCAAGCATCATGAACAGAATACAAGAGATGGAAGAAAGAATCTCAGGTGCTGAAGATACCATAGAAAACATTGACTCAACAGTCAAAGAAAATGCAAAATACAAAAAGCTCCTGAGCCAAAACATCCAGGAAATCCAGGACACAATGAGAAGACCAAACCTAAGGATGTAGGTATAGAAGAGAGTGAAGATTTACAACTTAAAGGGCCAGTAAATATCTTCAAGAAAATTATAGAAGAAAACTTTCCTAGACTAAAGAAAGAGATGTCCTTGAACATACAAGAAGCCTACAGAACTCCAAACAGACTGGACCAGAACAGAAAGTCCTCCCCGGCACATAATAATCAAAACATCAAATGTAGTAAACAAAGAAAGAATATTAAAAGCAGTAAGGGAAAAAGATCAAGTAACCTATAAAGGCAGGCCTATTAGAATTACACCAGACTTCTCACCTGAGATGATAAAAGCTAGAAGATCCTGGGCAGATATACAAACGATAGAGAACACAAATGCCAGCCCAAACTACTATACCCAGCAAAACTCTCAATATTCATAGATGGAGAAAACAAGATATTCCAGGATAAAACCAAATTTATACAATATCTTTCCACAAAATCCATTCCTACAAAGGATAATAGATGGAAAACGCCAATAAGAGGAGGGAAACTAAAAAGCAAGAAAGAATCTTTTACAACAAAACCAAAAGAAAGTATTCACACAAACATAAAACTAACATCAAAAATGACAGGAAGCAGCAATCACTATTCCTTAATATCTTATAACATCAATGGACTCAGTTCCCCCCCAAAAAAACATAGACTAACAGAAATATTTTTATGTAAAACTTCAATTTTATCTGAAAATGTTTGTGATTCCTTTTTCAATCAATTTAGTAATGTTTTTTATGTCTTCCATTTTAACTGTATTATTTCCTATGATAATCTTTAATTTTAACATTTTTTCTATATATTCCTTCAATTTTATCAGAAATATTTTCCATGTAAATTTTCAATTTTGTCAGAAAATGTTTATAATTTCACTTTCAACTTAGGAATATTTTTATGCCTACCATTTTATCTGTATAATTTTCCATAATAATCATCAATTTAATGTTTTTCTATATGTTTTCCAATTTTAACAGAAATATTTTCCATGTAAATCTTCAATTTTATCAGATAATTGTTATAATTCTACTTTAAATCAACTTAGGAATATTTTTATTCCTACCATCTTATCTGTATATTTTTTCATGAAATATTCAATTTTAATGTGTTTTTCTATATATTTCTTGAATTTTATCAGAAATATTTTCCTTGTAGATCTTCAGTTTTATCAGAAAATGTTTATAATTCCACATTCAGTCAACTTAGAAATATTTTTATGCCTAAAATTTTATCTGTAATTTTCCATGATAATCTTCAATTTTAATATTGTTTTATATTTTTCTACAATTTTATCAGAAATATTTCCCATGTAAATCTTCAATTCTAACATAAAACGTTTGTAATTCCTTTTTCAATTAATTTAGCAATGTTTTTATGTCTACCATTTTACTCTTTAATTTTCCATGAACATTGTCAATCTTAATTTGGTTTTCTATATGCTTCTTCAATTTTGTCAGAAACATTTTTCATGTAAATCTTTAGTTTTATCATAAAATGTTTTTATTTCCTTTTCCAATTAAAAAAATAACTACGGTGTACTTGATACAAGGGGTGCACATGCATGCAAACACACACACACACACACACACACACACACACACACACACACAAACACACACATACCTTAAAGGTTATGTCAATTATAACTCAATTTTAGATTCGTGTCCCTAAGTGTACTGAAATGTGAAATTTCAATAGGTGCATGCCAATATATCCAGAGTCATATGATTTGACAATTTTTCCACGTGTGGCCATAACTCAAAAATGCTAGATCCTTACGAAGGTGATTGTCATGGGGATACAGAGGAGAGGAGATTTCAGTGGTGCCTGGCAACAGGCTCAATTGTGAGTTCCTTATTTTTTCTTCTACTATAGCAGCTGCTTTTTTTTAATGTAAGAAAGTGCATTTATTTCCTGTGTGTCATAAATGAATTCCTTTTGGGTTGTTTCACTGTTTCCTATTTTTATACCTGTATATGAACCTTCTTAATATTTAAACCTAGCAACCAATCAAAATTGATTACATTTGTATTCCATTGTGTTTGTTTAATGACTATGTGATAATATTCACATTTGAGGTTTGCATAAGAATGTTTTGAATTCATAAAATCCTCATAATATAACTCTAGTATTCTAGAGATCAAACAATTTCAGGTTCAAATTAAGCATGGGTAAATCTCTAAATTCACCTTATTATTGAATACTATAAGTGAGGTAAAGCTCAATAACCAATAAAATCTTGTTTATATTGATTTCTGTTTAATATTTTTTGTTAGACTAGTTTATATTTTAGAGCTACTGGAATACAGAGCAAAGCCAAATTAAACAGAAATCAATTAGCATACAACAAACAATGATCAGCCATGATTTAAGCTTCAAGAAGAATTGATTTAGACCGAATAACAATCTTTCTAGAACATATTTTCATTTGTAATTGTTTAACAACAATGGATTTTAAATAAGCTAGAACAAGACGTTCAGCAGATATCAGATATAAAACATTGAAACTATGAAAAATTCTGTTATTTTAGTTATTTTAATGCAGTAAAAAACATAGGAGGTGCTCATTCAGAAGAAAAAAATAAGATCATAAAAATATAAATATTAAATAAGAATATCTCTGAAACAGTAAATATTAAATAGTAGCACTGCAAATGAATGTGTATTCTCTTGTCAACTTGGCTAGAAATTCTCAAAATCTGGCAATGAAAAAAGAAAACTAAAAACATCTGTTGCTTATGTGGAATCAAGCCATTTAATGTACTTGCCATCAGCAAGAGAGACTTTCTGAGAGGAAATACTTGATTAAAGCCTCTTTATAATAGTTCATGTAAATTAAAGAAGTTGAAATAGATACAGTACGACCCCAAGCTTTCTTTATACTATGAAGGTGAGTGGCATGAACTAGCTAGACAGGAAAGGAAAGGTTCAACTAACCATACAATGCTTCATGCTCAGTAAGATATAAAGTATTAGAACACAATTCTAGTTAAGTAGAGTGCTGGACGTAAAACAAGATCAATCAAATGTGTGGTGTTTACATTTGACACTGAGGAAATTTATGAGAGGTAGGAAGGATTTAAACCCTTGTGTGTCCTGCTGTCTTGTCTTCTACTTAATAGTCAGATTGTGAAACTGACCTTTTCAGAAAGCAATGATAAAAGTATACTAAGTATATGCTTTCAAGATAAACAAAGCAAAATAAATTAGTTGAATATACTTTGAGACCTGGAAAACTGTAATTTTCAGACACACTATAGTTGTCTCTAGTTATATGATTCATCTTTCTTTTGATAGTCAAATATACAAAAGAAATTTCAAGAGCTAAGTATTGAAGATAACATTTAGTTGTATTTATTATCTATTTATTATAAAAGAAGATGAGTTTCTATAACATGTGTTTTACCAGCTGAGTTAAAACATAATCAAGGAATGGAACAAGGTCCTACATCCTTGAATAAATAAGTGATAATGATGATTGCATATTCAAGAATTCAGATGATTCTATAAAAATTTGATCACAGCAATTAAAATAAAGACATTCGATAATTAGATTGCATAGAAATAATGTTTATCAACTCCCGGGAGCCTCTTCCCAGGACTCTGACACATGGCTGGCTTGCTTCTCTGAGTTCTATCTTGGAAAGTATAGCTTTTCAATTTTTATCTTTTTATCTTTTTCTTTTGTATACAAGAAAAACAACAATGTAAGTTTTCCATGACATGCTGGGCATTTTCATCTTATGAAGTCCCTTGCTCATCTACCATGTAGCTCTTTCCTGATCTCTCTAAACATTTCTTGGACTATAATTCAAAAGTCATTGCCTTCTTTCTTCTTCTCCACCTCCCTCCTGGCTGCACCTGCCCAGATATGTAGCCTGCATGTCCTGTGGTTTTCTCTTCACCTCTTTTTTTTTTTTTGAGACAGGGTTTCTCTGTGTAGCTCTGGCTGTCCTGGAACTCACTTTGCAGACCAGGCTGGCCTCGAACTCAGAAATACTCCTGCCTCTGCCTCCCAAGTGCTGGGATTAAAGGCGAGCGCCACCACCCGCCCGGCAAACAGGAATATATATATATAGTTTCTTTTTTTTTTTTTTTTTTTTTTTTTTTTTTTGGTTTTTCGAGACAGGGTTTCTCTGTGTAGCCCTGGCTGTCCTGGAACTCACTTTGTAGACCAGGCTGGCCTCGAACTCAGAAATCCTCCTGCCTCTGCCTCCCAAGTGCTGGGATTAAAGGCGCGCCACCACCGCCCGGCTTCTCTTCACCTCTAATAGAACTGTTCTTTAAGGTGGCTTAAAGGAGATATGGAGAGGGGGGAGATGGAGAGGTGGAGGAAACTTTTCAATGTACCTGATATTTTCATATTTAGCATACAAGAGAGGCTTTATGTTCTCACCCTATTTTCAATGGACTTTAAGGTTAATGGTGACAATTAGGAACAAAAACTCTTTGGAATGACAATAGTTCAATAATATAGTAGACTGTGAATCTTTGAAATTTTATTATTGGCCTCTTACAGCTCACAATTGGTATGCTGTTGTGTACTACATAGTTTAGTACAGACACTTGATTGACATTCATCTACCTAAACGTCTTTTCTTCTTGTTATTATAATGAATGATTTCTACAGTTTTCTTTTCTTAAGAGCTACACTGAGGACCCTGTTACACCACTCCTGGGCATATAAATACAAGTTGCTTCAACATGTAATAAGGATATATGCTCCACTATGTTCATATCAGCCTTATTTTAATAGCCAGAAGCTGGGAAGAACCCAGATGTCCCTCACCAGAGAAATGGATACAGGAAAGGTGGTACATTTACACAATGGAGTACTACTCAGCTATTAAAAGGGATGACTTCATGAAATTCTTAGACAAATGAATGGAACTCGAAATATCATCCTGAGTGTGGCAACCCAATCAAAAAGAACACACATGGTATGCACTCACTGATAAGTGGATATTAGCCCAGAAGCTTGGTTACCCAAGATACAATTCACAGACCACATGAAATTCAAGAAGGAAGACCGAAGTGTGGATACTTCGGTCCTTCTTAGAAGGGGGAATCAAAATATCCATGGGAGAAGATACAGAGACAAACTGTGGACAGAGACTGAAGGAAAGGCCATCCAGAGACTGTCGTATCTGGGGATCCATGCCATCCACATACAGTTACCAAACCTAGACACTATTGTGGATGCCAACAAGAGCTTGCTAACAGGAGCCTGATATAGCTTTCTTCCGAGAGGCTCTACCAGTACCTGACAAATAAAGAATTGGATGTTCACAAGCATAATTAGACTGAGCACATGGTCCTCAGTAGTGGATCTAGAGAAAGAAACAAAGGAGCTGAAGGGATTTGAAGCCCCATAGGAGAACAACAATATGAACCAACGAGCACCTCCAGAGCTCCCAGGATCTAAACCCCCCAACCAAAGAGTACACATGGAGGGACCCATGGCTCCAGCCATATATATAGCCGAGGATGAACTTTTTGGACATCAATGAAAAGAGAAGCCCTGGTCCTTTGAAGGGTTGATGCCCCAGTGCAGGGGAATGCCAGGACAAGGAAGCAAGAGTGAGTACGATAGTGAGCAGGGAGCAGGGAGGGGGTATTGGATATGGGGTTTTCATAAGGGAATAATATTTGAAATGTAAATAAAGAAAATATCTAATAAAAATTGTTTAAAAGAGCTACATTATGTCAAATATATAAGAAAGGAAAGAAAATCACAGGATTGAAAATAATGAAGAGAAGCGAGAGGGGGTTGAATGGGGAAAAGAGGGAGGGAAGGGGGCTTATGGGACTTTCGGGGAGGGAGGAAAGGGGGTAAGGGGAAATGATTTTGAATGTAAATAAAAATATATAAAAAAAAGAAAATAATGAAGAAAATCAAAACATCAATTAGTAAAACTGATTTTAGGGAGGGAGAATCTATCATACATATACATGTTGAGTTTAGTTTCCTTCTTGATCCTGTATACTAAGCCTTAATAAAGATATTACTTGAACTAAAATGGTATTGTATTTTTATTCTTAGTTATTGTATATGTAAAATAATATATCATACAGAATTTGTTAAACTACATGGCAGTTTTTCTTGAAATAATTTAATAAAAAATTAACTAGAATAATTTTCAATATCTCAAAAATCATCCAATAGTCCATTAATTATATCTATGTCTAGTATTTTTATATCAGACAATTTGAAATACATATTTTAGTTATAAATTTAACATATGCATATAACAAAAGGAATAAGATATTTAATAATATGTTTGTAATCTTATATACTTGGTAACTGCTTTTCTTTGCAATGATGTCAAGTTCTTCTTTGTGATTCTATATTACTCTTGAGAACTTGAGGTATTATTAATATCAGTTAATATTCATGTCTTTATTTATGTTAATTTGATATTAATAAATAATTAACACATATGAATATTTATATATTTTAAAATTATACAATTTTTTCACAAATGGTCTTCATTCTAATAGATAAGAAATAATACAGCAAGAAGATTTTACTTTGAAACTGTATCCCAATTACACAAAATGAGCTGAGAAGATGAATCAGAAATATTGGTGTTTTCTCAGAAGCCTGGAAACATTGAGTACCAACTTAGAACTCATAAAAATGTGAAAGAGAAAATAGTTGTAACAGTGTTGTCCTCTAACCTACACACATACTTGGTGGGAAATATAAGCTCTTTCTTCCTCCACACACACCAAGCACATACTATGAATAATAATAATTATAAAATAGTTATACAGACTATCTTTTTTTTCAACAGCATAATTTAGATGTTAGGAATCAAATAAAAATAATTTCTGAACTTAAGGAAATCAGAATGTATAATCAAGAGTAAAGATTCATGAGAATAAAGTAAGGCAATGCACCAGTGTTCTTTTTTTTATTATTATTATTATTTATTTTATTTTTTTTTAATTTACATTCCAAATCACTTCCCCTTTCCCATTTCCTCCCTCCCCGAAAGTCCCATAAGCCCCCTTCCCTCCCTCTTTTCTCCATTCAACCCCCTCTCGTTACTCTGTCCTGGCGTTCCCCTACATCCAGTCTTTCAAGGACCAGGGGTCTCTCCTTCCATCTTCTTAGAAATCTATTGATATGCGGATTGTGTCTAGGGTATTCCGAGATTCTGGGTCAATATCCCCTTATCAGTGACTGCATACCATGTGTGTTCTTTTGTGATTGGGTTACCTCACTAAGGATGATATTTTCAAGATCTGACCATTTGCCTAGGAATTTCGTGAATTCATTGTTTTTAATTGCAGAGTAGTATTCCATTGTGTAGATATACCACATCTTCTGAATCCATTCCTCCGTTGAGGGACATCTGGGTTCTTTCCAGCTTCTGACTATTATAAATAAGGCTGCTATGAACATAGTGGAGCATGTGTCCTTATTGCATGCAGGTAAAGTCTCTGGGTATATGCCCAGGAGTGGTATAGCCGGATCCTCCGGGAGTGTCATGCCCAGTTTTCTGAGGAACCGCCAGACTGCTTTCCAGAGTGGTTGTACCAGCTTGCAATCTCACCAGCAGTGGAGGAGTGTTCCTCTTTCTCCACATCCTCGCCAACAACTGCTGTCTCCTGTGTTTTTGATCTTAGCCATCCTGACTGGTGTGAGATGGAATCTCAGGGTTGTTTTGATTTGCATTTCCCTAATGACTAAGGATGATGAACATCTCTTTAGGTGCTTCTCAGCCATTAGATATTCTTCAGGTGAGAACTCCTTGTTTAGCTCTGTACCCCATTTTTAATAGGGTTACTTGCCTCTCTGGAGTTTAACTTCTTGAGTTCTTTGTATATCTTGGATATTAGCCCTCTGTCGGATGTAAGGTTGGTAAAGATCATTTCCCAGTAAGTTGGTTGCCGCTTTGTCTTTTTGACAGTGTCTTTTGCCTTGCAAAAACTTTTAATTTAATGAGGTCCCATTTGTCTATTCTTGATCTTAGAGCATAAGCTATTGGAGTTCTGTTCAGGAAATTCTCCCCTGTGCCCATATGTTCAAGGTTCTTCCTAGTTTCCCTTCTATTAGTTTCAGTGTGTCTGGTTTTATGTGGAGATCTTTGATCCACTTAGAATTGAGCTTAGTGCAAGGAGATAAGAATGGGTCAATTTGCATTCTTCTGCATGTTGACCTCCAGCTGAGCCAGCACCATTTGTTGAAAAGGCTATCTTTTTTCCACTGGATGGTTTTAGCCCCTTTGTCAAAGATCAAGTGACCATAGGAGTGTGGATTCATTTCTGGGTCTTCAATTCTGTTCCATTTATAAGCACTTTCATATCATTGTTGAAATACTTAAGGGAAATCTCTTGAGATTTATATGCCAGGGAGGCCACAGGATCTAAATAACGTCCTCTGAAGTGTTCTGTTGATAGAAAAGTTGTATCAAAGCGATGTGTGAATCTGACACAAATATCTTCTTTTAAGCACAATTAGAATTTCATGGGTTGAATGTAGATGTGTGTAGATGATAATTGATTAAGAGAGTGTGAAAAATCACAGAATCAGGACTGTGATATTCTTTTCTGTCTTCCACATGTGACTCTACTATCACGGACATAAGTGCATTCAAACACATATAACACACTCACATACAAATAATTAAGCATACAAACAAACTGATCCATATAAATAAAAATGTGATAGATAATGGATGGATGGATAGACAGACAGACAGACAGACAGATAGTTGATAGATGATAGATAGGTAGATAGATAGACAGACAGATATAGATAGATAGATAGATAGATAGATAGATAGATAGATAGATAGATAGATAGTTGATAGATGATAGGAAAATGGATAGATAGATTAGATAGATAGATAGATAGATAGATGGATGGATGGATAGATAGATAGATAGATAGATAGATAGATAGATAGATAGATAGATAGATAGATACATAGATAGATACATAGATACATAGATACATAGATAGATACATAGATAGACAGATAAGTGATAGATTGAACCAACCAATTAATATTTGTTAGAATTTTCTGTGTTCATGAAAGAATAGTTGATAGATGATAGGAAAATGGATAGATAGATTAGATACATAGATAGATAGATAGATAGATAGATAGATAGATAGATAGATAGATAGATAGATAGATACATAGATACATAGATAGATACATAGATAGACAGATAAGTGATAGATTGAACCAACCAATTAATATTTGCTAGAATTTTCTGTGTTCATGAAAGAATATAACTGTCTATCTATCTATCTATCTATCTATCTATCTATCTATCTATCTATCTATCTATCTATCTATCTATCATTCTATCTCTATGAAATGCACATATTCAAAAAAGCACATCCACTCACATATGTCATTTTTTTTTAAAAAAACACATTGCTACATATGTTCTATTTATTTTTTTTATATTTAATTTTCTATGTCTCATATTACCTTTCAGAATGAATTGAATAGTTTTAAGGATGTGACAAAAATATTTCGATGGCTAAATTGTTGTCTCTAACATGAAAAGTGTTTCAAAAATGACTGAAGTTAACAAAAATATTTGAAATTTACTTTTTAGATTACACATGTAATCTTTTGTAATCCACTCCCATCCATGAAGATGTAAATTTTTCTTCTACTAATTTTTTCTAGGTTACTCTTGTAAGTCACTGATGTAGGTGGCATACATGGTTTTAATTTTTCATTTGTTTTGGTAGCTAACCATGACAATTCTAAAATTAATAGTTAAATGTAGCTAAGTGTAAATTAAATGTAGACAATATTAAGGAAAAACAAGTTGAGAGAAATTGCTCAAATAAAATTGTTTTAGTCAAGCCTATGCTCAATAAATTAATACATATTTATCCTTTTGAAACTAAGTGAAGTGTTTGAGCCAGAAAGGTTAAAAATGGCTCAGGGAACAACCATGTTAAGTAATGTTTTTAGGGCCTTGATTTATGCAACAAGTTCAGTTTAATAATGAGCAAAACTGCTAATCAGTGCCCACAGATATTAGATAATAAATTCAACCAGGCCAAATGGGTATTTGCAACACAGCAACTCCTGACTTAATGATTAATTAATCTAAACATGCAAAATTTTTTGCTTGCTTAAATTTGTTTAGCACATGGCACATTAATGAAGATTAAACAACTTGGGGTCTATTCCTAAATTTAAAATATTTGTTAGGGATAATGGAAATTACCAGATCTTAAATAAATGCCTCATAAGAGTCTCATCACAGCCATGAGAGAATGAACTCATATATTTGGATGTGTAATTATTTACCTTACAGTGGTAACTGAAATAGATTTGATTTGTTTACTTCATCTATGGAACTGTTCTAAAGAAGAGGCATTTCTAATCATAGTATCATTGAATTAGGCAATATCCAGCTATCCTCCAGCAGTCTGTGTTTTAATGACTAGATCTCATAAAAAACACAAAGATATATAATTAATTTTTTGCATTTTGTATAACTCAAATTTAGATTATTTTAGAAAATGAATTATCAACATTTACAAAATAAATTACCAATATATAAGGTATTATAACACACTAAAATATACATATGTATTTTTCAATTAGTACACTTTTAATTAGCTTTTACATATGTTTTATTGAGACATATATACTATTTGAAAAACATACATCACAACTCTCTGAAAGAAAAGCTATATTATTTTCCTTTGTTATAGAAACAATGTATTTGCTTCAAATGGAAATTTGCTAACTGAAAAAATATAATATTTGAAATACATCTGTGATAATATTTAGTACTCTAAAGATTGAGGGTTTCTATTAGTAGATTAATTGAGAAGATTTTAGAATATCAGTAATTGTGTAGTAATATCTATTTTTCCTTTCTGAAAACAATTAAGTGTATTATACCAATTTACTGGAGTTATTTCTCTCCTTCTCCACGAGGAACTTAGATAACCAACTCAGGTAGGATGACTTGGTGCTAAGTGCATTAGATTGCTGATCAATTTCTAAAGCACTAATTAATGATTTTTCTACCTTGCACTATTATTTTCATTTTGTAAAAGCTCTTGAATTAGATAATATCTATCAGTGAAAAGAAGTTTTAGAAACACAATAGCATACTTCAGTTTCATCTGTTTGATTCTGTCTTTAATATAATTTCCCAAAACTGTGGTTAAAGGATTTTCTGAATGATTGCACATGAAACAATAAAACTCCTGACTTAATACCTTATATTTCAATGCTTAAGGTTACCTCTATGACAGTATTCACCCACTTGAGACCATGTATTATTGACATTTTCTTTTCTGGCATATATAAGTTTTTAGTAAACTTAGAAGCAATTAAAACCACAAAGAATTATCATGAGAGACAGATCAACGGCTAAGAGCACCACTGAACACTTGTTTGGTACTACTGGGGTTTGTTTCTTAGCACACAAAAGATAACCCACATTTATCCATAATTTGAGGTCCAACGGATCCATTGATCTCTTTTGCCTTCTATAATGAATAAGATTCATGCATGATAAGAGACCTCCATGCAAGCAAAATACCCGTGCACATAAAGTAAAATCCACACCTGCACACGTGCACACACACACACACACACACACACACACATGCATGCAAACGCACCCATAAACACATGTACACACACTGGGTGTGGTCAGCATTTAAAGGAACATGCAATCTTAAATTGTAGGTAAGCAATTTTTCCATTTTATGTTGCCTGAATTTCTTGAATTGGATGATCAAGAGTAACCTATGTCTTGCAAGTTTTCCAAGGTTACTTCACTTCATAATCATCAACATAAGTGTAAAACTCATGATCAGATCCTTGACTTGAAAATTCACAAGACAATTAAGAGCACAAATATTTACAGTTTAGAGTCTACTGGATAATTGTTGAGCAGTACATGTTATCTGGTGTTTAATCATGCTTTTCTAGAAAGAAGAAAATCATGTTTTATTCTGCTGCTATTATTTCTAGTGACTATTTTTCTTATTTCTTAAAAGAGACAGAAAAATATAAACTAAAAAGCTCTTTTAGCAAGACTATAATTATACGTTTTTTCTTCTAACATTTTGAGAAGCACATGTTTTATCTATTATATGAAAGCTTTGGTATTGGGACTTAAATATTTTCAGCACGCAATTCTTTTTTTTTTTTTAAGTTTCAGCATAGTGGTCAACAATGGGCATGTGAGAATTTTTAGTGCAAAAAAAGGAGACCTTGTATATGGAGATGCTGTCCGACTGCAGGATATTGAAAGTAACTGAGTATTTTTGGTTTAAGCCAGGTTTAACTTTCATGTTCAGTAAACAGAGTCCAATGAATGGATTTTGGGTACTAGCTTTAAATTCATATAACCATTTATTCCAATGCATATGGACAAGCATCTGGGATATATTTCATACCTTTTGTTCACTTTGTACTTTATTAACAGTTATCAGAAATATTTGTTTATCCATTTACATCAGATTGTATATGCAAATTCCCATGTTCTGGAGACAGTTATAATGATCTACAGAAACCAATCAGGAAAAGTAAAATAATGAGTATCTAACAAATAATTTTATGATTTTATTGTAAACATCTTTTTAAGTTGTCTTTTCACCTTTGCCATGGCATTAATAAGTTTGCGGAGTGTGTGAAATTTATATCGAGTCTATCATTCTACAGACTTTTTCCTGGCAAAATTCCCCATAATTAGTCATAGCTATAACTGCTTTTCTCCTATTATTAACTGATATTTTGATTTATACCTATAAATATTAGTACATTTGTCATCAATATTCTATATGGCTGAAGGTGCATTCCAGTGTCTAGTTTCCCACAGTGAGTCCTCGGTCTGGTATGTTCCTTATTTGCATATTCTTTTTCCTACCCCTTTATCCTGAGCTTCCTTTCCCTTGTTAGCATTTCTCTTTATAGCTTAGACCTTCTCAGAAAGCTTTGTGGGAGGGGAAATTCTGTTTTAAGCTAAAATTTACTATTTCACACATTCTTTGCATGACAAAAAATTCTAAAGGAGTGAGTGAAAGGTGTATATAGCAGCATTAATCATTGCTACTTTGTATATTCATTTCCATTACCTCATTTTAATACTAGAAGAAATAATTTCTATTCAAACTAAATAAATTCTCTACTACCTATATATAAAAGCTAATCTCTGTGGACTTATTAGAAAGCAAGCATTGCATTTTTTAATTGTACATATATTTTCAATTAACTTACCCTTTCACTCCTACATATCATAAAATTTAGAAATATTAATGGATAGATAAGTGACTGCTGAGTTTTTCAGTGGTTACCAGAGTTTATAAGCAACAGATTAAACTATGTAAATATCATTAGGGTTTATTTCATTTACTGACATACTAAAGTAACTTTAAAATGTTAAGGAAAATATATAAATGATAAAAATGATAAATAGCTTCCAATGGAATCAATCAACAAATCTATCTATTATCAATAAATTTTTCTACAATTTTTAATACAAAGCTGTCTGTTGATAAAATGAACAATGCATCCCTTCACATGGCTCATTATCCTGTATACTTCCTCCCTTTTTTATTTTATTTTTTTAAATGAATATAATCTTCATTTACATTTCAGATGCTAGTTCCTCTTAAGGAAGGTCACAAAGTACAAGTACTTGACATAAAGACATATTGCATGAATGGTGAGTCTAGGGGGTAACTAGGCCTGGAAGAAAATTTAATATTTTAATCAGTGAAAATCGTTAAAGTATCATTCTTCATTCTTCCATCTCTGAAATTTTCTATTTTAAATTCACAACAACAGTGATCCGTATTTTGGGATAGAGTAATGGGATCTGTGAGGAAGATCCACACAAGTAAACAATGAAAACCATCATCTAATATTATGTACCTCTTGTGGTACCAGAAAGGCTGATCATTTTCTTACCATATAGCATTAAATAACATCCATGAAGAATATCAGCTCTGGAAGGAATGTCACAGAAGACAGGAAAAAAAGGAGAGCAGGAATGTTCCAAGCGGATCTTAGAAATATTGAGCTCATGCTTACTAATAAGCCCTTCATCTATATTTAAAAGTTAGTGTCTACTTGGCTGTTGTTCTTTGTTCTACATAGCCTTCAGCTAAACAGTAAAGGAAGTGTCCACATGGCACATTATTCAGAAAAACTGGCACTCTGATTATTTATTTAAAGATTTTTTTTTTTATTCATCGGTTTTGTCGGATGAATAAACATGTTTTCCGTATACTACCTTAATAGAATTGATGGTGCAAAGACAATAAGTGTCACATCTGGCTTGGAAAATCACTGTTTTATTTCTACAGGACTTTGTTAGACTGTGCAGATTTGTTTCCACATTACAGGGGGCCCCATCTTTTGTAGCTCAAAGTATCATAATCTGAGGTTGTTTTTATACGTATAATTATTTTCCTGCATAACAAGGGGATTCACATCTTCAAGAGTATGTCACGGTGTGATGGATCTAGCAATCACCTTGAGGCAAAGAAGCAGAAATGAAAAGGTCTTCCATTGTCTCTTTTCCTGCACTCAGCGCATTAATCTATCAATGATCTTTCAGATTCACGGCTGCAATACCTTCCTTTAGACTTTCTTAGTGCATCATTGGTTTTCTTCTATTTGTTATTGCTCATTAATTAACATTTCAAGTAGGTATGAGACTGTCCGATGGAAAAGAATACTCCGGCTAAGTTTCAATTTCAGAGGAATAAAAATAATAGTTTAGAATGAGGTATGAATATCACTCATAGTCCATGTAAAGTGAGCACTGTTTAGGTGAAAATTAGAATAACTGAGTAATACTGTCACTCTACTGTTACCATTTCTTTCAATGGAGCCGTGAGAAAGAGTTTGTCATTAGGGTTTAAGTGAACCATTTTAAATTATAAAATCTTATTCCTCTCAATATTACATTAAAATAATAAATAACAATCATTCGGAGGAAACTGATGTGATGGGGCTCCCCTGTAATCTCTAAACTTGCAAAATATTTTTTCAACAGTATTATATATTGGGAATTGCTCTCTGCTTTTCTTTATTAAAGGCATTTCAGTAACACTAGTCCTTGACAGTAAACTATTATAGGGGACCTTTACAATGCAAACTGCTGGTAACTATGACAAATTTATGTAATAACTCTCAAATTTACTATTAATTTCTATGCTACTCTATTTAATTATTTCTCATAAATTCAATGCCTAAAATATGCACCTATATTTCTATATTCTCACAGTACCAATTAATTAGTCTCAGAATTCTTTGATTGATTGGCCAATGATCTAAGCACATTCCCGATAGGGTATTCCCCATATTATAAGTTGTTGTAGATAGAAAAAAATTGAAATGTGTATATATCTAGATTACAATTAAACCAGCTTAAAATCTTTTAGGAATAGTGTTGATCATTGACTCTTTTACATCTTATTTTATTATTACTTTGTCAGTGCCAACTTAATATACAGTCATATTTTCCACAGACAGATGAGAAATAGGAAAGCTTAATGAAATCTATGAATTATTAAGTGCTTTTTAAAACAAACTGAAATTTATTTATTTATAAATTCAGTGCATTTTAAGCTGAACATAAATAGTAGGCATGTTTCCTTGGAATAATAATTTAAGTTATAGAGTTTGTAACAATCTATGTTTCATGGAATAGGTTTTTTAATACAATACAGGTATATGTTCGCAAGAATTGAACAAAAAAAGATAGACAAAACACAATATTTCTGTGGAATTGAAAGTTATAGATCTACCATAATTAACTTTTATAGGTTTATACAGTATTTTTCTTATTATTTTAGTACAAATTCTTTGTAGTTTTTTATAATCTGATCCTAATTATCTATAGTAACTCTTTTATAGCATAAAATTTAAGGCCTATAAGTCATTGAAAAACTTGACATATTTATAAACTATATGAATATCTACTTAGTTAGTGAAAGAGTCCAAGTTAATATAAGGGAAAACAGATTTGCTTTCCAAGCACAAAGAAGCAGCAGGATGGTTAACGTTTTGTTGCACTTGCTGGGAATGAGAGGGCAGGTCACATCACTCACTCAAACCTCAAATTCCCCAAACTAATAGCGCTAGGAAAGAGGCAAAACGGAATGTACAGAGTTTGAACCTCACCCTAAAGGCTAATAGAAGATAGTTCTGTCAAACTTCTCAAAAGGCAAGAGACCCTCCAGGCAGCGTTCAGGGCCCAGCATCAAACCCAGGGGACTCTTTAAGACTGCTGCTCATTTGACCTCCATTCCACTAGTAGGACACAAAAGGAAGTAATAGCTTATATATTAGGGGCGAAATAGATCTAAACATATTATACATCAAAATCAGCATCTTGAATTGTGGTGAAGAAGAAAAATGTGCCTGTCAGTTGCTAAACATAAGAAAGAATCAAGATGATAATCTTGAACTAGTATGGTTTTGCTTAGGAGATCACTCCAGCTTTCCTTTCCTTTGTATTTTTATTTCATGGCAACCCTATTTGGGGTGTGTTAATAAGTCAGAGTAATGTCACTTACTGAGGAGTGTGAGGGTACCATGTGATACCCTACATGAAAAACAGGAAACACTATACTCTAGCTTCACATGTACTTCCAGAAAATGAAAAAAAATACCTTCTAAGCTTTCCTCTAAAGAACCAGGAATGAAACTTCTTTCAGGTAATTTGTGAGCAAGTAAAAAAGCAATTCAGAGAAAAAGTGGGGGGAAATGTGGTTCCAAATAAAACAGAAAATTTGGTTTTATATCACTAATATTTTAGGAGTATAATATATACTGTTTATTATTATATTACATTTCTTTTTTGCTAACATAACTTTTTTGCAGGAATAGAAGTGAATATTTCATTTTTATGCTTATCTCAATGTAATTTTATTTTACCCCTGGTTATCATTATTATAATACAAACTACATATTACTATAATTAAATAAATAATTTATGTGTTGGATTATGTGAAGATCAGCATAAAGACAATAGTGGGATATTCCTTTTGAAAATTCATACTTCCCTTATTCATTCTAAGTTTTTTAATTAATTTATTTATTTTATGTATTTGAGTACACTGTAACTCTCTTCAGACCCATCAGAAACAGGGCATTGGATCCCATGGTTGTGAGCCATTATGTGATTGCTGGGAATTGAACTCAGAACCTCTGGAAGAACATTCAGTGCTCTTAAGCACTGAGCCATCTCCCCAGCTCCCATTTTAAATTTTTTAATAGCTTTCTAATTGAAAATTTTAAAAGCATTTAGTCAATATCTCATAAAATGTTTATTAATCATGGGAATTTTAGATTTCCAAGGCTTATTTCATTCTTTTTTTAAAGATGTGATTTTAAAATGTGTGAAGATGTAAATTTATTTTAAATGTATAAATTTAGAAAAGCAGACACAGAACCAGTAAGGACAGCTAGCAGTCATTTGCTGCATAGCAGTATTACTGGTTCCCATAGCTTTCTGTGTCTGCCAGACTTTACTTAATTTCAGTGTCCTTATATTATTATTGATGTAACTAGCATCATCTCTCTAATATATGCACATTCTTATCTTAAAGAGCCATAGAGAGGCAAAGGGAAGAGTGGGAAACTTCACACACCTGGAGATTTTCAGGGCCCCTGTAAACTTCAATACACTTGTATCCGAAGCACATGTTCTTAGGGTCTCATTGGGTAAAATACTTTCATACTTCACACACTTCCTGAACAACTAAATGAAGTAAAGTACCTAAAAGCTTTCTGATTGTGCTAGTAAGACATAAAATTGATAGAATATAGACCCATTTCGCTTCCCGTTTTTATTATGCTACTTACTGCTATGTCAAGATTTTACTGCCTGTGGAGTATTGGTATTTCTGGCGCAAAATACCTGAACTTCTTATTTTAAATCATAATCTTCCAGCACACAATAGTTTATTGACTTAGGAGAGATTACTGAAGAGTTAACTGTTGGATATTCTATAGCTATTGCCTAAGCAGCTTAAATCAGAACTCAACATTCTTCTTTGAATAAGGGACCCCACTTTGACTTAATGTAAAAAATTACATTCCCATAAAATGAGGTCTTTGAGAAAGCATTCCAATGAAGCGCCACTTCTGAGATAAAATAGCACCTTTCCTAACCTGCAGCTTGTTGCTTTGTAGGATCTTCACATCTATTTTTGGTCCCGGGAATGATTTCACAATTGGTATACTGTGCTTAGTTCAAGACTGTATTTTATAATGCATAAAAGATAATGCACTGTCTTCCTTGACTAAAGCAATTTCCTTTCTCATTCATGGAAATATTTAAAAGCTTTTGCTGTTTTCTTGTGGTATTCCTAATTGAGAATGTTTTGTTTTGGTTTTGGGGCTTATTTTTAATCCAGTGATCAGCCACGTTTATGTTAAAACAGAAAAAAGAAAAAAGAAGAAAAACAAATCAATAAAACTAATGTCTGCCCTTTAGGAATCT
The DNA here is from genome assembly GCA_036184795.1 of Tokudaia tokunoshimensis. Lineage (NCBI taxonomy): Eukaryota > Metazoa > Chordata > Mammalia > Rodentia > Muridae > Tokudaia > Tokudaia tokunoshimensis. Next base: position 32,336,835 of record BTHU01000011.1, on the reverse strand, counting down.
CATGCTTTAGTTTGTTCCTTCCAATGTTCATTTAACTGGTTTTAACCATGAACTTAATTTATTGGTATTAGATGACAAATTAACACACTGTGCAGTGTATTTCATTCCACAAAAGTGACTTTTAAGATGATTTATTTTGAATTATAAAAGATTAAGAAGGTTAGGCTAATTAATAGGAAAAAAATCTATGAAAGATCAAAATTCAAATGTAGGTTCATCTACTGTAGTTTGTCACTCATATTTATGATATTTAACTCAAATCTACAATAATTCTATGTGTAAATTCTTTGGTCAACCCTACAGAAACAGTAAATCACTTGTATGTTACATTCAAAACCTTTTTTGTACTAAATGTATGCAAATCTTCAAACTACTTATGTTAATCATATTTTTAAATCCAGTTTATCAAAGTACAATGGAATGCAAAGACTAAAAATAAATTCCTCTATTTCTACAGCCATTTGGAAAGGAGATGGACTGTAGCGACCAGGACACTGTGACATAGCCCCTTTTCTTTCTCTTCTAAATTTCTGATAGGTTGATATATGTTTCTTTGATTATTTTTAGACCTCAACAGTTTTACATTTGGTTCCTGAATGTAAAATATATGTATATAAAATGCATCAATTTCATAAAATTTCTAAAAGATGATGTATAAAACTTGTAAACCATCAAATATTGTTTTAGAATAAGAAAACAGCATAGTTACTTTTATCATAGATCTAATAGTTTAGCATGTCAAATATGCTTACAAACAGAACTTCTAAGATGGGAGGATAATTACTCCTTATGCATACAAAAATAGTTTGTATATAATGTGAATCCCTTAGTTAAAATTCTGATGGTCATTAAAATTACAATGTCATATTAACACTATTATTTTACTCATATATGTCTCATGTAAAAATTATAAAGACCATCACAATATTGCAATAAGTAAATATTTCCCTGTCAATCTGAAATTCAATTTATGAATTGAATTTATAAATTCAATAAGAATTTATTGAATTCATTCAAAATGACAATAATGTGCATGTATTTAAGTCACAAGATTAATTAGGAAAGCAAGTTAATATAAATTAATAAGACACTACACAGCAAGACCAAAGCAAGCAGACCAGAAGGTAGGTGTTAGACAGCTAGGCTCCATATCTTGAATCTTTAAGTAGTTTTTGATCCCTTATCTCTTGCAGTATAATTGTTCTCCTCTTGGGAAATACATCCTTTACTGAATCCCATTTTAATACATCCATTCTATCGAAATTGCTCCAAGGACCAGGTTGCCACAGAAGTTTTTCCTTCCCTGTTCAGCATATTTATTGGGAGGCCATATATGGTCCCTGGAGAAGTTTCTTGAGTCCTCCTGTGCCTTAAGATTTTTATCTGACAATGCTGCCATAAATCCTATACAATACAGGCATCTGTGTTTACCTGTGACATCAAGTTTTATTTTTTTAAGTCTACTAGCAGAAATTCATGTCAAAATAGCAGTAGGATAGTTGAAATGTTTTAGAAAAGAAGCTACAGTTTCTTCCAATATTTAAAGGTTTTTTTCAAAGTTTTGCATAATCTAATTCATTAATCCTTATTATAAAATGCATGCACATAAAGATTAAATCAAATGTACTCATTTGATTTTATAAATATTTTATTGATTTATTTTCCCTTTTGTACTGACATGTATAGTAATATAGGGTTAAGGATATATGAAGTTTACATTGAAATTAGATACCGATATCTATATGCTGCTTATTTTTACTGAATCTCTCAATTGTTACTCTCTCTCTTTCATTTTAACCATGTTCAAGTTATTTTAAAACAAAAAAAAATGTATAAGAAAGCTTTCCTTCCCTAGAATATTACACAAAATGTTCATGAATACTCTTCCTTTTTAGGCCTTTTAAATCATCCCATAACAACAGCTATAGAAATGAACTTCCACACAGCACAGCAACATAAGCCGAAATTACTCCAGTTTTACACTAGGAGGCGTATTCCCTCTACAAATCTCTCTACAAAACTAATGCATGATACTTTGACCTAAAAAGAATCCCAAATGCAAAATATTAATGACTTATTTGTTTGCAGTTATGCATATTCAAAAATTGTTTTGCCTAATTAAAAATTACTCTTTCAGATTTATGACCTAAATTTTCAATATTTTTTGTTACATGAAAATAGTATGTGCATATAGACATATATTTCTATGTTAACATGTCAGTTGTTCTAATGTTATCTGCGTATATATTTACAGGGCTGCCCAGTTGGTACTGGATAATGAATTAGTGTGCTTTTCCCTGGGATAGACTATTTCTCCCAATTTAGCATTCTTAATTTATATTGTTACTCCATATTGGTGACTGGAGTATAGAGTTAGTTCCTATGTCTTCCAATAGTCACATTTACTCCAAAAAACTCATTCACCTTTTACATTTTTATTTTTAGTTAATAATATAGATTCATATTACTTGTTCTTAGAAACCTTTGTGCAATATTACAAACTTCAAAATCTAAAGTAAAAAAGATAGATTATAATCTGAGTTTTCCTCTCATAGTCTCTAACTTATTTTTTGTATACATTTTTAATAAGTGATAAAGGCTATAGTCTGGAAGTACCTTCATTTTCTTTTTTTTTTCCTATATTTTAGGTATCCAAATAGACATTATTGTGGCAGGCCCATTATTGAAAAATCTAGGATCAATTTGTCTTTCTATACACTTTTATAGATACATATTTGAACCATTGATGTGTCATTTATTGCACTTAATGAGACCCAATTCAATTTTTAATTTTTATCACAAAAGACACAAATATTTGTAGTTCTACTTGGAATTTTGAAATCTATATTCTCAGACAATGGTAGTGTAGGCCACAAATATGTTGAAATTTTCAGTGCTTGCCTAACTATATATAGTCTTTATAACAGGAAGAAATCTGTTCTGTTATCATATACACATGTACACAAACAAGCACACACACACTTTAACACACACATATACCATATACTCCTATATTTTATAATAAAATGTAATTTTCATACTTACTAGCATTTATTCTAATATCTCATTTAAAATGATTCTTTTTCTTTGTATTTATCTATAGTCACACAAGAAAAATGTCATATATTCCTAAACCTTGCTTCATGGGTCTTCAGAAGATGGGATTTAGATTACAACAAAATCCTTTACTCTAGTGCTGACCTGATTAAGGTGTCAGTCCTGGTTTTAATGTCTACCTCTTCAACCTAATGTGCTATTTGACATCCACTTATTATTCTATGAGTATTTGCAGAATGAATAAAATCATGAACAACACCTGATTGAATCATATGCAAATAGAGGGGATAAGAGTTGCTGAAATGTACCAAATAACTCCATTCTCTATTAGTCGTGACAGAATGACCTAAGGTTACAATGGTAGAATTCATGCCTATCTTATAATCGCCATCCTTTAAATTTTGCTGGATTTGGAACTTGCTTCTAACCAGTAGATTAAAGAGAGGTTGATACAGTGTAGTCTATGACTTTATTAACACACTTAGCCCCAAGAATGATTTCCTGAGTGAATAGCAACTCATAAAATATTCAGTGTCAATTCAGAGATATTGGTAGGCAAAGATTTCACAAAATAAATATAATTTGCTACTTTGTACATAATTAACCAAGACATTAAAATATAACATTTAAAAACAAAACATATAAAAAAATTAACTATTCATGTTTCACAGTGAGACAAAATTAAGACTTCAATGTGTAGCAGTAATAGTCTAGCATTGATACAATTGTATAATAGTTTATGACTACTTTTATTATCACAAAATTATTTTCTTTATGCTTATATTTCAATAAATACCCCATATTGGGAATATTAATGGTTTGCGATCATGTTATAGATTTGGATCTTAAGGAAATATGATTTACTATTCTTTTGGAAATGGGAAGGAGATGTGTGCCTAGTGTTAGAAAGAAAATAATTCAGTATGCTAAAAACCTTCATGTATGAATCTTATCTGTGGAATAGTTGGTCAAGTGTGCCTGAGATGCTGTCTGTACTATGGATGTGGAAACATCAAATCTTTTGGCCACCACATTGCTCATTACTCTTCGTTAAACATGCTTCAAAAGAAACTTTTGCAAGAGTTTTTCCTACTTAAAATATTTTTTAAGAAGGCTATTATCAATTACCTTTCTAATACTACGAATATAGACATTGTTATTGAAGATATGTATTCAATATGTCTCCATTATTTAAAACATACTGAAATGTATAAGTTGTGCACCTCATAGAGATAAGAGTGGACTATAGTAAAGAAAATTATATTTTAATTTAATTTATAAAGAAAAAGAATAACATTAAACTCATATTTTCAGACATTGAATCTTATTACTATACTACTTCCATGTTTATACTTAGTGTTTTAGAAAAAAACAAAAACATGAAAAACTAACATAGAGTAGCAATAATAAAATAAAGCTAACTCAGACTCTCTTTCGAGTATAAATGTTTCATTGATGAATTTAGGTCCACTATCAAAAAGCTATAATTAGTAATGGTAGCAGAGCTTTGGAAGATTATTAAAATTCTAAACATCCTTTATTTTATCATGTCCTTTTATAATGTATTACTACAAATAGAACATATTTTAATTAAATTATAATCAATGTAACACTTTAACAAATATACAATGCATACCAAAATCCAGTGAAAATCCATTACAGCATCTGGGAAATGCTTTCATGGGAAATGCACTTGCTAAACAAATGTGAGTTTATAACTTTGAATTCTAAGAACTATGAAGGAAGGTAATATAGCACATATGTGTAATCCCCTCATACTTATGAGACTGAAGAGCTAGGTATTCTGGCATAGGCAACATCAAACTACACCAGACATTCCCTCAAACAAGATAAAAGATGAAGAGGAACACCACAGGTTATCTTCTGATATACACATATGATGCAAGACACATTCATGCTCATACTTATAAAGGCTCCCAAATGCACACACATGCACACACACACACACACACACACACACACACACACACACACACACAATCATTCAACCTAAAAATAAATCCAATATGACTAAACTTGTTCATTAACTTTTTACATTACTGAGAAACCAAAATATTGATCATTATAAGAGGTTTCCAGGGTCACAGCTACTTCTATGAACTGATATTAAAATCAAGTATATCTTCCTGGAAGAACTGTTTCATAACAGTAAACAAAAATATGAATTTCTTTAAGAGCAGTCTTTCCAAATATTTTTAAACAGTAAGTGTCTTCTTACATGGAGATTGGGGGGAAGAGAAAGAATAAAAAGGATGTAAAAACTTTAAAATTAAAATAAAACTATCTGAACAAGATGGAAATCATTCTTGGTATTGTTAATGAAGTAAAAAATCTATGACCAAAAGGTGATAGGCCCTAGGAAACAAGTTGATGCTATTTTTTCATACAAATAGTAACAATAATAAACAATCCCTAAGTTAATCTCATCACACTCAAACATGAGTGCACATCTATGAGATGTTCATTTTCTTTATGCTTATGAGACTCTCTTGGGAGAATATGTTTTAGTAGATGATGATTAATACAGAGACATGCAAATGCTGGTTAACATGCAAAGAATAAAAGACTGAGGAATCTTAACTCAAAATGAAACATTTATCTTTCATCTCTTCTTCCAAGTGCTCAGGGATCATTCGGAAATAGAAAAGAAAAAAATAATAATCCAGAATTTCTCTTGTCAAAAGGAAATGCAGGGACAAAGAGTTGAACAGAGACTGAAAGAAAGGCCATCCAGAGACAACCCCACCTAGGGATCCATCCCATCTGCAAACATCAAACCCATACACTATTGCTGATTCAAGAAGGAGCTTTCTGACAGGAGCCTGGTATAGCTGTCCCCTGAGAAGTTCTACCAGAGCCTGACAAACAGAGATGTGAAAGCATGCAGCCAAACACCGGTCTGAGCACAGGGACCACAATGGAGGTGTTAAGGCAAGGACTGAAGGAGTTCAGGGGGTTTGCATCCCCATAGGAAGAAAAACATTATCAACTATCCAGACCTCCAAAAGCTCCTAGAGACTAAACCACCAATCACAGAGTACACATGGCGTGGGAAGACCCATGGCTTGAGCGGAATATGTAGCTGAGGATGGCCTTTTCTGGCATCAATAGGAGGGGAGGCCCCTTGGTTCTGTAGGTTGATGACCCGAGGGCAGGGGGAATACTAGAGCACTGAGGCAGGAGTGGGTGGGGGGGAATCATCCTCATAGAGGCAGGGAATGGGAGGAGGGCACAGGGGTTTTGCGGAGGGGGCACTGGAAGGGAATAACATTAGAAATGTAAATGAATAAAATAACCAAGAAAAAAATATCTTAAAAATCTCAAGATAGTACGTATTTACAGTGAAACAATTGTAGGACATGGCAGATCCATTGGACACAATAGCTCTGCATCTCTGAGTACAAATCAATCAAAGCACCAATATGGGTACAGGGTGAGCCCACTAAGTACCTCCAGCAGCTGAGTGAGTGTTAGCAATTGATAATAGATAGGAGATGGAGACTGTTTTCTCTTCCAGTATTAGACATTCTTACTCTGCGGATGGACCTGTACCCACGGGTATGCGAGTCAGTATTGGATGAACTCAAGGGAGATAAAGAGCACATGAAATTGGGATGAAACAGTGCAGGGGGCCAGTGAGTTATTGGAGGGAGAGAAAGGGTAGAAAATATAATGAATATTATTATGTACATTATATATGATACCAGTATGAATTTAGCAAAGAAAAAAAATAGAATAAAAAATAAAGTGTTAGTGAATAACCAAGAGAAGAGAGTGAAGATTCTGCATGATTTCAGCTAGGCAAAAGGCTAAGAAACTGGACGTTTCCTTCATTTTGACTTCACATATGGATCACAGATACAGTACATTCCTGAGTGATAGACTTTCCAATTAAATGCATTATTTTATTTTACTTTTTATTGAAAAAGGAAGTAAAAACATTTTATGATAAAATTAAGGATTTACATGAAAAATGTTTTTGACAAAATTGAAGAAGCATTTAGAAAAACACATTAAGATTGACAATTTTCATGGAAAGTTAAAGAGTAAAAATGGTAGACATAAAAAAAATTTGCTAAATTAATTGAAAAAGGAAGAAGAAATATTTTATGATAGAATTGAAGATTTACATGGGAAATTATTTCTAATAAAATTGTAGAAAAATATAAAATAACATATTAAAATTGAAGATTATCATGTAAAATTACAGATAAAATGGTAGGCATAAAAATATTTCTAAGTTGATTGAAAGTAGAATTATAATGCCGAGACAGAGAAGTGAGAGGGGGTTTGAATGGGGAAAAGAGGGAGGGAAGGGGGCTTGTGGGACTTTCGGGGAGGGAGGAAACGGGAAAGGGGAAATGATTTTGAATGTAAATAAAAATATAATATATATATATTAATATTTTATGATAAATTGAAGATCTACAAGGAAAATATTTCTGATAAAATTCAGGAAATATATAGGAAAACATGTTAAAATTGACTATTTCATGGAAAATTATGCAGATAAAATGGTAGGAATAAAAATATTCCTAAGTAACCTGTAAAGGCAGGCCTATCAGGATTATACCAGACTTCTCACCTGAGACGATGAAAGCTAGAAGATCCTTGGCAGATCTCACACAGACCTTGAGAGAACACAAATGCCAGCCCAAACTCCTATACCCAGCAAAACTCTCAAACACCATAGATGGAGAAACCAAGATTTTCCATGATAAAACTAAATTTACACAATATCTTTCCACAAGTCCAGCCCTACAGAAGATAATAGATGGAAAACACCAACATAAGTAGGGAAACTACACTCTGGAAAAAGCAAGAAAGAATTTTTTTCCAAACCCCAAAAAAAAGTAACCACCCAAACATAAAAATAACATCAAAAATAATAGGAAGCAACAATCACTATTCCTTAATATCTTATAACATCAATGGACTCAATTCCCCAACAAAAATCATAGACTAAAAGAAATATTTTTCATGTAAATCTTCAATTTTATCAGAAAATGTTTGTGATTCATCTTTCAATCAATTTAGTAATGTTTTTTATGTCTACCATTTTAACTGTATTATTTTCCAGAATAATCTTTAATTTTAACATTTTTTTCTATATATTTCTTCAATTTTATCAGAAATATTTTCCATGTAAATCTTCAATTTTGTCTAAATGCATTTTTTTTAAAGTTGCCTCGGCCATGTTGGCTCAGTTATAGAAGTAGAACAGTAGCTAGGACGGCTATCTTTGACCAAGGGGTGCATCACATTAAACAACATGTACTAGATGAATGTTGCTCACCATGTGGCCCTGAGAAAGCAAAATATAGATAAGCCAGAAGCTAGCTCTCAATATTATCCTGCCGGGTGTGCCTTCCATGTTTTCAGTATTTCCCACATCATGCAGTCTCTAATTGTATGCCGTCTTCTTTTCATACTGAGAAACAATGCCTTTAACACAGTGGCTTTGAGGTAGGTTTCAGATCCTTAGTACAGCACATGTACGGATCTTCAGTGTTTACATTCACTTTTTTTAAAAAAATCAAAATTTGATAAATTATTAAGTACACAGTGTTAATAACTCAAAACTACACACTGAAAAATAAAAAATAGTGGATATATTCTTGCAACCACTTAGGTATGTGTAAGTTGTGAATATGTGCTTAGGTGTAAAAAGGACATAAATTATAATCGTTTCCCCAAATACTCTAGTTGACATAACTGTTCATATTAATTTTTTTTCAATTCAAATTTGTTTTCTGTATTTTTTTTTATTTTTTTATTTACATTCCAAATCATTTCCCTTTTCCCGTTTCCTCCCTCCCCGAAAGTCCCATAAGCCCCCTTCCCTCCCTTTTTTCTCCATTTAACCCCCTCTCGTTTTTATTCATATAGTTACATGTAAATATCCTAGTTTCAAGTTTTTTAAAAAAAATAAATAAATAAAAGTCACAACTCACATCTGCTGAGACAGACGCAGATACTTAAACCTAAACAATGGACTGAAGTCAAGGACCCTTGTAGTTGAATTAGGCTAGAAGGGAAAGGCTAGAAGAATTTGAAGAGGGTGACCCCATAGGAAGATCAGCACCCCTGAGAGCTCTCAGACACTGAGCTACCAACCAGGCAGCATACACTAGCTGGTCCTGGTTCAAGGCTCCTGACACATATAATAACAGTGAGAGAAGAGGCACCTAACCCTCAAGAGACTTGAGGCCCCAGGGAGTGAGGAGGCCTGGCCAGGGTTGAGGAGGTCATCCACTTGAAGACAGTGGGGAAGAGGAATGGGATGAGGAAATATGGGAGGGCATTCTGGGAGGAGCACAATGACAGGACTGTAAAAAAATAAAAGTGATAAAAAAAATCAAATAAAGCCAATATATTTGAAAAATAGCGATACTTCTAGGCATAACAAGTATTTGTAATTCATCGTATGCTGTAGTCTATCTTTCTTACTTCACCTGCAAGAAAATTATAGCTTTTCAAGAAATATAAAAGTCCAGGAAGTAGGGTCCACAGAGGACAACGAACACCACGAAAATATAAAGGAAGATGACAGTCGGTTAACCGCTATGTCAACCTTTCTCCATCATCACACTTCGCTAATTCCTCAACGTTAATTACAACTCGGGCTAGACAATGTAAAGAGAATGTAGCAGAGAATTATTCTGCTTCAGTTTAAGATTGTGCTGCTTAACATTGTAATTTCTAGCATTTTCCAATGTTTGCAATTATAATATTTCCAGAGTATTCTAGCGAATGATGCTCTATGCAGTAACAAGGAGCTAGCACTTTCAGTGTTAGTGGTAGTCAAGTGAACCAATGACTCTGACAACTCACTGATGACCTAAATTGTCTAATCCCCTAGCAGTGATGAATCAGAACTAATTCTACTAAGAAGCCCCATTTCAGTTCATTTTACTGACCATCATCCTCCTGGGTAAAATTCCCATCTCAAGTAGAAGGTTGCCGATTTCTAGGGCACTTTAAAATAGATACCACTAGTTTATTTAAAAAGTAATAAAAAATAAAAACTTCTGGGGTTTGTTTAAGTGGGATTGAAATGTGCATTTTTCTCAGGTTTAGTACCTCGTCCATCCTCTCCCACTTGGCAACTGGCCCAGTTCTTTTGTCTAGGACTAAAAAGTCATTGTGTGACTAGCATGGCACATTGGACAAAAATCTAGCCAAGGGCAATTTAGCTAACTCCTAACTCCTACTTTAAAAGCTTGACAAAAATGCTTTCTTTCTCTCTCTCTCTCTCTCTCTCTCTCTCTCTCTCTCTGTCTCTCTCTCTCTCTGTCTCTCTCTCTGTGTCTCTCTCTCTGTCTGTCTCTCTGTCTCTGTCTCTGTCTCTCTCTCTGTCACTCTCTCTGTCTCTCACTCTCTCTGTCTGTCTCTCTGTCTCTCTCTCTCTCTCTATCTCTCTCTCTCTCTCTCTGTCTCTGTCTCTGTCTCTGTCTCTCTCTCTGTCCTCTCTGTCTCTCTCTCTGTCTCTCTCTCGTCTCTCTCTCTCTCTCTCTCTCTCCTCCCTCTCTCTCTCTCTCTTCTCTCTCTCTCTCTCTCTCCCTCTCTGTCCTTATTGGGTGAATATATCAAAATAGTGACAAAAAAACCCCTCCAGTCTAAAAAGGCAAACAGTCCACTTTTTCCTAAATCAATTCACCAACTATCAGTAGCACACATATTTCTTACATATTATTTTTCTTCTCTGAAATTACACAATGATTTCTTCTGGTGTTATTAAGTATGTAAGATCAGAGAAGAAAAACAAATGTAAATAAAATAAAAATAAATGTTATTAATGATTATTTATAACAATGTTTCCCTTATAAAGTATTCATATTGGAAAACATACACCATAATTTATTTGAAATGTATATTTAAGTGAGGATTGAAATTCAAGCTTTTCACTTTGATCAATCTATCTGTAGTAATATTTCTTTGCTTATAGAAGTGAAGAGACAGGTATCATGTTAATTTGTGCAGTATATATTATTGTATAGTAGTGATGAAATATATTATATTTTAGCTAAATTTACCTGTTCTACAGTACTTCTCAGTTCACCCTGGCTGACCACAGACACATAATTCCATGACAAAGAAAATGGAAAATAACTATCATCTTGTTCATCTAGTTAATGTATCCTAAAAGCTGCCTTTCCCTTCTAGATGAATATTTTTATATTTCTAATTCAATTAGTTAAGTAGAAAATTACCCAGATGTTCATCATTTTCTAAAACCCAGTGATTAAACTCACTGCCCCTCTGTCATCCTGTGTGGTGATTTCTAAAAGATTTTGTTATTCTAGCTAAAAGGAATTTGATGAAACTCTTAGGCATGTCTAAGTCCTTTACCTGGAATTTAATCTATTTCTCCTACTTTACAGACCCTTGTGTAAAGTACATTTGCCAACCTATGGAGAACTGCTACAGCTGTGTGCCAGAATATTTAATGTTTGTGTTCCTGTAGTTATTTTAATTCAGACTCAGAGACAAGAGCATCCCAAACACTTGAAGACAAGGTGGTCAAAAATTACTGTGTAAATACCCAGGTTAGGGCTAGTTAGAGAAAGCTATAGACTACAAAAAGTATTTACAAGGAACTACGATAAGTTCTACCTATCCACATCACCTCTATACAGTATCTGGGAAAATGTCGTTCAATGAAATAATCTAAGTTAAAGCTAATGTGCCAGGAAATCCATAGATAATAAATAAATATCCAGCTCTCTCAAACTCTCTTTGATAAATATGGTTTTTAAGTTTGCTACCTCTCAATATTTGATATAAAAAATATGCTTAATATTTTGCTCTTGCAGAGCAGGACAGACCTTGAAAGTGATGAAATGGGCTTTGCTTAGGTTCTACTAAATGATTTCCTGGAATAAAGGGAAATGTCTGCAGTGAGAGCTGATGTAACTGCATCCATATAGCAGTTGTTAGTGGAGAAAGAGCCCGATCAGAACGCTGCATCGGGAGTGGTATGGTTCAGGTGGGACAGCGTGAGAGAAGGAAGTACTTACACAGACCTCTTTGCCTAGACAGATTTAAAACAGCAGAAGTAAGTGAACGTGAAAGCTGAATTACCGGAAGGGAACTTGTTAAGAAAGCCTGTCTGAGCATGTGACCTCCTCTAGATATTCCTACTTCACAGAAATGCCAGAGGCACAGTAATGTCTGAAGCAGAAAGTGCTAAATAGCTTGAGATGTATGGAAAAGCCCGCTTAAACTTCCCTTCCTTCTCTAGCTAACCGACAGGAAGCATGTTCAAGAGAAGAAGAGGTCGTGTGTTTTGAGTGTGTACACTCTTTGCTGTTTGATGTTTTCTTTGTGGTTAGGACCAACCTCTTGCTCTGTTCACTCAGTATTTCCCTTCACTTAACAAAAACATTCTGGGAAAACATACAAAGACATCTCTAATATCCCTGCCCAGCAACCCTCCAACAGCATTCTAAAACCATGAAAAAAAAATACTTTAAGTAAAAAAAAAATAGAAATCATTTACATTATTCTGGAAGGAGCATTATAATTTTAATTCCTTTTTAAATTTACCTTGTCACCAGGGGTGTTTTGTTTGTATATATGTGTGTTTGTCTATAAAAATTATGTCTCAATAACAATGCAGTCTTAGCTCAAGATCTCCTTTACAGGCAGAAGAAGACCCTTTAGAGCAGTGGTTCTCAGCCTTCCTAATGCTGTGACCCTTTAATACAGCTCCTTGTGTTTTAGTGACCCATCGACAATAAAAATATGCTTTTGCTCCTTAAAGAACTTCAACATTGATATGGTTATGAATTGTAAATATTTTTGGAGATCCGGGTTTGCCAAAGGGGTTGAGACTGACAGGTTGAAAATTCTGCACTGCTCTAAAGGGAATATTTGGGAATGATGATTCCCAAGGTCAGACGTGGCTCTTTGGATGATGTACGGTTTAGGCCAGATACATTTCTTTCAACCAACTAATACAAAACTAAATTATTCAAAACACAAAACATGAATAAAAATTTATGAAAGAATTATCTCCTTTTTTTTCCAGATGGATTTAAATCACACTCAGTCATCCTTATTCTGTGTAAATAGTTCTTTAGATGACAGCACACCAGAGAACACAGACATATACATGGACACACACACATGCACAGAATCCTATTTATATTTGTATTACTTATCATTAACAATATTCTAATGAACTGTATTTTACCAATTTTAACTACCTATTCTATAACCCCTTTGACACCAGAGTATACTTAAACAAAATTTTTCTTTCAATTATATCTGAACATTTTAAAAATCTTTCTTAAAGGCTCATAAGCTAAAAAGATTACCTTACCATTTAAAAGGTCAACATATCAAATACATCACACTACATTTACATCAAGAAGTATAGCAATAAAAACAGCAGGTACAAGCCATGGTCCCTTGCTGGCAGAACAAGGTGACCATTTAAACAAGTTTCAGCCCACCAGTTCAACCAGAACAGCAGCAAGCTAAGAAGACGGGAAGAGAACTTACCAGAATTGGGGTCCGAGTTGCCATCTGCTTCGGTCCTCTTGTCCGGAGAGGCCTGGTCGTAGAATTCGTCCTGTGGCTGAACCAGAGGAAGAGGGTGTGAGATCAGGGTTCCACTACCCACCGGCTCGTGGTCTCCCAGACCACTGTCACTGCAGCTTTCCTGGGAGCCATCCGGGAGGTGAAAGGTAACACGGCGCTGAGACTACAAAGAAGACCACAGGACACGCAGTTAACACTAGCTTCTCCCTGGCACCATGTTCATGCTCAGTAGAACACAGATTCAAAACTTACAGCACATAAATGACATAGTATAAAAACCAACGTATGCAGACTAGGGACACAGAGCCAGCAATCGCTTGCAATTGCTAGGTAATGGCCAACTGGCAAGTTACCAAAACAAAGGTCTATCTTTAATGATGGAAGGACATGAAACTAATGTAAAACCTTGGGGGAAAATATTAGAAACATAACGAGACATACTTGGACTCATGAGAGAAATTATAGAGAATTCCCAAATGCATACACTCATTTACTTCACAGAACTGAGTAGATAATTCTTTAATTCGACATATTTTATAGATTTATTTGCATGCGTACACTGTAGCTATCTTCAGATACACTAGGAGAGGATATCAGATTCCGTTATAGATGGTTGTGAGATACTATGTTGTTGATGGGGAGTTGAACTCAGGACTTCTGGAATAGCAGTCAGTGCTCTTAACCACCAAGGCATTTCTCCAGCCCCTTAATTCAACATTTCAAGATTTTTTTTTTTCAGGCACTTTACTTTCTAGACACTTTCAGTAGAGTACTGTTGTTATTGCATAGGGTGATTGTTCAGTTTTCCCTTTAAGTTATAAAATATAATGATACAAATAATAATGTAACATCAAATGTAAAGTAGTTTATGTTTTATTAAAGCCAGTTTGTAAAAATTAGTTAAAATTATTACTACAAACAGCAAAGGTATGTTAAGTTGATATTGATGTACATTGAAGGAAATCACTTTATTTGAAACTTGAAAACAGAAACAGGAAGAGATTAATGAGCTGTTTTTCTCAGTGGCTCAGGCTTTACTCCTAGCCTATTTTTAAAAGACATTTCAGTAGAAACGTATTTAGCATAGTGCTTTGGCATGTGTTACACATAAGAGTCCCCATAATGAGCTAAGGTGTGTTTATAGTTACTTCAGTGAAAGTCAGTGTTTTAGTACAAGAAAAGTCTGCATTTTAGCACGGACCAGAGTTCAGTTTTCATGGTCAATGTGCTTCTGGATGATGTAATACATGAGATATAAAAATACATGCAGCTACATGGGGGTGAAAATGTAAGCTGTAGGGAATTACATATGTTGGTAAATGAATACTATAGTACTAAAAGTAATTTCCATTCTTTCACAAGCCAAAAGACCTTCCAGTATTATGCTACACATGATTACTTTTATAGAGATTAAATGACATTACTAATACATAGAAACAGATAAAATTCAAATGGATAGTGTATAATAAAACCATCTCCTAGCATTTAATATTTGTGTTTTTCAAGAGATAATTTACAGGGTATATTCACAGAAAGAAGCAGGCATGCTGCTAGAAGCAAATTCAGTAGGCAGATGAATTGCAACTCTATAAAATGCTTTTATAGACTGACAATAGAACACAGCCTATTTTCTATGAGTCACTGGTTCAAATCCAGCTAAAAGTCATCCCGGAGAAGAGCTGATACCACTTTATTGCTGTTCAATGGCCTATGTGAAATGAGTTGATAGTTCAGTACATTTTTAATGAACTGACACCAACATCCCATAAACTATAATCATAAATGGTACTAATTGTGACTCATGTAGCATATTTCCCCTTTACACACAACTCTTGGATTAGCGTCATTCATTCCTCTTCCGAAGGTTCCCTCATATGCATAGGTGAGTGCTGTGTGTAAAAGCAAGCTCGACACAGAGAGCAACATCAGACATGCACCAGCTCTTCTGAAACAATGGTTATGCTTCCGTGTTTATTGTTGTGTTTCCTCTCAGTTGACATTTAACTTTCAAGGAAAAAGTGCTCCTAAGATCATACTTCAATACGGTCTACATCTGCTATGATCTTTTATTGATGAAGTGAAAAACCATGGGCATTGAGCTCATTGGCCAGTATACATGATGGTCAACAATGATTTCTAAGGTGACCACCGAAGAGAAACCTAAGGACAAATCACGCTCTCCTCTGATAACATCTAAATGCTCTATACACCATTAAGGACTCTATATTCCTGAGAAAATGAAATTACACTTAAGACATAGGAAAGAAAATATAATATTGCTTTAATTATAGTATTTTATTCCATGAAATATTTCTCAAAATATGTAACAGCAGTTATCTCTTATTTTAGCAGTTCTTACAAAATAGATATATGCATATTTATTTATTGAGTATCTTAGTACATATTCGAAATACAATTACATAGAATGATGAATGAAATATTTTCTTCTGAAAGTATAATAAACTTGGTAGACTCCATCTTTAATATATTACACTGATATATTTTAAATAGTTTTTATTTTTGACATTGTACTGTAATTATGATATTTAAATACTATGAATGAGAACAGAAAAATGTACTATTTTAAATTTTCAATGAAATACTATAAATTAGAACGATATCACAATTCATCTTTCTTAATTAACCTGACACAAAGATGTTTAAAACTTATTGCTAGAACTGTGCAGTGTTTTTCAGTCTGTGGAGGGGATGGGATGGAGATTTACATGTACTAAGAATTGGTGAGGGGCTGTAATGGAGTGAATAAAAAATAATCAAACACACCCATTGCAGTAGCAGGGAGTGTGGCAGGCACGGATGACCAGGAGAGTGGTTCTGGAGGGCAGCTAGGTTATTGAAATGGTGGGGCCTGCTGATAGGACTTTAGTCAGTAGGAAGGCAGGACGGGCCTCAGAAGCATCAGAGGACTTCCAAGCCTATCTGCTAGGTTAGCACACTGCCTGTCACATGATGTCTGGAAAGCCAGTTCTCTAGAGGGAAACTAGAGGCCTACCTGGTTTCGTCATGACAGGACATTTGTCTCTATGGAGTAGAGTAGGATTAAGCCTGATTTTGGCAGGGAGCAGCCCCATTTCTACCTTGCTCTCTAAGAGAAGTCCAGGTTATATAAGTGTTGTCTGAATGTAGAGCAAATGATCATAGACACCTTAATTCCTGAGCTAGATCTTTGGCTCTGGCTTCAGGGAAAGGAAGTTGATCTCTGGCAAGAAAACACAAGAAAATATTGCCTGGACAATACAGCATAGTAAGATCAGAAATACTCAAATAAAAAGCTTTTCTGCTGTATAATAGAAGCAGTATAAACATGCACAGTGAAAGGGAAGTTTTTAGTAGTTTATCTTCATATGTATATACATATATATAAGTTTATATATATACAAGTTTAATAGTTTATCTTCATATATAAGTTTATATATATATATATGTTTAATAGTTTATCCTTATATATATTTAAGTTTCATATATATATTAATGTATGGTTTCATCAAGATTAGTCAAAAAGTATTTGCTTTCATTCCCTAACATTAAGCATTGCAATTTTCATATGTAAAGCACAAGATTTAGCTTTTGTCACAGATGTTGCTTTAGATCTTGCTGTTGTTCAAGAAGAACTTGCACTAACACTCTGTAGTTACAAATGAGGAACATATAACTGCCTAGGTTTCTTCAGAGGACAAATTTTGATATAGTTTCATGGATTTGATTCTAGTACAGGGTAGGATATGCACTCTATTCACTAACACTTGAAAGATATAAATTAATGTGATCAATATTCAGAGATGGTTCTGTTGGGTCATTTGTAGAAAGGGGAAAAAATACTCACAGAAGGAGATATAGAGACAAAAGGTGGAGCAGAGTCTGAGGGAAAGACCATCTAGAGACTGCCCCACCCTGGGTTCCATCCTATATACAGTTACAAAACTCAGACACTATTGTGGATGCACACAAGTGCTGACTGACCAGAGCCAGATATAGCTGTCACCATCGGAGGCTCTGTTAGTCCATGACAAATACAGAGGGGGACACTCTCAGCCAACCATTGAACTGAGCACATGGTCCCCAGTCGGGGAGTTAGAGAAAGGACCCAAAGAGCTGAAGGGGTTTGCAGTGCCACAGGAGGAAAAACAATATGAGCCACCCAGTAATCCCAGAGCTCCCAAGGACAAAACCATCAACCAAAGAGTACAGATGGAGTTACCCATGACTCCAGACACATAGGCAGCAGAGGATGGTCTTGTTAGACACCAAAGGGAGGAGAGGCTCTTGGTCCTGGAAAGACTTGACGTCATAGTGTAGAGGAATACCAGGACAGGGAAGCAGGGGAGGGTTGATTGGGGAAGGGGATATGGCTTATGGGATTTTTCGGGGAGGGGGGGAACCAGGAAAGGGGACAAAATTTGAAATCTAAATAAAGAATATATCTAATAAAAAAGAAAAATAAAAAAGATATAATTCAAAAGGATCCCACTAATGGTGATAAAGTAAATATTTCAAGCACAGAGTTATTTTATAATGACTCTTTTTATTATTTGATAATGGTAAGTTAAACTAACTTTCTACTCTGTGTTAGAAGTAATTACATTAAATATGTTCACATATGAAGAATTTAGGCTTATTCTTAATCTGGAAATTACATAAATATTTAATATTCTATTCTCATTCATTACATTTTTTTATCTTAAAGATAAAGGTGATTCTCTTTACTGTCAAAAAACTAAATTGGAATTCACAATATACAATTTCATGCAGAAAAGTTTTTATGCTACTAATTAATTTATTCATTTAACGATTAATTAGTGAGTATCTATTATCTCCAAGAATATGTTCCCACCGCCATGTAAAACATGGGGTAGAAACCACTGAATCCCAGGATTTTCAAAACTATCACATAATTAATAATTTTCCTATTCCCTACTGGTACTTAAGTTATTGAACTACCAGCTATGTCCTCTTTAGATGGGATCTCATTCTAATCTAACTATACAGACTTGAGAAAAATCAGTCCATGAATACGCAACATTTACTGTAATTTTCTTGATGCTGATTGTACTTTAATCAGAACTATTAAAGTTATATTCATAAGCAATAATGTATGCTTAAGGAGGAGGTCATTTTTTCTGAGTTTTTTCCCAAAGAATCCATATTTTTGCCAGACTTAAGTTTAAACATATTGTGAATTGATGACAACAATAATAATTACAAGAAAAGAAAGAAAATAACAAGAAGCGTTAGAGCAGCCTAGTTTCACTGCGAGTCCTAAAAACTTCTTTTTAAATGTCATTTAAAACATTTTTAAAACTCAGAGTTAGAGAGATGATAAGAATATTGAAGCATCATCATCAATATAAGAACTAAGGCAATCAGGTGTGGAATGCAGACACTTGATGTTTTATGAACTTATTAATAAAAATTTACAGAGATCATGTAAGTAAATTAGACATGATTCAGTCAATGCAAGTGGGACAAACCAGCAAGGGAGATGCTTTAGTTCACCACCAGAAAGCTTCCCCATGGCCCACTCCCCTTTCCCGTCATTCTGGCCACTTGTAAGGGCAGCAACTGGACAGTGAAGTGCTGTTAATGTCTCCTTTTCTTCAGCATTCACATTGTTCAGTAATTTTTCTATTAAACAGGAAAATGCTTAGTTTGTATTTGGTGAAAGTATGTAACAACTTCAGTAATCAAAGATGAAAGCAGATGATTCAGCAAACTAAAAACAACTTTTTGATGACGAATTTTACCTACTTAAATAAAATTAAGGATGCATATGATTATGGTCACTTACAGTCACACTGATAGAGGCAATGAGGGAGGTACTTCCCTGCACTGTATCTGCTGCACTCTTAACCACAGTGGGAGTTGCAGCTGCTCATTTGTTCTTTTGGGGATAAAACTGTCACCTTTTATTTCTAACTGATTCCACAATTAGATGTTTCATTTTTAAGCCTTTAAAATGCATGTGAAATACTCTCACTGATGTAAATGTGATATATTTGATATGTAAATGCCTTACTCTAAAATGAGTTACTGAAAGGAAGGAAATAAGTATTTTATGTGCTTTGTAAAATACCTATTAAGATTTTTGTAATGATAGAAGCCCTAATGTAAATAGCCCATAGCAGCACTTTTACAGTAATTTGAATATTATTCCCATTTGATTTTAATCTAATGACAGAAGTTTAGGTAATATTTATCTTCAAAAATATTTGATATATTTGAGAAACTCAAGAACCTACAAGGTTCTTTCAGTATATAGACTCAATTTTTGGATTTACCTATTTTGAACAAATATAAAACAAAAATCTGGCTTTTACCTACTTTTCTCTTGTGGGATGCTATGGAAAAAGAAAAAAAGTTTTAAACTGACTTCACCACTGAGTTAGGGAACATGACCCACCCTTCATGCTCCACCAGGGTCAACACAAGAGAAAGGATTAAACATTTCACATTGTAGGACATGTTGTTTCTTATATTCTATAATTCTTGCTATGTGAAGTGGCCTTAACCTATTTCTCACAGATAAATGCTGCCCAGTATGAATGTAGTATTTTACAGAGCATTCAAAATATAAAATTACTGCTTTAAACTAGAACAGCTGTTCCTGAATCTACAAGCAGAATTTTCACATCTATAAATTATATGTACAGAAATGTGGAAAAACAACTCAGCGAGAAGCCTTTCCAATTTCATTTACTAGTAAACAAACCCAAGTGACAAAGTAGGCTACCCCTCATCATATTTACAAAATCAGCATACAAGATAATTGCAGCAATTTAATTAGAAATTATACTAAATTATGACTGTTATTAAAGTAAACATATATAAGTCACTAGCATAAGTATGGAATTAAGGGCTGGGAAGAGATCCTTCCTTTGGGTAAGGATAACTTTCTGAAATATATGTGTCTGACATGTCTATCTTGAAAACAGAATTTGAGTCTCATTGGTGTCTAGTATCTAAGAACTCATCTCAGCTAATGTCTGTTATATAAACCAGAGACCAAAAAAATTTCTGTAGAATTTATCTTAATAATAATTATCAGTGGAAAATAAAATTATAACCCCATTGTTGATCATGTGTCTACTTAAAAATCAGTTTTACATCATAGCTCCATAATACATTATAAGTTAGTTCTTCAAGCCATGGAAGCAACAAAGGGGTATTTAAGCAAAGTTATGTGTGTAACTATACACACATATGCACACAGTATTTTCTTCTTTATATGTTCAGAATAATCTCAAAGTCATAATTATATTTAAACCTGAAAACAGATTCAACCCATTTGAACATTTGAAGACATATCAGGGAAAGAAACATGAACAAAAAAAAAAGGAATATACAATCCCTTTTGAAGCCTTGAAAAAGTGCTATTAATTCACATTAATGTTGTACAGAAGATAGTTTGTGTGTGTGTGTGTTTGTGTGAGTGTGTGTTTTGTTTGTTTTTGTTTGTTTGTTTGTTTGTTTGTTTGGTTTTTGGTTTTTGGTTTTGGATTTTGGCTTTTTGAGTCAGGGTTTCTCTGTGTAGCCCTGACTATTTTGGACCTCACTCTGTAAACCAAGCTGGCCTCAAACTCAAAATCTGCCTACCTCTGCCTCCCAATGCTGGGATTAAAGGCATGTGCCACCACTGCCCAGCACCAGAAGGTCCTATAATTAATTATTTATATACCAAATATGGTCATGTCCATCAGAAATTAATTTGCTTACATATTTGAACTAGATTTTATTAAATATATCATGCTATTATAGTAGAAAGCACATTAAGAGTCTTTCAGAGTCATTGAAGAAATGGAAGTTTCTTTTTACTGTCACTACTTAATGTAATATGCACCTGTCAGACCTTGGACCACAAGCATTCCCAGTGCATCCCTGAGCAGCCAGCCTATGGCTCATGGAAGCAGCTGTATAAGAACTGATCTAGCAAAGGTTCAAAGAGAAAAACCAATGAACTTAATATTGCTCATATTACTAGTGTGTGTGTGTGTGTGTGTGTGTGTGTGTGTGTGTGTGTGTGTGTGTCTGGTGTTTGGTAAGTCCTTATAGAAACAAGAGATAGTCAGGCACAGTGCACAAAATGTGAGTAAAGATCCAGATACAAAAGCAAGCACAAACAGAAGGACAACGAGAGTGACACTATTCAGCAAATACTGAATCTCCACTCTCAGAAACTGCTATAACTGTTCTAGTAAAAGTTCATAAAATTGATCGGGAAGAAGAAACGAAGCACATATGGGGGATGTTTTAATTGTCTATCAATATCATAGCAAAAAAAATAATTCATTTGTTCATGTGATTATTGGAGTGTCATTGGATCCTGGATTCAGTAAAAGTGGCAAAAACACTGGTAGATATGGTTTACTGGATAAAATAAATGTAAATTTGTAAGTAGATGATTGGACTGAAGGAAGACACAGAGATAGATATTGGTAGGCAATGGATGGGCACTACATATTACATACAAACATTGCTAAGAGGCTACCATATTTGATCTTTTTAAAAGTGCTATAAAAAAATCACATCTCTGGAAATACAAGCAATTCTGTATTAATGTGTTTTTTGTAATATTGTTTAAATTTGAATTTCTTATTAAGGAACAGGTACAGTTAATATTGTATTTGTAGATTATAATTTAATTTAGGAAAATAGCATTTTTTTTCCAAAATAATCTTGGTGTATATATTTGGTGTGTTTGTAAATAAAGTATTATATGCTACAAAAGTTACATCCCAATGCTTATATAAAAAGATACAATTCATTACTTGCTGTCTGGGAACATGATATTTTCTCATTCTTGAAGCGAAATATTTTTAAAAAATGTATCTCACATCATTAATAAGATAATTTTTTACTACTGATGATATAGAATCTAAAATCCCCTACTGACTATAAGTAAACATAAAGGTGGATTCTGTTGCATACAGGTTACATTCAAATTGCCTCTGAGTGTAAAATTTAAAGTAACATGACACATGTCTCCACTTTCAGACATGTGGTGACTAAAGGTAGTTGTTATTTCTCCTCCATCACTTACTTTCCTTCTATAAGGCAGAGTCTTTTTTTAAAAAAGATGAAAAAAGTAAACAAGAGACACAGTCGAGTTAATGTTTAGAAAAGAGTACTTCAAAGAGTTTAGAATTTATCTTGTATATTTGATATCCTAAAATTACAAGAAGTTTTTACTTAAAGAAATTTTAGGGAAAACGGATTTTATAGCATCCTTTTAAGTTCCACAGAGTTAGTAATATTGTTTTAATCACAGTAGTAGAACAAAAGACGAAAAACTGAAAATTTGTCATGTTTTGAAAGCCAGTATAATATTATTTGAGACATCATTAGGGTTTGAAATCTTTGCTTTTAATCAAAAGAATATATTTGATTTTTAAGTTTTAGAGAGGATGTTGAGTTGTGTGTGGTATAGTTACTTATCAGTGTAGCTGTGTGAGCACATGAACACACACACACACATACAAACACACATATATACATGTGTGTGTATAGAAATACATACATGTATATATGGTATAGAAATACATATATATGTAAATATATATGCATATGTGTTTGCATTCATGTGAACATATTGGGAGAAATCTTTTACATCCAAGACTTTCCACTTTTTTAAAAGTCACTACCTTTCATGCCTGAAGATCATTGATATTGACTGGTCAAGGATTTTCAAGAATCTACAATCTCCTGCCCCACTTCTGACATTACACAGCCACTGCCATGACTATAAACTGGCATTTTATTTGATTTCTGGGACTTCAAACTCATATCCATGTGCTTGCTTATCAGTTACTGTACAGATGATACCTCTCCCCAGACACTGTTTTTTTAATATTTAATATTAATATGGGTGTTGTTTTTTTTGTTCTTGTGAACAATAATAATGTGCACAGTATAGGTTAAATATTAATATTGGGCATTAAAAATATATTTGGATATCACTATAAAATTGATGTTCCCAATTCTTTAAGGACAAATAGCACTAACTGTAGTTATGAACAAAGGAGACTTTCAAGGGTAGTCCTCTTCAAAATTCATAGCTTTTGGTGCTTAAATAAAGATCAACCTCAATCTTTTCTCACTGTGTATGGAGGAAATGTTCTTTGTGGATCATAAATTTAGCAGTAACGCTGAAGGTTGAATAGGATCAGATGAATGGTCACAGACTTCACAAGATGGTTAAAATTATGGAAATCTGGGAAAACTTCTACAGCAAGCTTTCCAACATAACATATTGAACAATAACTTTCTGATATGGAAATATTATATATATATTTCTGAAATGGTTAATAAGTGTTAATAGGTGTGATATGAAAAAACAGATGTCCTATAAGCTGGAGGAATTATGTTTTAAATCTCCTCTACTCTGCAAAGTTTATCATATCCACAGCTCTGCTAGAATCAGAGCCCTTATAATGATCTTCAGAAAACAGAGACAATGAGCTAGTTGGAATACACATGAATAAGATCTTGTATCTTTTCTCTTGGGTTGAAATGTCTTTGTTCTGAACAGTCTAAATAGCTGGACTTTATTTCGAAAAGAAGAAAAAATCCTATTATTACTGCAGACCTCACTGTGACTTTGAGCCTGATATTTGAAACAAAATCACTCCTACATCTCAGTGATAATCGCTTCTTGCCCTGTGGCTTTTTAATCTTCCCTTTGAAAACATTACTGAGTCTCCAATCTCAGTTATTTGTGAACTGGGGATAATTTGTTTCCCTGAACATAAGTACAGAATTCAAACATGTGTTGATATTTTCTGCATGTAAAACCTTCTTTAAATTTAGGCTGAGTTTGTAAAATAATGAACAGTACTCAGGAAAAGAAATGTAGTTTTTTATATTCTATCATGTTATCGTTATAACAAACATAAGTGTAGCTCTCAGTCCTCATCAATGAAGCTCCATTTCACAGCATATGGACAACTTTACAAAAAAAAAAAAGAAGAAGAAGGCAATTGGACATAGTGCAGAGATCAAAAATAGTGGAAAGCCTGGACCCCACAGATACACACACAATACAACTCTCGCTCTTAAGACTCAGGAAAGCTCATGGACAAAAAGACTGAAAGACTATAATAGCCAGAAGATCAGGAAGTCTTCTGGAAAACTTTGTCTTCTAGAAGTGTCTATCTAAACAAGACCCAAACAAAGATCATATTAGTGACCATGCAAATGTGGAAGGGCAGAAATATCACAGATGTATTGTCACAAGAAAAGGAACTACAGGGAACTAATGACTCTTAGAGGGAACTAAGTAATGACTACTTAGAGGGAGAACTAACATCTCAGGGATGACTCTGATAATTGGTTGTTAAATACAAAGTAATAAGCCCTGAAACCATATAATACACACAAAACAAAAGAGACTTAATAGATTGTATGTGTGTATGTATAATAGACATACATATGTATATACATAAACATAAAGAAAAAAGATGACATCAATTTAAAAACTAGTAGATTGGGATTGAGGAAAAGAAAGAAAGGAGGAAAATTATATAATTATATTTATTTAAAATATTTGTAAAATCTATTTCTGTTAAAAGAGAGACTGCTCACAAATACTGTTCTCTGAAAGTAGACACAATGATACAGAAGTTACAAAAATGCATTTGAAGACAATAAAACAAATCATAAATCTACTTGATTCTGATATCCAACAATTATGAATATATGAATTATACCTTCTATATTTCTCAAGCATTGAGTGGGAGTTATAATTGAGAATAAATAATTAAAGAAAATATTTTTATACAAAAGTAGAGCTTACACTATAATATTATTTTACCTATTACATAAAATCTGTTGAAAAATATTTCAGTCTGCCATTTAAAATCTGTATCTCCAGAATTTCGACTCTTGATATATTTATTGTCTAAAAAGATGTGTATGTTAGAAGCTTAGATGATTTTTTTCAGTTGAATTAATTTAGTAAAATAATTATAAATAAACATTTGTTTAAAAATATGAGAGACAATATAATATATAACCACTGGATCAATGAAGGCAAGACTGCTATGTAGGTAAACAAATTCTTTACAATTATTCATATTGTATGTTATAAACCCTTGTTTTATTAATTTAATTTTTTGAACTGACAGATCCTAGGAAATTCAGGTTGTTGTTTAACACACAAATATGCCCAACAAAGTTAGTATTGTTGTCAGCTTTGGTCAGAGAAAACTTTCCTCTGGCAATGGGACAAGGCAACTAAGATTTATTACTTGAAATAGTGCTGAGAAGAGTTGACTGTTAAATGGTCATCTTTAAATTGTATAACTAAACCCCCTAATCAGTGCTGAAGAAACAATCATATAAGAGAAGACAGAAAGAATACAAGAGCCAAAGCCTGCTTAGAACACTTAGATTTCATGTCTTCCCATGTATTTCTAATTAGGTAAATTAGTTAGTGAAGAAAAAGATTTTCTGGTGCCAGATCTGCAGGCCATCGCCTCTGCAGGGTGAGCAGCGCCACGGAGAGAGTGCAGAGTGCACTAGGCCATCTTTGCTCCAGTGGCCTGGAAGTTGGAACTGTCAGGCTCTGAGACAGACAGGCATAATATCCCTTGGGTCTCGGGCGGATTGTGTGTACGTTGGCTCCAAAGAGCTGGGCAGATCTGCAGTAACCAGCGTGCTAGCTCTGCTGAGGGAGTTCTGTCTGGCAGAGGGACGCCCCTTCTCCCCCCCCACTCTAGGAGAGATCACACACCCCTGCACAGGGCAGGAGCCTACCAGCCTCCCTTTGGCGACCTCTGCTCCAGGAATCCACTACACTGAGCCTATGGATGTGCAAGGACTCCCCAATATAACATCACTTGGGGCAAGGCACATCAGGGCTCCAAAGTCACTCAGGAGCAGGGCAGGCCCCAGAAATCTGTGCCAGGGGAATCCTGGTAAACCGGGGGGGGGGGGCAGAAATAGCTTTGCAGGCTCACAGGAGGTCCAACCAACAGCCAGTGATAGCAGGACCAACTAACATCAGAGGTATCCAGATGGCAAAAGGCAAACGTAGGAATGTTACTAACGGAAATCAAAGTAATATGGGACCATCCGAACCCAACTCTCCAACAGCAGCAAGTCCTGGATACCCCACCACACCCGAAAGACAAGATCTAGATTTAAAAGCACTTCTCATGATGCTATTAGAGGATCACAAGAAGGACACAAATAAATCTAATAAAGAATTACAGGAGACCATGAATCAACGCTTAGAAGCCCTTACAAAGGAAACACAAAAATCGCTTAGAGAAATGCAGGAGAACATGGATCAAAAGATGGAGGCGCACAAGGAGACAACACAAAAATCGCTTAATGAGATGAATCAACGGGTAGATGCACTCACAAAGGAATCACAAAAATTGCATAAAGAAATGCAGAAGAATATGGGTCAACAGACGGATGCCCATAAGGAGGCAACACAAAAATTGCTTAAAGAAATGAATCAACGGTTAGATGCCCTTACAAAGGAAACACGAGAACTGCTTAAAGAAATGCAGGAGACGATGGATCAACAGATGGATTCCCATGAGGAGGAAACACAAAAATCGCTCAGAGAAATGCAGGAGAACGTGGGTCAACAGGCAGAAATCCTGAAAGAGGTAATGCAAAAATACCTTAAAGAAATACAGGAAAATATAAACGAACAAGTGAAGGATCTCAGCAAATCCATCCAGAAACTAAAAATGGAAGTAGAAACAACTAAGAAATCACAAAGGGAGACAACTTTGGAGATAGAAAACCTTGGGAAGAAATCAGGAGTCATAGATGCAAACATCAACAATAGAATACAAGAGATGGAAGAAAGAATCTCAGGTGCTGAAGATTCCATAGAAAGCATCGACTCAACAGTCAAAGAAAATGCAAAATGCAAAAAACGTGTAACCCAAAACATCCAGGAAATCCAGGAAACAATGAGAAGACCAAACCTAAGGATTATAGGTATAGATGAGAGTGAAGATTTGCAACTTAAAGGGCCAGTAAACATCTTCAACAAAATTATGGAGGAAAACTTCCCTAACCTAAAGAGAGAGATGCCAATGAATGTACAAGAAGCCTACAGAACTCCAAACAAACTGGACCAGAACAGAAATACCTCCCGTCACATAATAATCAAAACACCAAATGTTCTAAACAAAGAAAGAATACTAAAAGCAGTAAGAGAAAAGGGCCAAATAACATACAAAGGAAGACCTATCCGAATCATATCAGACTTCTCACCAGAGACTATGAAAGCCAGAAGATCCTAGGCAGATCTCATGCAGACACTAAGAGAGCACAAATACCAGCCTAGACTACTATACCCAGCAAAACTCTCAATCACCATAGATGGAGAGACCAAGATATTCCACAATAAAACCAAATTTTCACAATATCTTTCCACAAATCCAGCCCTGCAATGGATAATAGGTGGAAACCTCCAATACAGGGAGAGAAACAACACCCTGGAAAAAATGAGATAATAACTTTCTTGAATCAAACCCAAAAGTAGATAACCACTCAAACATAAAGATAGCGTCAAGAATGGCAGATGGCAATAATCACTATGCCTTAATCTCTCTTAATATCAATGGTCTCAATTCCCCAATTAAAAGACATAGACTAGCAGACTGGATACGTAAACAGGACCCAGCATTTTGCTGCATGCAGGAAACACACCTCAGTGTCAAAGACAAACACTACCTCAGAGTAAAAGGCTGGAAAACAATTTTACAAGCAAATGGCCCCAAGAAACGAGGTGGAGTAGCCATCCTAATATCAGATAAAATTGATTTTCAACCTAAAGTCATCAAAAAAGACACAGAAGGACACTACATACTGATCAAGGGAAAAATCCACCTTCAAGAACTCTCAATTCTGAATATCTATGCTCCAAATGCAAGGGCACCCTCATTCGTAAAAGAAACTTTACTAAAACTCAAAGCACACATCGCATCGCACACAATAATAATGGGTGACTTCAACACCCTGCTCTCTGAAATGAATCGTTCAGGAAAGCAGAAACTAAACAGGGACACAGTGAATCTAATTGAAGCCTTGGACCAAATGGAACTAACTGATATATATAGAACATTTCATCCTAGAGCTAAAGAATACACCTTCTTCTCAGCTTCTCATGGTACCTTCTCCAAAATTGACCATAAAATTAGTCACAAATCAGACCTCAACAGATATAAGAAGATAGAACTAATCCCATGCCTCCTATCAGATCACTATGGAATAAGGGTGGTCTTCAATGGCAACAAAAACAAAAGAAAACCCACGTACACATGGAGGTTGAACAATGCTCTACTCAATGATAACTTGGTCAAGGTGGAAATAAAGAAAGAAATCAAAGACTTTTTGAAAGTTAATGAAAATGAAGGCACAACATACCCTAATTTATGGGACACAATGAAAGCAGTGCTAAGAGGAAAATTCATAGCCCTGAGTGCCGCCAAAAGAAACGGGAGACAGCATACACTAACAGCTTAATGGCACACCTGAAAGCCCTGGAACAAAAAGAAGCAAATACACCAAAGAGGAGTAGAAGGCAGGAAATCATCAAACTCAGGACTGAAATCAATCAAGTGGAAACAAATAAAACCATACAAAGAATCAACAAAATGAGGAGCTGGTTCTTTGAGAAAATCAACAAGATAGATAAGCCCTTAGCCAGACTAACCAGAGGGCACAGAGATAGTATCCAAATTAATAAAATCAGAAACGAAAAGGGAGAGATAACAACAGAAACTGAGGAAATTCAAAAAATCATCAGATCCTACTACAAAAGCCTGTATTCAACACAACTAGAAAATCTTGAGGAAATGGACAATTTCCTTGACAGATACCAAATACCAAAATTAAATCAGGATCAAATAGACCATCTAAACCATCCTATAACCCCTGAAGAAATAGAAGTTGTCATTGGAAGTCTTCCAACCAAAAAAAGCACAGGTCCAGATGGTTTTAGTGCAGAATTCTATCAGACCTTCAAAGAAGACCTAACACCAATACTCTTCAAACTGTTCCACAAAATAGAAACAGAAGGAACACTACCCAACTCGTTCTATGAAGCCACAATTACACTAATACCAAAAGCACACAAAGATCCGACAAAGAAAGAGAATCTCAGGCCAATCTCTCTTATGAATATCGATGCAAAAATACTCAATAAAATTCTTGCCAACCGAATCCAAGAACACATCAAAAGGATCATTCACTACGATCAAGTAGGCTTCATCCCAGGGATGCAGCATGGTGTAACGTTTAGAATATTTTCCATGTAAAGCAAACCAGCCATGAAGGTACACTGCTTGTTGACTTGCTCCTTGCTCCAAATGGCTTGTTCACTTTGTTTTCTTATAGAACTAAGGATCACCAGTGCAGCAGTGGCCCCAACCATATGTATATGTATATAAGTATATATACATGTACATCTCTATGTATATATGAGATGAATTATATATAATGAATTTTATATATATATATATATCATTACTTTCTTTTATGCTACAATATGGCATAAATATTGCTTGTTTCTGCTAGTTGTGGTTCAAACGGTTCAGGAAAAGAATTTATGGGAGAATTCGCTAAAGCATCATTTTTTTTATTGGCTATTTTCTTTATTTACATTTCAAATATTATCGATTTCCAGGTCTGCCCTCCGGAATCCTCATCATCCCCCTGCCTCTATGAGGGTGCTCCCCCACCCACCCAACCACTCCTGCCTTCCTGTCCTGTCCTGGCATTCCTCTACACTGGGGCATCACACTGCCACAGGACCAAGGATCACTCCTCCCACTGATGTCCAACAAGGCCATCCTCTGCCTCACATGTGGCCGGAGCCATGGGTCTCTCCATGTGTACTCTAGTTGGTGGTCTAATCCCCTTGAGCTCTGGGATCTCTGGCAGGTTGACACTGTTGCTCACCCCACTGGGCTGCAAAACTTCTCAGTTCCTTCAGTTCTTTCTCCAACTCCTCCATCAGGGACCTCGAGCTCAGTCCAATGACGTGTTGCCAGCATCTTCCTCTGTCTTGGTCAGGCTCTGGCAGAGCCTCTCAGGAGAGAGCCATATCAGGCTTCTATCATCAAGCACTTCACAGGCATGCACAATAGTGTCTAGGTTTAGCAAGTGTATATGGAATGGATCCCCATGTGGGGCAGTCTCTGCATGGCCTTTCTTTCAGTCTCTGCTCCACACTTTTGTCTCCATATTTGTTCTGGTGAGTATTTTGTTCCCCTTCTAAGAAGGACCGAAGCATCCACACTTTGGTCTACCTTCTTCTTGAGCTTCATGTGATCTGTAAATTATATCTTGGGTATTTCGAATTTTTTGGGCTAATATCAACTTATCATTGAGTGCGTACCATGTGCGTTCTTTTATGATTGGGTTACCTCACTCAAGATGATGTTCTCTAGTTCTATCCAGTTGCCTAAGAATTTCATAAATTCATTGTTTTTAATAGCTGAGTTGTACTTCATTGTGTAAATATACCACATTTTCTGTATCCATTACTCTGTTGTGGGACATCTGGGTTCTTTCCAGCTTCTGGCTATTATAAATAAGGTTGCTATGAACATAGTGAAGCATGTGTCCTTATTACAAGTTGGAGCATCTTCTGGGTAAAAGCAAAGGGGTGGTACAACTGAGTCCTCAGATAGTACTATGTCCAATTTTCTGAGGAGTTGCCAAAATAATTTCCAGAGTGGTTGTACCAGCTTGCAATCCCACCAGCAATGGAGGAGTGTACCTCTTTCTCCACATCCTCAACAGCATTTGCTGTCACCTGATTTTTTTGAACTCAGCCATTCTGACTGGTGCGTGGTGTAACCTCAGGGTCATTTTGATTTACATTTGCCTGATGACTAAGGATGTCGAACCCTTCTTTAGGTGTTTCTCGGCCATTCACATTTCCACAATGGAGAATTCTCTGTTAGCAATGTTCCCAACTTTTTTTTTTATTTACATTCCAAATCATTTCCCCTTTCCCATTTCCTCCCTCCCCGAAAGTCCCATACACCCCCTTCCCTCCCTCTTTTCCCCATTTAACCCCCTCTCGCTTCTCTGTCCTGGCATTCCCCTACATCCAGTCTTTCCAGGACCAGGGGTCTCTCCTTTCATCTTCTTGGAAATCTATTGATATGCGAATTGTGTCTAGGGTATTCCGAGATTCTGGGTTACTATCCCCTTATCAGTGACTGCATACCATGTGTGTTCTTTTGTGATTGAGTTACCTCACTAAGGATGATATTTTCAAGTTCTGACCATTTGCCTAGGAATTTCATGAATTCATTGTTTTTAATTGCAGAGTAGTATTCCATTGTGTAGATATACCACATCTTCTGAATCCATTCCTCCGTTGAGGGACATCTGGGTCCTTTCCAGCTTCTGGTTATTATAAATAGGGCTGCTATGAACATAGTGGAGCATGTGTCCTTATTGCATGCAGGTAAAGCCTCTGGGTATATGCCCAGGAGTGGTATAGCTGGATCCTCCGGGAGTGTCATGCCCAGTTTTCTGAGGAACCGCCAGACTGCTTTCCAAAGTGGTTGTACCAGCTTGCTATCCCACCAGCAGTGGAGGAGTGTTCCTCTTTATCCACATCCTCTCCAACAACTGCTGTCTCCTGTGTTTTTGATCTTAGCCATTCTGACTGGTGTGAGATGGAATCTCAGGGCTAAACAAAGAAGTTCTCACCTGAAGAATATCGAATGGCTGAGAAGCACGTAAAGAAATGTTTAACATTCTTAGTCATTAAGGAAATGCAAATCAAATGAATATAATTTTATGCTTGAGGATCGTCACCACTTAAGGATCCATATTTAATGGGATGCAGATTGGAAGACTGAGTATCCCTTCTGAGACTGTATGTACATTTTCTATACTTAAAGTATTTTTTAGCAAAGCAAATTGTAAATGTATAAAAGGAACAGAATCCCACAGACTTGTACTAAAAAGGAAGAGTACTTCAGTCCACTCTCAAATAATCTATAATATGGTAATGCTGTTCGGAGTACACTCAATCATACTTCTGTTGAACATACATTTATGTGTATGCTTATATACTAATAACAAAATGTTCAATATTATTTTTATGTAAATGTATCTTGTTGTTCTGTGTTAAATTAACCAGGATGATTCTATATTTGCATAAGTATCTGTATTCCAAAAAAAACTTCTGCTTGCACAATTCTGTCATATTAATCAAGTTTTGTTCTTATTTTTTAATTAAAATATTGTAAGCCCCCAAAGTCCTCCTTAAGTAAACATTTTACCTTCTGATTAGACTTAAATCAATCAGAAACGATTTCGGATCTTGTCCATGGACTAGTCTAACAAAATCAAGAAGAGAGATAGTTGATGGCACTTTGGGAATTAAGGAGTTACCTTTCCTGGAATAGATCATAGCACCTACTGTCTGGAGAAGCACCATATCTCAGCTTCCATAGACTGATAAAGCACACAGATAATATTAGGCAAGTCATTTTGTTGTGTCCTAAACTTTCATAGATATGGAAATCTATGAGACTTGCATCAGACCTGCAGTTTGAGTGATAACTGAACAAACATGTCAGTGAGTCAGTAAGTGTTCCTAAGAGACTGTGATAGAAAAGCAGTATTTTTAACACAAGGATATGATCTTACAATGTCATCATTGCCTACACCTTATAATTTCTTAGAAAGTTGGCAGGATGGCATTCATAAAAGAAAGATTAGGTAGTCCTGAATGGGAGGCATGTTTACAACTAAATATTTGTATGCATTTTAGTAATTTATATTTTAACTTAAAAATTTCTACACATAAAAAATCTACTTTAATTTGTCTTCTAATTGTCTTACACTGTTCTCAATGCTATCCAGGAGAAACTTGCTTCAATTTTCATTCTTCTTTGAACAGATATCTCTGAAACTATATCATCAGAATGTCTTTAAAATCAGAATTAGAATGGTTTTTAATATAAAGTCATGTGTTACATGATTATAATATTGCAAATTAATAACTTGTCACTAGGTAATTCATCCTCATTTCAAACATACTCCTTGTACTTTACAAATCAAGTAGTGTGGCCTATGAATTTCATGGATGATGTGGTACAGCCTCTTGCTCTAAGGTTACAAACTTGTGTAACACACTTTTCACTGAACACTGTATGCATCTCTAGTATAATGCTAAGCATTAGCGATTCGAAGCAAAGAAATGTGCATTAAACATGCATAGAAAACAGCATCATGGTCATAGGACACTTCCTTTGAGTACATATTGGAGTTAGCTCTGAATAAGTCAACTAGCATTAATTGAATCAACTGTATAAACACTAATGTTCTATCTACATCAATCTATCAATATGCCTTTCTTTAAGAACAAATGTGCCTTACTATGATGGATTTTGTACTTCATATTTTTCATTAATGTTACACTCACATGACATTGATCTTATGAGTTCAAAATATAGCTAAGTATGATTTCATTTCTTTTTCCTTTATGTCCTTATTTTATGAACTGTTTCTACTTAATTCATCATATACATTTCCAAAAGATATATATATATGCATATATATACACACACACATATATGTTGTGTGTGTACACATAAAGAAACAAGAATGATTACATTCAAACAAACACAAGCATGCAATAAAACTATTATCATACATGCATGCATGTGTACATACACACACATATATGTTTATCCATGATTAGGATCAATATCTTGGTCCTAAACCCTGTCACCTTGGAAGTTTGTCAAAAGCAGCTGCCCCCTTGGGGTTCTCATCTCTTGGGCATCAGATTCCAGTTACAGAATTTCTCTGAGCCTCTCTAGTCTCAAACACAGATAAAAGCACTAAACGATTTGCTTAGCACTGTCTAACTCACGATCTCTTCTTATAAAGGATGCTGCTTTTGAGTTTGTAAGCACATCTACTTTATTAGTTTTTTCTTTTATCATTGATTTGTTAAAGAGTCTTAATGCCAATGGACATCACTCTCAAGGAACCAAAAAACACCATTCAAAGCTGAAGGTTTTTGGCTTCAAAACTATTAGGGAGCTTGTAAACTTAAAAGTTTCCTTTCAGATCTTGCCTGTAAACTATCTATGATATATCTGTATTCTTCATTTTCTATTGCCTGCTCCAATCAGCTTTACTATGTGTGTGTGTGTGTGTGTGTGTGTGTGTGTGTGTGTGTGTGTGTGTGTGAGAGAGAGAGAGAGAGAGAGAGAGAGAGAGAGAGAGAGAGAGAGAGAGAGAGAGAGAGATGAAATTTGAGGTTTGATTATATTCATAGAGTTAAGCAATGACCAATACTTCATCTTGTGGTACATGTGTTTATTTCTTACATGGACAAGAGAATAGGGTTCAGGATAAGTCCAGAGCTTTTCTAGAGTATTCAGTTACTCAACAAAAACATTAACCTGCTTTCTCTCAGGGACACTTTTTGATACTGAGGAACAGTCATTCCACTCATAGGCTTTAGTCCAGGAAGTTAAATGAAATGGAACAAGTAATTACACATGTAGTTGAAGCTATGGAAAAGAAACTTCAAGTACCACAGAACTTAACAATTGATACAGAGATATACAAGCTGCATAAAAAAAAATCTTCGAATAAAGAAAAGGGCCAATAATGTATGACTACCAAATTTACACTGGATTATTACAATAAATAATGCTAATGGTTATTAATTCTTTGCAAAATGTATTAAATAATGGTTTTATGCTTTTTATGCTCTCTTTAATAAAACTTAAACTCTATAACTCCAATAAAGGTACCTTTCAAGATTGTGTATGTTAACGAAAAATGAATACTGACTGTTGAAGAACACATTATTTTTTTCTGTATAAACTTAAATACATATAAATAAAAGACATGTAAAAACGTTTACCACTTGTGATTAATAATTCTGGGTGCTTAATAACGATATTCAGGTATGCTCATTGTTTCCTGTAAGATATCCTGGGAAAGTTGAAAACCTGTGTTTATTGCACCTGAATTATTATCAAATCACACATGAAAAGATTGAGACCAATCTTAGTTGTGAATAGAAGCTTTCAAAGACAAAGACTGCTACAACCCACTAGCATGTGATGATACTCAAAATGTAGGTTAAATAAAACCATGCAGAAATAATTGCATGCCCACAATACTTACCAACATGACAATGTCAAAATAAAACCAATTATTTTTCTTAATTTTAAAAACACATAAAGCACAAATAAAAACAATACTGAGATTACACCTCACACCAGTTAGAATGGCTAAGATCACAAACTCAGGTGACAGCAGATGCTGGCAAGGATGTGAAAAAGAAGAACATTCCTTCATTGTTGGTGGGATTACAAACTGGTACAACAACTCTGGAAATAAGTTTGGTGGTTCCTCAGAAAATTGGACATAGTTCTACCTGAGAATCCAGCTATAGCACTCCTGGGCAGATACCAAGAAGATGCTCCAACATGTAATAAGGACACATGCTCCACTATGTTCATAGAAGCCTTATTTATAATAGCCAGAAGCTGGAAAGAACCCAGATACCCTCAAGAGAGAAATGGATACAGAAACTGTGGTACATTTACACAATGGAGTACTTCTCAGCTATTAAAAACAATAAATTCATAAAAAGTCTCAGGCAAATGGATAGAATTTGAAAATATCATCTGGAGTGAAGTAACCCAGTCACAAAAGAACACAGATGGTATGCACTCTCTGATAAGTAAATGTTAGCCTAGAAGCTTAGAATACCTAAGATATAATTTACAGAACACACGAAGCTCAAGAAGAAGGAAGAACAAAGTTTGGATACTTCAGTCCTTAGAAAAGGGAACAAAATACCCATGATAAGAGATACAGAGACAAAGTGTGGAGCAGAGATTGAAGGAAAGTCCATCTAGAGACTGCCCCACCTAGGGATCCATCCCACATACAGTTACCAAACCCAGACACTATTGTGGATGTCAACAACTGCTTGCTAGCACGAGGCTGATATAGCTGTCTCCTGAGAGGCTCTGCCAGGCCTGACACCAACAACTATACTGAGCATGGGGAAGAGTTAGAGAAAGGACTGAAGGAGCTGAAAGTGTTTGCAACCTCATAGGAAGAACAACAATATCAACCAACCAAACCCCCCAGATCTCCAACCAACCAAGGAGTACACATGGAGGGACACATGGCTCCAGCTGCATACGTAGCACAGAATGGCCTTGTTGGACATCAATGGGAGGTAAGGCCCTTGGTCCTATGAAAGCTCAATGCCCCAGTGTATGAGAGTGTGAGGACAGGGAAGTCAGAGTAGGTGGGTTGGTGAGAAGGGGACGGGGGATGGAATAGGGGGCTTTTG
Source organism: Tokudaia tokunoshimensis (assembly GCA_036184795.1). Classification (NCBI taxonomy): domain Eukaryota; kingdom Metazoa; phylum Chordata; class Mammalia; order Rodentia; family Muridae; genus Tokudaia; species Tokudaia tokunoshimensis. The sequence goes on along the minus strand of BTHU01000011.1, from coordinate 32,299,856 downwards.
GAGAGGAAAGGGGCTAACATTTGTAATATAAATAAAGAAAATATCTAATTAAAAACATAAAGCTGGCATGATAACTCAAGTAAAACTTCTGAAAATATGTCTGACTTGTATATGAAACACTAGCAGATCAATTTGACTTTAATTTTTTTTATTTATTTTTTTATTATTTATTTTATTTTATTTTTTTAATTTACATTACAAATCACTTCCCCTTTCCCGTTTCCTCCCTCCCCGAAAGTCCCATAAGCCCCCTTCCCTCCCTCTTTTCTCCATTCAACCCCCTCTCATTACTCTGTCCTGGCATTCCCCTACATCCAGTCTTTCCAGGACCAGGGGTCTCTCCTTCCATCTTTTTAGAAATCTATTGATATGCGGATTGTGTCTAGGGTATTCCGAGATTCTGGGTCAATATCCCCTTATCAGTGACTGCATACCATGTGTGTTCTTTTGTGATTGGGTTACCTCACTAAGGATGATATTTTCAAGATCTGACCATTTGCCTAGGAATTTCGTGAATTCATTGTTTTTAATTGCAGAGTAGTATTCCATTGTGTAGATATACCACATCTTCTGAATCCATTCCTCCGTTGAGGGACATCTGGGTTCTTTCCAGCTTCTGGCTATTATAAATAAGGCTGCTATGAACATAGTGGAGCATGTGTCCTTATTGCATGCAGGTAAAGTCTCTGGGTATATGCCCAGGAGTGGTATAGGCGGATCCTCTGAGAGTGTCATGCCCAGTTTTCTGAGGAACCGCCAGACTGCTTTCCAGAGTGGTTGTACCAGCTTGCAATTCCACCAGCAGTGGAGGAGTGTTCCTCTTTCTCCACATCCTCTCCAATAACTGCTGTCTCCTGTGTTTTTGATCTTAGCCATTCTGACTGGTGTGAGATGGAATCTCAGGGTTGTTTTGATTTGCATTTCCCTAATGACTAAGGATGATGAACATCTCTTTAGGTGCTTCTCAGACTTTAAATTTTAAAAAAATACATTTAAATATAATGAAATGGATTCTATGCATACTAATCGTCTCAATTTGTTTTAATCATTCTTCTTGTAAAATCCATCTAAAATGTTGGGTTCCTCCGTAGAGTATGTCTTCCCTGCGAACTTTATGGCCTCTTCAACTGATGAAAGTAGTATGGTAAAAAAAATTCAGAATTGTAGTCTGAAACCCAGCAGTTAAACCAGCAGTTCAGCTCAGTGAGTAAACTGTGACAGATGATGACCTTCATTTCTTAATCATGGATACAAAAAAGTAGGCTAAAAATATGCAGAATGTGAACTAGAAAAAAAATGTATTCTCATATGATAAAAATATTATTAAATTTTATTCAAGTTTTGAATAAATATGCTTTGATCTTATACAGCCCCTCCTTTAATTCCTCCCAAATCTACCCCCCTTCTCTAGACACAGTATCCACAGAGCTATGGATTTTTTTTTTTAAACAACTATCAATTCTAGTTCATTCTGCCTATTCATTCTTGGATGTGTATGGTTCCACTGGATATTGTTTGTCTACCAGAGACTGCATTAGAAGAAGAAGAAGAAGAAGAAGAAGAAGAAGAAGAAGAAGAAGAAGAAGAAGAAGAAGAAGAAGAAGAAGAAGAAGAAGAAGAAGAGGAGGAGGAGGAAGAAAATGAGGAAGGAGGAGGGGGAGGAGGAAGAGAAGGAGGAGAAGGAAGGAGAGGAGGAGCAGGGAGAGAGAGAGAGAGAGAGAGAGAGAGAGAGAGAGAGAGAGAGAGAGAGAGAGAGAGAGAGAGAGAGAGAGAGGATAATGACTCTTTTCTAGCAGCTATCAAGTGTAGCTTGCTCTCCAGCCAGGGGTAGGATAGTTAGAGGTGAGACAACCAGGGGTAGGATAGTTAGAGGTGAGACAACCAGGGGTAGGATAGCTAGAGGTGAGACAACCAGGGGTAGGATAGTTAGAGGTGAGACAACCAGGGGTAGGATAGTTAGAGGTGAGACAACCAGGGGTAGGATAGCTAGAGGTGAGACAACCAGGGGTAGGATAGTTAGAGGTGAGACAACCAGGGGTAGGATAGCTAGAGGTGAGACAACTAGGGGTGGAACTTCATGCCCTCCTTTCTTCATGTGTGAATCAATTTCACTGTTCAAGTATTGTTTTCAACAATGAGATACTGTTCTAATATTATTTTCATGTATGCTTCTTGAGTCTCTTGATAGATATTACTTCCATGGAATATTTAGAAAATTGACTATGAGTGTAGAAAAACTTTAAGACACAAACAATACATTGCGAATATATATTTATGACAAGGCTTAGAGAAAGTATGTCTCAGGAACAATACCAAAATTCTAAAATTCATTATAATGGTTATTTCTTACATATACCATTTCCATAGATCACAATTTGCTGCAATAATAATTTATAGATATTTTGACAAACCAGAGATGATGGCTTCTGCTAGAATCCAAAAACATTCTCAAATGTATTTACTCCTAATTGCATTTAATTTCATATTACAATGATTAATCAGAATGAATGTCTTCATTTTCTGCTGCTTTAACTGCAAGAAATGATCTCTTCTGTTTTTATCCTATTATAAGGATCGTTACAAAAATGGGAAACAATTAACACCGGGTTTAATGCCTGAGTGCTATAGAGCTGAAGTAATTGCACTCAAGGTCTGCTAACTTTTTAATCAGGCATTTGGTTGCAAGCTGCTCGCAAAATTGATTCTGGGAGAACTAACACTGTCTAAGAAAGAAAGCAGGTGTGCCAAAAATGAAGGCATGTTGGCAAAAAACATGAAAGGTTTTTAAGGGGAAAGGAAAAGAAGAAAACAGTAAAAAAAAATCAACGCAAAGTGGTTATCAGCAGGTCACTTCCTTGCCAGGGCCTGTTATTGAACAAAGCCAGAGGTGCACAGAAGCACAGTGGTGAGGGCCCCACTGAGCGACTACTTTCACACAGTACTATTAAAGAGCAGTGAGGAGCCTGTCCATCCCAAAGTTAGCGAATTGAGTTAATTAAATATTTCCATATTCAGTAGAGTTAAAACACAATCAGAGGAGTCTGAAATTACATTATAATTAGGAATGCTTCTTGTTCCTTGCTTTTGGGATACTCTTTGAAAAACAAATTTGGTTAGGTGCTTTGTTCTGTCCTAAAGAGAAAATATTAACTCTATGGATTTCCTCTGAAAGCTAATGAATTTTTTTTCCCTTTAATAACTGTCTTAATGTCAGTCTTGTACCACAGAAGTCATTGTTAGGAATTTTTTTTTCATTCATTTAATGGTGCATAGAGTCTTCAAGAACATTGGTAGGGGAATTTTCATATCCCTCCTGCATTCACTTTGAATAGATCTTTGAAGAATGAATACTTAAAAAAAATTCATTCATCACTTATTAGGACAAGAAGTAAAGAAACACATATGAAATTGTCAGTTTAATTTTTGATGATCATTATGTACACTGTTGAAAACTCTTGGATCAGAAGGAGCCCAGTAAATGGCAGATTTGACCATTTGCTGAGAGATTTCCAAGTTACTTGCTACTGCTTTTTTATGCCTGATATCAGAGAGACAAGAACGTTTGAATATTTAAAGAATCATACAAAGCAGAAGTAGCTTTTCCAGTTGAAGAACAAGTCAGAGCAAGAACAAAATCAAGAGTGCATCAGCTATGAGCTTCCTCAAGCAAAACCCTGTGTGCAATTGAATTACGCTTGTTTGCCTGGACTACCAGGCAATCCATTTTAGAATTCATTAAGATGCCTCAGGGTTCAGAATAAGGTAGACAGAGATCAATGAATCTAAAAATGTTACACACACAAGTTACTCAAGTTTCTATTCTAGCTCAGTTCCAAACAAGTTCTGGAAGACTGAGGTCCCCTGTGTGCATCACTTCAGATTTCAAGGAACTTTCCTTTGGCTTCAAATTGTGCAAACAGCTCTCCCTGAGCCACCATAGCATCTGTTGTTTTCCTGTGAAGGGCTAATACAAATGAAACGAAGTCACCTGGCAGCTGGCCACCTGCGTGCAGTCACTCAGTCTTAAGGGATTCTCTCAAAGCATCTCAAGCTTTTCAGGAAGGATGCCAAAAGGAGACGGAACAACGAGACTGGCGGGCATCGCAGAGCCCTTGGTTACCCAAATTACATCACAGGGGGAATTGTACCAGAATAACATTTATGCTATTTCTGATCCCAAATGTGACTTTAACTAATTTTTATCACCCTGCAGCATTCTAGTAAAATTGTGAAATCTAGTAACTCAAAAGCCCTTTGGAATCCAGTACATATGCATGATATGTGTGTGCACATAAAGGTGGGTGGGTGAATTATATCCCACGAACCCATAAATATGTGTTGTAATAGCTGGTCATGTTGATGGAGGAAGGAAAGGAATGCTGTACTTAATGGCATGTTTTGACCACTATGTAACATTGTTTTGCATGAAGTACTTATCTAGTGTGATGCTACTTATAAACCTGTTGATCAACATGCCATCTGTTACATGTGTTGGCTAGCTTTATGTTGACTTTACCCAAGATAAACAAGTATGGAATAAAGAAGTATCAGTTGAGAAAATGTCCCCACAATACTGGCCTGTGGGCAATTCTATAGTGCTTTTCCTTAATTAGTTATTGATTGGGGAGTGGGGGCGGACTATAGTTGATAGTCCTGGATGGTCTAAGAAGGCAGGCTAAACAGGCAATGAAGTCAAACCAGGAAGATCAAGCATCCCTCCATGGCTTCTCTTTGAATCCTACATCCAGGATTCTGACTTAAATTCCTGCTCCAATTTCTCTGCATGATGGATTATGAACTATAAGCAGAAATAAACTCTTCCCAAATTGCTTTTTATTATGCTGTTTGACTTCAGCGATAAAAGTCCTAACTAAGACATTCCATAAAATAGGAAATCTATCAATGAATCTCCCCTTGGATAGATTTCATTACTTTCTTTTCAGTGGCTTGAGTTTGTTCGTATTATTGGCCATCATATTTATATTAAAAACAAAGAACACATTCTGTAAATTGTTTGAATGATATCAATAGAACACTACACAATTAGAGATAAACCTTTTCTCACTGAAAAGTAATGAGTAACAGGAGAAACAAACCACTATTGCTTTAATATATACTTAATGTCTATGTGTTTCTTATATTTATTCCAATTTCCATGGTTGAAATAAAAACACATTTAGTTTAGCTTATGAGGTCCATTTAGTATTTAAAGATTATTTATTCATTGGTTACAGACCATTGCTTAGACTACACAGAATAAGCTATCCTAAGGTGATGTTCAGTCATTATCATTTATTGGTTAATTTAATTTTTATTTCCTCGCCTGTCTTCAATGCATACATGAATGTATATGTGTATACTAATCATTTTATCTTTTTTCTATATCATTAACATGAATTGCTTTCACACTTAAAAGGCCTAAATCATTAAGTCTCATGAAACTGAGTTAAATAGCTATTTGCTCATTTATAGCATTTCCTTAAAAATGTTTACATACATTCTTGACTCGGGGTATGTCATATAATCAACATGACCAGAAAGCATTATGTTGTAATTTACCAATGTACTTACTTAATATTTGTTTAAGTAATGATGCCATTTACATTTAAAATCTGTGACTTCACTGTTCTGGCAAAATATTAGTATACTAATAACCAAGAATATTTGTAATAACATTTTTAAAAATACTGGTTTCTTTTCATTTCATTAGGAATCTTAATTTTAATGACATATTCATAAAAATCCATCATAATATTAAATCTCTTTACAGCAAAGGAGTTATTACACTGAGGTTTCAGTAACAAATCAGAAGTTCTAATTTGTACTACCAATTGTCTGGTTCCCAAGTCATTTCTTGTTATAAGTATGCATGCAGACTCTACATTTATAAAACAATGAAATTAAAATTATCAGTAATGGAGAAAATGGCAAAAAACTGTGAAACATAAAAATATAGATGACAAATAGTTTGTGCAATGATAAATTGCATACCTTTCTACTAGTTTGTTAAGCACTACATTGACATGCTCATGTTTGTTTTACTGTTAAATATATTCCTAGTATTCGAACAGTGTTCAATAGCTATTGATCAAGTCATAGAATTTTACTTCCAGTGGCTTGCGTTGTGCAGACACTGACCATCCAAAATAAAGTCCAGCACAGTCAGACCTTCCAGATGCAATAATAAGTCTCTGTGTGTTGTATTTTGCAGGAGAGCATGGCTCCATGTTAGAATGAAGTATAGAATAATAACTTTGAGAACAGGCTTTCAGCGTCCTAGGTAATCACACGCAGTTGTTTAGAGGTTCTCCCTCTATGCTCACATATATTTATTTGTCAAGAAAGTGTTTTGACTATCTGGTACCATGTCGTAGTTTTCTCCTTTAGTTTTAAGGTACATGAATACTGTTTCATTTCCCTACTTTTCCCCTTTTTTTTTCTTAAAAAAATCTCCTATTGTTGCTTCCCCCACAACTCCTCCTTAGCTCTTTTTGTGTCTCTATTTTCTGTTCTCAGCCTAATTCCAAGTATTCAAGTACCAAAGTGCAATGTGTCTTTTCACAAAGCCGAGTGAGCTGATGTGGACTGTGTACGTGGGTTTTGGTATATTTTTATGTAGAAATAATAACTAGGCTAGTCTCCAAAAGTCACTGTAGTATAATGACCAGTTCCTGGTACACTGTGCAAGATGTCAAAATGTTGCTGGCTGGTGGATCCTAAATATACTGTCCGAAAACAGATATTTAAATATCTGTGACATTTTTAGCCAGGTGAATCCTAGGCTCCAACCTATTCACTTAGCCTTTCTTTGTGAATAGGAAACATGGTTACTCACAGTCATAATACCACAGCCTACAATTAAATGAATCACCATTCATTGAGGTTTAAATTATATAAAGAATACTGAACAAAGAGAACCATTACAGAACAGTGAGCTTTCCATGAGACAAAGAGAGGATATTTATTGTATATGAATGCCTACTATGTGTAGAGAAAGAGTTGTCTTGCTTATTTATAGAACATGAGCTGAAACTTTGACTTTCTGACATTTCTTCTCCTGAGGTACCTTCTGAGTCAACATTTATACAAGGTGATCTAAGAACACAGTTTAAAGTGGAAACTAAACTTTGGGTAATGGACTTAACTACTTGATTATAGTTACTAATCTATCCATATGTCCAACTTTAAATATTCAATGCATTCATGTGAAAAACCTATTTGAAAGAAAAATGATAATTTTTGTCTACTGCCTGATGTTTCTTGACAGTGAACCAAAAAAGAATGTATCAAAATTTATCCCAGCTATACTGGGGATTGAGGACTGTCAAGGAGTTCGGGGAGTGTGGGCTCCTCTGTCATGGATGAATTAATGATTATAAGGAATGACTGGAATTTGTTAAATCTCATGTGCTGTGATGAACTCTTCCGCCCTTCTGCCTTTCACCATGGGATGGCCCAGCAAGAATTCTCTTGCCATGAGCCTTTTGATCTTAGATTTCCCAGCCTCCAGATATGTTAAGACATAAATCTCTCTCTTGCTCACTTTGTTAATAAGTTATCCTGCCTCAGGTATTCTGTTACACCAGGACAGGAGAGACCGTACAATATTTTCTCTTCTTTCTTACACCTAGGTGGAGTTGCTCTTATAAAGTATTTCAGAGTAAATATTTCAGGGTTGTTAGCTGGAAATACACTTAGTTATTTATTAGTTATAGTTAAGTTAGTTAGTTATAGTTAATTATTTTTCAGTCTATTATTTGTAGAGAATTATAAATGACCAAAGAAATGCTTTAAAAAAAAAAGAAATGAATGATTTAAAATAGTAGTGAGGATATCAGTAAAAAGTCAATTAAAATTTAGCCAGGTGTACTTATGACTAAAAGTAAAATTTCCATAAATCATGGTTTTTTTGAGGATACAATCTGATTTTAGCTAGAATCTTAACTATGCCTCTGTCGTCCATTTCCTTTAGTGACTGAGAATTTACAGATGAAGAATTTTATTTCTTAGAGAAATAATTCGCTCTAAGTGAACATTTTTCTTTTCCTCTTAGAAACTGCGGAGTTGAGATAACTCTGAAGCTTGACACTTTGATTTGAGTGCCTGTGCCAGGAGGACGAGTGTCCTTCACTTTGATCTTAGATCCAGGAACTAACTTTAAGTGACACTTCTCATTACCCCTCACCAGCTCTTCCCTAAAGCTTTCTGCACTTTCACAAGCTGTGAACACAGCCTCTCCTGGCGGCACCAATATTGTTTGCTGAGTAATATTTTGTTTTGAATGTGCACCTTCAGGATCATTTGCTAATTAAAATTGCTTACCACTGAGAGCTTCCCTGAGGTTTGCCCTTGTTTATTTGGGTTAGACCATGAAAGCGTGGTTGAGCCAAGACATACACCATAATTTGATGCCAACTGAAATGGAAACATTAGAGATAAAGAGTGATAAAACTTGCTCACAGTTTTCTTCATGTGCAGATACACTAAGCTTTAACATGATCCAAATAAACACACGCATGAGTGCATTAATGGACACTGAGAGACACAGCTTCCCCACGGAGCGCACCTCTGACAGACTTCAAAGCTTGGTATAGTGAGGAGTGGAACATCTTAGGGGAAAACACATTTGTGGTTGTTTTATATGCTGAATCACATGGTGCTGGGTTCTAATACATTTGGACATAGTCAATATGTACTGTCTTTGGGATGTATTAGTCCAGGTCAGTCTTCACATGGTTTAGTCTTGTTTTCATTCTGGAATTTAGTGTGGTGATCTATTCCCGATGACATTCCTGCATTTATTTAATGTGACATGGTGATAAATATTTCTGGGTGTGCATGTGTGTGTGTGCATATATTGTATGCCTGCATGTGTGTGTAAGTGTGTGTGTGTGTGTGTGTGTGTGTGTGCGTGCGTGTGTGTGTGTGTTAGAATATAGGGATGAGAAGTTTTAGGAACTGATTGCTTCCATGATGCTGGTAACTCTGAGTAAAAATGTTAAGGCTATTGAGGGTAAGAATCAAAATGAAAAGCAGCAACAACAATAAAAACAAAACTATTGAAATTCCTGTTCCAAAAGCAATATAGAAAATGAAATCTAAATATCCAACAATTAAACAACCCCTCTTTTATCTTTATGGTCTGAATTACTGCAGAGTGGTATATACAAGTAGGGAAGGATTTACACCAGTCAGACTGAGGAGATATTTCAAGAAGTACTTTGTAAGAAAAGACTAACAGTTTGAAAACATGCTTTGTATGTGGTCTTATCTGATCTTTGTATCAAAACTTTTCTGTGGCAAATAGGAGAAAACAAGGAGGTCAGATATATATGCTTTAGTTTTATAAAATTTTGGCATTTGTTGTGAACTTTAACTGTGAGAAAGATGATTACTAGCAGATTCAATTCTGAAAAGAAACAGTTTCATCCTAGACTATAGTTACACCATAGAGTACAAGTATTTACTTAGAGGTTAAAGTTAAATATACACCTATGCTGTATTTGTAATGGTATATGAAAAATTAATATCATTTTTTTCAATTTTTGTAACAATGAAAATTAGTTTTCTGATAGGAGAATAATTGCCTAAAGAATTCATGAGAACATAATCATCGATGAGAAGTATCTTATCCCTGAATAGATTATTTTACCAAATGCCATTTTCTTGTTATATTTCATAATTTCTAATATGTTTCACTTATGTTACTGAAAAGTTAGTGTCTCAGTAAATTAAAAAGTTGCATTTGGAAAGGTGCATGTTTATCCAAAGCAATACATAAAAATATACAAAAACTAAATAAAAGAAACTTCTTCAGATATTGCTTTGCAGCTCTGAAGACAACAGGATCCTTCCAAATGTCACAAGAAAAAAAATTCTGGTCAGAACCTGACAGCATAAGAGAAGAATGCCACTGAATTAATACTGCCTTAGAAGGCCTTGGGGAAATAGAGAATATATTATCATTTTGGTAGTGATTGACACCCAGAAACTGAAGGAATAAACACTGAAGTTTCAACAAACATATAAGCATCTTAGGTAACACAAGAAAGTGGGCTATCTTTTCAAATGTTAATTCTATCTTTTAAAGAGTTGTTTCATGACTATTTAATTTATGTGTAAGTAATCTGTCATGCTGGCCCAGTTAACAGTCCTTACATTTGTATCTTGTCTCTTTTATAGACAAAGTTCACTCTGGTTTATGTACTTTTAGAAACTAGAGATGTGCACATGCCTTAAGATTTCAGAGAATCCTGTTTAGATAGCATCTGATCTAAAAAGAGGCATATGTTAAATCTTCTTACTTGAGGCCAGACTCTCATCTAACTCTGCACCCCACAGTGCTCATTCGAGTGAAGAGTCATCTTTGAAGGCAATTGGAGCTTCTTGGTTGGCTGAGCACCATGGAGCTTGGAGCAAGATAAAAAAAGAACTACAGACTTTCACCTATAATTCTGCTAGCGGGACATACTGATGCCATCCAGGCTGACAACTGTGGGACATTATCCACATAAAAATGCATAGTATACCTCTATAGTCATAAACCAAACATAGTCCATTAACAAATCAAAAAGGGTACTAATTATGCTCAAGACTAATTTTATTGAAATTTTCTTCTAAATAATGTGTGCATGCACATATAATTGCTGTGTTTAGGGTTTATCCTCATATCAGTATTAAGATATGGAGAAATAAGGCACTGGTTTTATTTGGCTTTTATTAGCATTGTATGGAAATAACATAGGTAGAGACTGTATTAGTAGCTTATTTTAACCTAAGGGAAAACTGAAAGTTAAACCATCAACCAAAGAGTACACATGGAGGGACCCATGGCTCCAGATGCACATGCAGCAGAGGATCACCTTGTTGGACATCAAAGGGAGGAGAGGCCCTTGGTCCTGAGAAGGCTTGATGCTCCAGTATAGGGGAATGCCAGTACAGGGAAGCCGGAGTTTGTGGATTGTTGAGCAGGGTAGGGTGGATGACTTAGGGGATTTTCAGGGGCTGGGAAGGAACCAGAAAAGGGGACAACATTTGAAATGTAAATAAAGAATATACCTATTAAAAAGAAAATAAATGTATTTTCCTACACTCAGCAACTTTTAGGTTCTTTACTAATGGCTTATCATTGTGTCCAAAATTTTTAAAAATTAAGAAAAATTAAAAATAAAACACTCCATCTATCTATTAAAACATTCCATCTATTATTAAATATGAAGCAGTGTTCGAAATCTGTTCAAGTGACTGTGATTCACTATCAAATTTGGGAATATTGTACTTAAAGTTATTCTGTGGTCAAATCCCTCTAAGGATTCAAGAAATGTTCCTTTTAGCTTTGATCTAGTTAATTAACCCTGGAATGATAATATGCTTCCAGAGGCAGGCTTTCTATAACTATTCTATGGTTAAACAAGTATACTATATGCATTCTCCTCTACTCTCCCTTTCTCCTACATTAACTATTCATCACTTTTATCAGTTGTTCTTATCTGGAATATTTGTAAAATTCCCTCCTCTACTTTCAATATCCACTTCATGTTTCTTTTCAAAACCATCAAAATGAAACTTTTTCAAGCGATAGGTAAATTTGTCTTGTTCATGCCTTCATAATGTAGCTTACTCATAAATCTTTGGATCTTTTTGTGTCTAAACACATGGATGTGTGTACACGTGCGCGCACACACACACACACAGAAAGAGAGAGAGAGAGAGAGAGAGAGAGAGAAAGAGAGAGAGAGAGAGAGAGAGAGAGCTAAAATGGAAAGCTAACCACTTTCTTGATGACTCTTGATAAGTTGACAACACATTCCTCTTTGTTTTTTCTTCTTGTTAGTTACACTTAAAATCTCAGTTTTTCTGTGCAAAGTCTATTAAATCATCAAGAGTGATGGCTATGCCAAAGGGCATCTTACAAGTTCCTCCTATACATCATTTTGGTCACACCTAGATTTATGTTGCTCTGTGTTTGTAATCTTTATTGTGGAAGAAACAGATGAAGTAGAGAGTGTAATATGTACCTCAGCATTGAGAGCCTACAACTGTCCTATGCAAGTGGTTTCTCATTATTTATGTTGGATGTGATTTTCAATTGAAGCATATTTATTTAGACTAATGCTTGTGTCTTTCACATGAGAATAAAATAAATGAAAAACTGGAACTCTATTTTTTATATTATTGTGAGATACTAGAGTAGTGTCTCCTTCAGACATGTTTCTGAGACCTTGGACTTAGACATCAGAAACCAAAGGGTGAAACTAAGGGGTTGGAGGGGCTGAAGCCAGCAAAAAATACTGATACGGGAAGCCAAAACTAGAAACTGAGCACCCGGCTGTGTGTGATCAGAAACTGCAAGCAGAAGCCAAGCTGAGTCAAAACCCAGGACTGGTAGTCATGGTAACAAGGCCACATCCAGGAGTCAGAGCCAGAAATCAGAGCAGGTCAAATATGGAACAGGCTGTTGGTCAGAGCAGAGAGGTGACAGCCAGAGAACCAGACTAGGAAGAAACCAGGGAACGCTTCATGGTGCCCAGACTGCAAAGAAGTTCCTGTGCCCAGGCCAGATGGAATTCTGCTGGATGTCTGGTCACGACTCCAGCTGGCTCACAGTTCCATTCACCGTTCTTGTGCAGATTTCTCCAACTCACTCTGATGTTCTACGGTTTCCTATCTTTTGGATTCTCTGAACACAGCCTCATAAAGCTATTTTGCCAGAAGTTCTGTAAGGTGACTCCATTTATAGAAAATGTCAGAGGCAACTTAAAAGAGGGTTTTCTTCTTTAAACTCCATATGAGAATACCCTATATCTTTAAATGCTATAATAAAAATAATCCAAGGACACTGACCATGGCAGCCTGGCATATTATACAATAAGCCTTCAGAAGAATTACCATGTGTCTATTATGTGTCACACTCTCTACAAAAAAAAAATGCACCGATATTATTATTAGTAAAACTGATGATCACTGGTCAACTATAACATAATTAGATTTTATTATGAGATGGTTGTGTGATATTATACTACTTCATTCCTAGAAATAATGGCTGGGCATATTTTCATACTATATTTAACTGTACTGTTTGCATTATTGAGCAGAGCATATGTGAATATGTGAAACAGATCATTAGTATTATTTTCATAAACTTTATTAGATAGGTATTTATTGCTACATGCCTCTTTTTGAATATAGAATGAAATTGAAACTTAGTCATAATTGTGAGCCAAATAGGGGAGGAGATAAAGCAAAAAAAGTGAAGCAATCATGCAAGCATTAGACACAAAATTATCTGTTTTTGAGCATATGTTTGTAAATTTAACACATTCTATGAAAGTATTCAATTCTTTATCCAGTTTACCTGTACAGTTGCCATAAGAAAATAAAGTCGAAGGTATCCCTATCAACACTATGTCCTATAGGTAATGGAATAGCATAAGCCTCTTAAAAGCAGTTTAAAAGGATTCCCCAGATGACACATGGGAAGAAACTCAGGATACTTAAGTTTTTATCCATTGAGGTAGCTCTCTCTGACTCCCATAACTTACAAATATTAGACACTCATCAAACTGTACAGTAATCTGAAAAGTTGCCTTGGGTATATTAATCACAAAGTTTTCCATTATCTTTTATCAAAATAAGAAGATAAAAATAGAGATTGCCTTTTCTCTTACTCTGAATTTTTAAGTCTCCTTTTTTATTTTAAAATGATGAGATAATTTTCCCAGGTAATATTGTTAGTAGCTCTCCTATTTGGAAATGATTGGCCTAGCTCTTTGGGACTTCCAAACTGCAATTTCAACGTTTAACAGGCAACACAAAGACCCATCCCAAGATAGTTACAGATAAAATAATCCCTTTAACCTATCCAATTGAAAATTAAGTGTGTGTGTATGTATGTGTGTGTGTATATATAATTTATAAAATTTTAAATCAATATATATGTGTTATACAGTATTGATTTCTGAATATATATGAATAGATATGCAAATATAGTTGATTATGACCATCAAAACCCACTATTGCTGATATAGCTAAAAAGAATATCAAAAAGTTAAAACAGAACAAATTCTGAAACATTGAGGTATAGTGGATGTAACTGTAGACAAACTTGCTTGTGCCTTGGTTACTGGTTTTCTTAATGACAATGATTATGGATGGTGAAAGCCAAAGGGAAGAGAGAGTAGGAGCAAGGGCATTTTCTTAAGCCTTGTCCACCTCAAAATAGCTCTTCCCAAAGTATGTAGTATTCACAACTATGCCAGTATAAAATTTGGGTGTTCTTTTAATGTCAGGACCCTGGATTTTCTATAAGATTCCTAAAAAATGAAATTATAAATGTATTGGCATAAAGTTTTGAAACAAAGATATCTGGTGTTAATTTTGTTTTTGTCTGGATGTTTCTTGAATGATGAAATCCTTTGTGAAGGAGGAAAAAGAGCATGCATAATTAAGTTTTACAAACATCCTGGCAGTCAAAACTGAGGTCGATAGACACAAAAGAGATCATGGGTCACTCACTGACTATCGTCATCTAAGTTACAGAATTTTATTGTTTAATAGACTCAATACGTTTCCATCATTTATAAAAATCTCTTGAGTTTGTATAACCATAAATGTGTTTATGTTTGACATTGTTCATTTTGTCATCGAGACCACCATTATTTTCCGCCAATTACATAATTTATCTGTGACAAATAGGATAGCTATCTTGCACTGTGTACAGGAGTGCAATAGGCATTATCAAATCTCCTCAGTACAAGCAGGTGGGAGTTGCATTCAGCTTCATAAGTAAATGAATCATAATAAGCAACTGTGTATAGAGTATTAACTAAGTATTTGTGATAAACCGCAAATGTGCTCATGAAGCACAGTTTTAAATAAATGTAGTATAAGCTTGTTCTAAAGATTTACAAACAAGTAATACAGAGAGTAATACATTTTTGTCTACATCTAATTTTACAGTGCGATAAGCACAATGAGTAAAGCACAGTGAATGGTTTGAACAGATACAAGCTTCAGGAGGTCGGGAATTAAG
Source organism: Tokudaia tokunoshimensis (assembly GCA_036184795.1). Lineage (NCBI taxonomy): Eukaryota > Metazoa > Chordata > Mammalia > Rodentia > Muridae > Tokudaia > Tokudaia tokunoshimensis. Next base: position 32,284,825 of record BTHU01000011.1, on the reverse strand, counting down.
CAGCACACTGGTGTCTCAGTAAGATTTTATAGCATTGAGTCCTAACAGCCTTACTGAGTAAAGCAAACTTGGGTGATTTCTTTTTTTTTGCCTCTTTTTGTTGTAGAAATTTGATTGAGTTACAAATACATTATCAAGTTGTCTTTTAATAAAAGGTTATCATTCATTTGTATGTCTCATATTTTGATGCCTGTCAAATAAAGTAATAGACAGTAATATTTTGTTTCGTTTTTTGTTTTTCTTTTTATTTATTTGTTTTATTTTTGTTTTTTTCTGGTATTTTAAGGTAGGGTTTCTCCATGTATACTTAAGTATCCTGGAATTCTCAGTAGATCAGACAGGTCTTGAACACACAGAGATCTGCCTCTTCATTTCTCCAGAGTTTTGAAATTAAAGGTGTGTATCAGCACCACCTGGTGGCAATAATACTTTTTTTTCTGAGACAAAAGAGACTTTTATTAATTTGATATATTCTTTATTTACTTTTCAAATGTTTTTCAGCTTCTTTTTCTTGCTCACTACTCTCACTCTTAATGAGCCCAAAAGTCACAAGATCCTACCTCAACCATCAGACAATGACACGCTGCCTACTAAAGGTCCTGGAACTCTGCAATACTGATAACAATTCTGTTATTGGCATTTTCTGTAGTATTTGTAAGTGAATTACTCTATTTTTTTTTAAATTCACCGTGAATTTTAAACTATGTGGCCTAGTTTTCTTATTTAAGCAATTGATTTACAATAAGATGAGATTTCTAGATGAAATGTAGTGATAGTGATAATTTTGGGTGATGGAGGTTCATTTAGACCCGCTGAGGAGCATTTCAGTTTTGATAAACCAGTTTGTCAGATGTAGTTCTAGTGGATTTAGTGAAAATACTTCCTTCTTTAGAGAGCTTTTCTCCTCTCTGCTCTCCTCTCCTCTCTTTCCCTCCCCTCCCCTCTCCTCTCTTCTCCTCCCCTCCTTTCCTCTCTTCCCCTCCCCCCTCTCCTCTCTTGCCCTCCCCTCCCCTCTCCTCTCCTCCCTCTCCTCTCCTCTCCTCTGCTTTCACCTCTCCTCCCTTCCCTTCCCCTCTCCTCCCCTCCCCTCTCCTCCCTTCCCCTCCTCTCCTCTAATCTCCTTTCCTCTCCTCTCTTCTACTCCCCTCTCCTCTGCTTTCACATGTCCTCCCCTCCCTCCCCTTCCCTCCCATCCCCTCTTCTCCCTCTGCTCTCCTCTCCTCTCTTCTCCTCCCCTCTCCTCTGCTTTCACCTCCCCTGCCCTCTCCTCCCCTTGCTTCCCCTCCCCTCTCCTCCCCTTCCCTTCCCTCTCCTCTCCTCCCCTCCCCTCTTTTCTCCTCCTCTCCTCTCTTCTCCTCTCCTCTCTTCTTTTCTCCTCTCCTCTCCTCTCCTTTCTCCATTCACTTCTCACCTTTTGGCTTCTTTTCCTTTGGGTCTCTCTTACTTGACTTTCCCCAAACTCTACTCTTCTCCCTCCCCCATATTAATAGGCACATTTTGAATGTCTGGTAGTGATAAGCATTAATTACCATTCAGAAAGAAATATGTTCTAAAGTTAGTTCAGATTATCTTTGATTGGTTCCAGACAAACCACTTTACATGATAGATCCAGGACAGATCTGGAAAGGAGAAAAAGATGGGTCAGTGATTGATGGAACTTGACAAGGACTATGTAGTTATCCCTATATCCCGCCATCTATTTAAAAACTAATCCTGTTTTCAGGGCCAATGAGACACACTTGGGGAATCAGTGAACTATTTTATTTCTTATCTCACTGTTATATTAAAACAAACCTCTCTCTCTCTCTCTCTCTCTCTCTCTCTCTCTCTCTCTCTCTCTCTCTCTCAGGATTTATTTACTATACATAAGTACACTGTAGCTATCTTCAGACACACCAGAAGAGGTCATCCTATCTCATTACAGATTGTTGTGAGACACCATGTGGTTGCAGGGATTTGAACTCAGGACATCCTGAAGAGCAGTCAGTGGTCTTAACAGCTGAACCATCTCTCCAGCCCTCACCCCTTCTCAAGATGTAGCCTAGACTAACTTGTCAGGGATTCCAAAGCCCAGGCTTTTATGTTAAAAGAGCCTTGAATACATGGGCACAGGGGAAATTTTCCTAAACAAAACACCAATAGCTTATGCTCTAAGATCAAGAATTGACAAATGGGACTTCATAAAATTACAAAGTTTCTGTAAAGCAAAGGACACTATCAATAGGACAAAAAGGCAACCAACAAATTGGGAAAAGATCTTTACCAACCCTACATCTGACAGAGGGATAATATCCAAGATATACAAAGAACTCAAGAAGTTAGACTCCAGAGAGCGAAATAACCCTATTAAAAATGGGGTACAGAGCTAAACAAAGAATTTTCAACTGAGGAATACCGTGTGACTGAGAAGCATCTAAAGAAATGTTCAACATCTTTCATCAGTCATCAGGGAAAGGCAAATCAAAACAACCCTGAGATTTCACCTCACACCAGGCAGAATGACTAAGATCAAAAACTCAGAATACAGCAGGTGCTAGCGAGGATGTGAAGAAAGAGGAATACTCCTCCACTGCTGGTGGGATTGCAAGCTGGTACAACCACTCTGGAAATCTGTCTGGTGGTTCCTCAGAAAACTGGGCATGATACTACCAGAGGACACCATTATATATACACCTGGACGTATACCCAGAGGATTCCCCAGCATGTAATAAGGGCACATGCTCCACTATGTTCACAGTAGCCCTATTTATAATAGCCAGAAGCTGGAAAGTACCCAGATGTCACTCAACTGAGGAATGGATATAGAAAATATGGTACATTTACACAATGGAATACTACTCAGCTATTAAAAACAATGAATTCATGCAATTCTTAGGCAGATGGGTGGAATTGGAAAATATCATCCTAAGTGAGGTAACCCAATCACAGAAGAACACACATGGTATGCACTCACTGCTAAGTGGATATTAGCCCACAAGCTTGGAATACCCAAGACATAATTCACATATCAAATGAAACCCAATAAAAAGGAAGGAGAGTCCCCTGGTCCTGGAAAGGCTAGATGCAGCAGTGTAGGGGAATACCAGGACAGGGAAGCAGGAGGGGGTTGATTGGAAAACAGGAGGAGGGAAGAGGACTTATGGGATTTTCAGGGAGTGGGGAACCAGGAAAGGGGAAATAATTTTAAATGTAAATAAAGAATATATCTAAGAAACAACAAAAAGAAAATGCTGATAACCCTAATTTAAAATCCATCATAGAAATACAAGACTCTTTTCATTTTAATCCTTACACATTCACTTTACATTGCAATCTTTGTTTTCTTATGTTTCATCTATGAAGATAAAGTTTAAATGGTAAATGTTTTAAATTTTTAAAAATCACAAATTGGGCTGAGTAGCTATCTATTTCTGTTAATCCATATCTATTTGTTCTTTAAAACTATATGTGGCAGTCAGCTTTCAGCCACTGAAAAGAAGAATGAAAACTCAAGCTGTTTTCTCTGAAGTGAACTAGTATCTCAGCCATTGTGTTTTATGTCTGAATTTTCCGACTTAAATTGCATGTCCTTAGGGCTGTGTATGGCCTTCTATCTTTTATTTTTTTTTTTTCTTTTCCCTACTTTTCTGAAAAAAAAAACCACAGGCAACTATCATGTCATGGTTCTACAAAACAGTATATAATGAAGTGCAGATGTTTGAATGGTGCAGGTTGACAGAAATGGAACCCATGTTTTGGGGGAACTACAGCAGTGCTTTCCAGGATGCAGCCTGAGAAGCCTTCCAGCATCTCAGAATGACAAATCAGAATGGCAGATAGAGGAATGGGAGCAAGGACAAGAGGATGAGAACAAGAAGAGTACAGCACGTGGATATGAAGTTGTTCAATACTAACTAGAGGTCTATCAACTGACACACATATATGAGCTGGAAGAAAGACCAATCTTTAACCATAAGCCATCTGAATGTTTTCTTCACCAGGAATGTTTTAAAATATCACTTGCTCTTACTCAATATTGAGATAAATCTAACTTATCCAGTCTTATTTTGCTCGCATTTTCTTCAAATAAGGAAACTAAACACTGGTTGTATTTATCAGCTCTCCATTTGGGTAGCAATAATGCGAGGAGAAATGCCCTGTTATGGCACAAGTTTTCTGAGGTGTTAGTCCATGATCACGTGACTCGGTACTTTGGTACCTGGTATGTGGTAGCACTTTGCAGGGAGTCTAAGATGGAGTATGGCTGATGATGTTGTTTTTCACAATGGAGAGAAGTATGTGACTGGAGAGTGTCTGTATCTCAGTATCCCATCAGTAGCATGCACTCTGACTTAATTTCCTCTTGAAAAATATCTCCTGCAGAAGGTTCGGCCATCTCCTCACAGTCCCTCAGGCTACAAACCAAACTTCAAACTTGATTGGTCATTGACAGACATGTATCTAAACCAGGGTATAAACAAACATGCTATTTTGACGTTTTATTTTGTTTGCTTTGTTTTGGGTTTCTTATTTGGTTTCAGTTGTAAATAGTGCAGAAAGTACTTTGTGGACTACGTTCTAAGTTACAGAACCTCCTTGGTCCATCTCTATGTGTGCTTTGACCCTTGTACTTCTGCATGGTGCTACTTATTTCGTGATTTCACTTATTTGAATCCAAACCATATTACAGTAGAAAGTTAGTTCTTTCACAAGTCATGTAATTCAAACAAAAGTTCTGTTAAGAAAACGATCCTTTCATTTGTTCCTAGTATCTAATCCTATTTTTATTTTCTAGTATCTGATAGAATGCTGCAGCACATAGGAGCTGTCAATAAATGCTGGTTGAGTAATAAAGGAGATGATGACATCAAATAAACGAGGTGGCTTAATCAGTTTTATTCTTTAATAGAATATTAAGACTCTCATGAAAGTTACTTAGATAATGCTAATAGAAATTATGTGACATGGGAAGGTTCAATGAAGCCATTTTGAGGGAGAAAAATATGTAACAGTTAAATAAAATATATACAAATATCATCATCATAGTTTTTACCTGGGATCAAGACTATATCCCCTTAGGTTTGTCATATGACTCTGCGTGTAAGAGCAGTTGCTGTTCAATGTGATGCCTGAGTTCAGATCCCCAACGTGACTAAAAAACTCATGTCCCCTTAAACGATGGAAATCTCAGTATTGCAGGGATGGGGGACAAAAGCATATGGCATGACAGGAGATTGTTGCAGACTTCTCTAGCAAACTTAGTTGAAAACTTCCTCGACCTTCACACATGCATTAGATCTGCACATGTATAAATAACAGAAATACACATCTGAACATTTACCTTCATTTACTAAACATCATGATGTAGTTTATATGTCAGATAGCAGATCGTATGAACTAAAGTAAGGATAAGAGTTACAGAGGACAGAATTTGGAGAAATCTACCTGAGGCCAAGTATATATTTTACCTAATATTCTATAACAGATTGCAGCTAATAAATTCCAAATAGTGTCATAATGTAGACCCTTCCCTTATAAGACTGTACAGATCAACTATAAGAAGTTTGGGTCACAGACTCGCATCCATGGATGATGTGAACACCAGACATAAGATGATTTAAGCCCTCAGGGGTATCTCCATCTGCAAGCAAACAGTGTCTTATGCTCTGAGAACCTGGGAAATATCTTACTGTCCTTCAAGTTTCTAGACAAAAACAAGCCTGAAGACACATACATCTCTGATGCCTATGCCAATAGGCGCGGAAAAATCAAATCCTGTGGCATAAGATGCTAACAGTTAGTGCTGTGTTGTAGGAGATAGAGGAAACTAGCACCCTATTGATTACCAATTGAATCAGTAAAGTCAATACGTAGGCTAAGTATCTAAATATTTACATTAATTAATAGCATGTAGTTCAAGAATTTAATTATCCAACAATTACAAAATAGCATTTAATTTGTTGTCTGGATATTATCACATTGTAAAATCAATGTTATTTTATTACAATCAATGTAATTAAAAACTCTTAGGAAGGTCTATAATTTTTAGCTAATCTGTTTTCATTTTTATTCCAAAATATATGAAATTTATATGACTATAATTATTAGTATGAAAATTAAACGTTTATTTATAGTTGTCTGATAAATTATAACATGATTGATTTGATCACCCTGCATCCTGATATATAAGGAGTACTAATGATGTAATAGTTTTAAAATTTATATTCAATTTTATGAGATTTGTAAATCTTAACTTAAATCCATAATATATAAATTCCCTAAACTAAAATTCTTCAATAAATTACTAATATCACTGTATTTAATTTAGTTTTTAAATTCATTCTGTTGAACTCCAGTGCTAATTCTCAATAATAATTTACTAACAATTTACACTGATAGAATTTAAGTATGCAGAAGTAAATTCCACTTTACATCTTGAGAAAGAAAGTGACTATAGTAAGAAACCAGTAGTAGAGTTTGAAACATCATAAATGAATACAAAAGAAACTATGATGCTAACTCCACTGTTCACTAGAATTCAATAGCCAAAAAACAACTTCTCTCTATAAGAATATTGAGTGTAAGAGCTTATAATTGAATATTGGAGGTATCAAAGGAATGGATTTATCTACAAGGATTAGGACAGAGAGATCAGTATTTACCTCATCTACTTCAGCACAAATGTTGATATTTGAGTTGAATTTAATTATCCAGAAGAACAAATATTTGTCTCTAATATAATTCAGTTTAATTTCATTAGCATTCGTTTGATTTCTCTAAGATACTCTAAACATTACATTAAAAACTCAAACAAATTTCCTATTATGAAGACATAAAAACTTAGATTGAGTTTAGACATAAAATGTAAATTTATGCTTTCAATGGAGTAAGCCTAAGTAACATTAAGCATTATTATGCGTTCTAGTAACTACTTCAAGTATATTTTGCTTTAAATCAGACTTTAAAACATACTAGTTTAACTCTTTCATGATTTATATATCTTGTTGCTATTCGAATCTTATTTTGCATACTTGGGTAGGATTATTCCTGGAAGCTAGATAGAGATATATAAGAAAAGAAAGTTAAACTCCTGCTTCAGAGTACTTATCTGTATTAATAAATCTCCTTAAAAGGAGTTTCAAGAAAGTAAATGGTGCTTTTGTCCTTTGTAGTTTGTGTATTTCTTCCCATGAACTAAAGAATAAAACTCAGTTAAACTCATGACAAAGAAGACTTGTGGGTTGTGTCTTTATTTCTGGATTAATTTTTGTCCATGAAACTGATTGCTCTGAAAGTGTAGACTATTATGAAATTTTAATAATATTTAAATAAATATAATGAATACAAATATATCTGTCGAACTGATAAATAGAAAAGACCTTGCAAAGAATGGTACTGATGACTTTTGTAGCTTGCTACTTAACTTTTTATTTAATTCTATTTTTATTTTATATGTATGGATATTTTATCTGAAAACATGTTTGAGAATTACACATATGCAGTGCCTAGTCTAGGAGATATACTTGTAACTGGAGTTGTAGATAGTTTTGGGTCCCCTAGGTAGATGCTACGAATGGAAATCATACATCTGGAAGAACAGCGTTTTAGTCACTGAGCTCTCTCTCCATGACCTGGATCAAAAACTTCTGTCTTCCAACCTCAAGATCTGGACCAAAAACCTATTGTTTTCCTGTCTCAATATCCGGATCATAGGTGTGACCTCCATTTCTGTATTGCAGTTCATTTTAGATATAGTCAAGTTGACAATTGAGAGTAGCTATCATAATAGTCATCATGGAGTCTGCTATGTCTTCTGAGACGTTTGAATTAAATTCTGTATTACAGAGTCAAGAAGTGATCTAATAGACCAAATACCTTAGTTTCTCATCTATCTTCAGAGTGGTAAAAACTGGGCTGGGAATACCTACATTTTATTTTAACTTTGGCAACAAAATAGTTTTCCTCTTATTGAAAGTATCCTATATATACTTTCATATTTATGGACGTAGATACTTAATTTCCTTGTGTCTACACATCGTAATATATGTCACAGCACTGCAGCAAGAAATTTAAATACAGCAGAGTTATACCAATTACTCCCCATCATTCCCAACATGCATATGTAAAAAGTACATCTAGACAATTTTAAGCTTTAGAAATAAGTGCTTTGTTTTAGCGTCAAACTTTTCAAGGGGCAGCTATCACTCTCATTGTCCGTGTGTTCTACTTATTTCATATATTATATCTTAATCTTTACATCATGAAGACTCGCTATTTTGACATCTTTCCGTCATGGGTTGAATGGCATCCCAAATGAACTTTAACCGTAGCACAAAAATTTTGAAGAATAATGTCTATTAGGATATTTAGTATTTAAACACAATTCATTTACTAATATATCTACTACCAAACCATTAATATTACTTCTGTTTGATGGAAACACATCATATGTTTACAATAACAAAATTCCATTAAAATTTCTAAATTGTATGTATATATGTATTTATTATTCAATTATTTATTCAATGACAATGATGTATGCAACAGCATGTCTAGGTCTATCAGAGGACAGCTTGAAAGATTCTTTGTTATATAAAGTAAAATTCCGGAATCAAACTCATCTAGACAGTAAGATTTGTCAGCAAGCAACTTTACCCACTGAGCCATCCCACAGGCTGAAATTCTGTTCAATAGGATGAATCATAAACTTTGCTTTTAAACAGTATCAATGAGTTACTTAAAGAACTACAAATATTTTAAAAGCAAGTTAACTGTGCCTGTTCAACAATCATGATCACAGTTCATAAGTAACAACATTGATGCTTGTGAAAAGGTTATAATGTGTCTAAGAACATGTGAGACATAATTGGTTAGGGGAGAATCTGCACATAAGTCTGTTACTCCACATGCCATTTTGTGTTGGAGTATATGAAGCTGGCTTGCAGTTTTGTAACTGTTCAGTGCAGCTTTATTTTAATTCTCAGGCCATATTGGATTTCAAAACGTTGGAGTCATAAAAGTATAGACCTTCAATTTTCAGAAATACTCTTTTCTATAAAATTGTCATTGCAGTTAGCAAACCTAAAACTTTTCAGATATTCAGTCTCCTTTATGCTATAAGGGCTTTAACATATACTTAAACACGTCAATGTTCATTCATTTTCAAACTCCTTGAATGTGTGTATGGATTAAAAGTTCTTATAGATCAAACTGCTAAGATATACATAGTGATACAGGAATGTCGTAAAGGTTAATGGGTTGCATACAGTAAAAAAAATATCATTAAAGGGTAACAGCCATCAGAGTACCTGTCATCTTAACTGCCTTATAAAGCAATATATTAAAAAGAAAGGCAAAAACAATAGCAATTTTAAGAAAATAGAATTCTTCTAAATGTTATCTAATCAATGCGAAATTCATCTTAAGTACTTCGAAATGAGAAGAAATGCTTGTCTGTGTTAACTCATGAAATGCAATCTGTCAATAGTGTTGAAATTTATTTTTAAAATGATATTTTTAGTATAGGATAACAAATTAAATTTAAAGTTATATAAACATTTATCTAAAAGCAGGCAGTCTTCACATGTAACCATGGAGAAATTTAAATTCTGTTTTTAATATTTCATTATAGTGATAATTTCATTTCCTAGTAGTTGTTTATTTGTGTGTATGTTTGTACATGTAATTGCAGTGTGTGGAGGTCAGAAGGTAAGTTTTACGAATCATTTTACTCTATAACTACATAGATTCTTGGCATCATATTCAAGTTCAAGAAGATAGAGGCAAGTATCTTTACTTGGTAAGACAAGAATCACCTGGTTCTTGATTTCTTTAAAATACTGCTTTACTTTCTATGTTTGTTTAAAAATAATTTTAATTCTATGAGAAAAATAAAATATATGTTTTCTTTATACTGTGACTATAGTCAGCGAGAGTCATAGAATATTCATAATGCAATTAGTGAAAGTGATTTTAGAAAAAAGCATGTAAGTCTTATATTCAATATTCTACAAATAGAACTTTTCAAACAGGTACTGCTTAAAGTTCATGAGACAAATTAGAAGATAAGTTTTAGAATGAAAACCTATAGTTTTTCAGAATAATTACTTCATACAAATCCTTATTTTGGATGAGTCAGCCTTTCAGATATGTCCTACACATGTAATAATGAATTTAAGTGCAAGCCAAAGGGATACTAATCAGCACAGTCAAACAACATACCACCCTTCATGATGACTCTCGTTTCAGTTAGAACATAAAAGAAAAAATAATTTGTTTATGAAGGTGGTAGAATAAGTTATTCCAGTGAATAGGAATCAGAAAGTGAGAGATATATGATTATAATTCCCACTTAGGTTTTTATAGAGATTTGGGGTTGGTATTAGCCTGATACATAGTCAGATAATGTAAACATTACAGTAAGTATTATTACAGTCAGATGTGCAAAGTCATAGGTTTTATAGAACTCACATACACATGCATTTTGTGAGCTTTATAGTGAGATCATAGTTTCAACCAAAAACAAAATGTGTCATGGATGTTGGATTGATGATGGTTAAGGAGTTAAGAACATTATTACCCTTGCAGATGACTTAGGTTGATTTCCAGAACTCACATGGTAATTCTAACTAACTCATACTCCAGCTCTGCAGATTTTTTTCTGACCTTGGTGGGATCCTGCCATCATTTGGTACACATTCAGAATCTCATACACACACACACACACACACACACACACACACACACACACACACACACACACACACACAATTATCAAGTATGTATGTATTTTAAAATTATCCATTTAAAACAAGTGGAACAGTCTCCCTGTCTGACTCTCAACTAAGTGATTCACATTCTAGAACACAGTTTGTAAACTAGTCTTTATTTTGTCCAGTAGAGGATACAGGAGAACACTGTGTTCATGTGCTTCCAAGCATTCGCAGAGGATGCTGTGCTAGCCAACATGATGTGGGCCTTATTCTCAGACCCTTTGACTAATGATTCCATCCCAATGTCTATGTTACTTTGTTATGACAACTTAATCTGAAAATGTACTCACATTAGTGGACATAGGATAAACAATGTATGAATATATATCAAAAAAAAATCTTGCCGAAAATTTCTGCTGTTATTTATTTAAATGATAGCAGTTATTTATAGAAATATCAGAAAAAAAAACACTAAAGCTTTGTGTTCATGTTACTAACATAAAACTAAAATCCATAAAATATAATTCCAACAACTCAGAATCCAGACACAAATTTGATTCTATTGTGAAGACTGAAGAGACAGGTCACTAGTTTCCAAAAATAACAAAAAGACCTTGGCGCAGTACCAAAACTTGGGTGGCTGAATGCACTTTCAAACTGAAATTCAAATCTTCAGGAAGGTATACATATCATTTAACCCACCTACCACGAACACTCAGATGTCGGATCTTCAAAATTAGCCTTGTAGTTCATTGCTACTTCCTCGTATTTTCCTCAATTGTAGATTGTAAGCACTACTCATAATCTGGAAAACAATTTTATCTTAACCATTTTTAGATATAATATATTTGTGGTTCCAGTAATTGTACAAATGTATCATATTACTTGTTATACCTTGACACAATTACCTAAATTATTATGTGAGCCAGGTGGAATTGAATACTTGACAAGTTTGGTCCCAGTTGAATGTAGAACAATGTAATGACATATGCATTTATATATGCATGCATATGCATGCAGAAGCAAAAAATGTAGTAATGGGCTTTAGAAAGCTTTTAGGCTAAATATTGCTATATCCTATGAACTCAATGTAACCTTCTCAAGTGTGTTTTATTCTTTTGTTCAAAATTATTACTGCACTTCCCTGAAAGACGAATAGGAGAAAAGATTTAGATTAGAATTAAAGTATCTGATTCTTTCATTTTTATATGAATACAGCAGTGTTAATGTTACAGTAATTCAATTTGAAAACCAAATCCCTAACAGATTATTTAAATATGTTATCTTGGAATATAGAGATGTAATTACCTTCAGCAATATAATTCGTGTAGATTTCTTTCCAATGTTGAAAAGAACAATTTCTATAATTTTTATATGCAAATGCTTTTGAAAATTAGCTCACCTGATACATGGCAAAGTCATGAATGCATCTAATTAAATGATCTTTTGAAAATTCTACTTAACTAAAGGCAGATGATTCATGGGGTAAGACATCAAATGAAATTGCCTTTTCTTTTTTATATCTTCTTTATGCTACAATAGAATCCTGTTAACCCAGCTATGGTTTACACTTTTCCACTTGGTAATTCTTTTTGTTAGATATAGTCTAGGCATTTCTGAGATTCACGCAGCATTTGGTAAATATTCAAGAGATTCAAATATGTCCAGAGTCCTTATCAGCATTTGTGACACGTTGTCACCAATGACCATTTTAGCTTAATCTGCATCATCTTTACAAAAGCAACAAAACCCATCACAGATATTTAGGTGCTGATTCAGTGTTTTCTCACTTTGTAATTAATGAGCATTCTATTTATTGGTAATTTGGAAAGTTTCTTTTCACTGAGGAGAGACAGAGATTAATGAGATCTTGCCAGTTGAGAATGAAATCAATCCATCAACTAATTTTACTGCCTTTTTATGTACAGTACAGTTAATATCTAGATGACCCTGATGTGTTTCAAATGGGTTAGTATGTGCTTTTTAAGAATGCTTGTAGAGGTATTTATGCATTTGTATGTTTCTTTGCTTATTTGTACTACATGAGTCCAAGAACTATTTCAGGCTAGAAAAGTTTGCCAGTTCCAGGAACTGGAGATACAGGCAGGTGTCAGCTGCCCAATCTGGAACCAAATTGACCAGGTCTGATAAAATAGCACCATGCACTCAGAGTGGCTGAATCATCTCTCAGGCTCAAGTTTATTAGAATGATTAAGGACAACACATGTATCCCTTTATTTAAAAGCAGTCTATAAAAGTTTTATGTACTTTACAATAGATAATTGGAAAAGTCTTAATATTTTCTACATCCTTGCCTTCATCCATGGGATACTTTTATAAAATAAAGTGAAGCTGAGTAAATTCACTATATTTGACCTCGGCAGAGCCATGTGGTGAACCCTGAGGACTCAGACCCTTGGGAAATGGCAAGGATTCATCCTCAGTACTGATGCAAATGTTTCTTGTGTTCTCATTATGTGTTTTTAAGAAGAATTGATCAGTTTGTGCCAGAACTAGCCACTAAAGCATCCCACTCCCTGGCAGCTCCACGCTGAGACTGAATCACTCCTCTACAGGCACTCATACCAAGAGAAATGCCATTTGACTTTTCTGTGTGAGTGTCTATGTATCTGTCCTTTCTTCATCCCTCCCCCAAGGTTCCCATCATAGCCAGGTTTCCAGGTCCCATCCCTGAAGGATAAAACACTATAGCTTCAAAATTTTGAGATAATTCTTTAGTTGTTATTTACATTTTACTTTAATAAATTATCAATAGGTCAGTGGAAAAATTTAATTGAAAAGGCATGCCATTTTTAGATAAAATAGTTGGAGATATTTAACTCATTTGAAACATTACTCTAGGAAAAGAAATATTTGTACCAAAGATACTTTAAATAAAGCTCATGATAGGTCTTCAGTTTCTGATTACAACCAACATCTAGAAATGAAGTTATTCATACTCTGTTGCAAACAGCATCCCTAGAAACCATTGCACGTTTAGATTCAGTTGCAACTGTATTCTGTTTCTGTTCTCCCAACATCAACTGCTGCTTTTGCATCCCAAATGTAAAGCAGATGTCCCCAGATTCTGAATCCAAACTGTCCCAAAACACCCTGGATAAACGTGTAACAAATGTCACCTATTACAGTAGGCTGTTTGTGTGCATTATTTTGAGCTCTCAGATTTCTGGATAGCATATGCCAAGCATGAATTCTGATTTTAGTTTTCATTCTAAACAGACACATGCTATTTTTGGAAAGTATGTGTTTAGGACAATGGCAATGCTTCCTTTAACAGTGGAAATTTAATTTGATGTAATCCAGCTTTTCATTCACACAACTTTAATAACGTAAATCCCTCTGAAAAACACTGTTTGCTTTTTTTTTGGGGGGGAAGGGAGAATAAGACTTCAAAACGCCTCTGATGGCTTACAGAGCTTCCATCCACCTACTGTGTGCTGCTTTGGAGTCTCATACCATCTTTGCCACATGAAATCCTCAGCTCTATTGGACTGTATGTGCTTTGTGTACAGGTTACACTGCTATTGAGCAAGGGTTTTTGTCTGGCTACTCTTGTTGGATCCCTATTCTCCTTCATCTTTGGCTATCTACCTCCTGTTTCTTTTTAAGCATCCTTCCATATCACTTTGCACTGGTATGTCTGCTAATAGAGACTCATTTGAGGATGCTCAATGTCTACATTATTATATACATTTTATCGGTTTTCTGTTTACCATAACCTATGATCTATAATCTATAGATAGATAGATAGATAGATAGATAGATAGATAGATAGATAGATAGATAGATGATAGAGAAAGAAAAAGGAAGGGAGGAAAAGAGGGAGAAAAACACATACACACATGCACACATTCACGAACATAGAGAAAGAGAGATTGAGCGAAAGTGACAGAGGCAGAGAGACAGAAAGAAAGAGGCATAGATTGTCAAATTGTTTCAGTCTTTGCACATGTTCCTCTCTCTATCTTGGTCTAAAAGTGTGAATCAACCCAAGGCTTTGTTAAAAAGAGCATGCTCCATTCTAGTTGTTGTGCTGTCTCTCCTGGCAATTGCGCACATTACAGAGAGTTAACAAAATATTAATTTGTATGGAAATATTAAAGTCAGAATGTATTGTAATTTTAGATTTTCATATTGTATATTTACCATAGTAATAATCTTATTCATGTTGGTTTCCAAATGAAATGTTTTATGTGTTCCCAACTGGAATTAATTTTCTTTATCTAATTACTTTCAAAGCTGAGTCATTTGAAGCTTTGAATGTAATTGGTGGCACTAGGATCTGTTCTGCTTCCATGGAGAGTTTGAAAAACAGCTCTGTAGGGTCACACATCTCAGGTGCAGGGGAAATCATGGTCTTCCATGAACAGCTGTGGAGAGGATGGCATCGCCACCTTATTTCTTGCTTTCGCTGGCTTTTATTAGTTCACAGAGTGGTTAGAAGCAAATGGTAAAGGGAACAATTTAGAGCGCCTCTAGGGATTACTGCCTGGTTCCATCTACTTGCAGAGGTAGTTGTCATTTAAGTACATGGTTACAGCCTGTTATGACACAGAAGGTGAGTGGCTCATAACACAAGCAAGGAAGCTTCAACTGTGATGGTTAGGCTAAAAGACAATTTCCCTTTTGTGTCTCCTGTTTTGTATTTCTCTCCCCTTTTACCTTGCAGGCATTTACAAACTTCTTCTGCCGAACACTAGTTGAGCCCAGACGCACTCTCAATTTACATGGCTTAGCTGACAAGTCATGCTTGTCAACATTCCTTAGCTGTTGCCCTCAATGGAGCTATCTAATACCACATTGGCTTCAAAAACAAACAGGCATTAGTTACAGGGAAAAGAAAACTGAGAGAATTTTCCAAGTGTTCCTAGTCATGTCTTCCACACTAAGCACACAGCACAGGGATCACGCTATCTCACTTTGCTCCTGTGTCAACTGTCTGCTCCAGTCCAGTGGATGCTCTCTGGGCTTATCTAGAGAGTAACACCTGCCACTCATGATGCTGGCAGACACAGTGTTCACTTCATTTGTCCTCACACCAACCATGCCATATAGGTGTCCCCATTTGGGTTTTACAGATAGGGAAACAGGATTAGAAGAAAAACATTCTTGAGTAAGAATAACATACGGGAATTGATTTTGAATTTAAAACCTGTGAGTGAATGCAGATCTCATGAAATGAGTCTTTAACCTAATGTACATCTCCTTTTTCCATGTGGTAAAGC
Organism: Tokudaia tokunoshimensis; assembly: GCA_036184795.1. Lineage (NCBI taxonomy): Eukaryota > Metazoa > Chordata > Mammalia > Rodentia > Muridae > Tokudaia > Tokudaia tokunoshimensis. The sequence goes on along the minus strand of BTHU01000011.1, from coordinate 32,268,888 downwards.
TAAAGCAAAAGTCTTTCCCTCATGTTGTTATCTATAAAAATGTTGGCCATCGGCCAAATTCCAACGCCAGCTTTTTTTTCCTAGCCCAAAATCATTCATAAATGACTTTTGTCTTCTCTGTTACTAGCTCAAATTAAACAACATCGAGATTACTGATTTATATAATACTTAACCAACATTTTGCTGCTAATTCAGTAGTATATCTTGATATGCAATGAGGTTATCTAAAACAGGCGAATGATCCACTCAAGGTAATGCCTGCAATGGTTGCAAGCTCACTGGCTAGAATAGTTTTGATATTACTCTTGAGAAGTATACCTTGAGTTTAAAAAGAGTAGATAAGAATACACTGAGTTTGCAAAAATCTTTCTTCTTCTTCTTTTTTTAAATATATTTTTTAAGCTATTGGTATTCTGTTCAGGAAATTTTCACCTGTGCCCATATGTTCAAGGTTCTTCCCTAGTTTCTTTTCTATTAGTTTCAGTGTGTCTGGTTTTATTTGGAGGTCCTTGATCCACTTGGAATTGAGCTTAGTGTAAGGAGATAAGAATGCATCGATTTGCATTCTTTTGCATGCTGACCTCCAGTTGAATCAGCACCATTTGTTGAAAAGGCTTTTTTCCACTGGATGGTTTTAGTTCCTTTGTCAAAGATCTAGTGACCATAGGAATGTGGCTTCATTTCTGGGTCTTCAATTCTGTAGAATTGACAAAGGGGACCTCATAAAATTACAAAGTTTCTGTAAGGTAAAGGATACTGTCAAAAGGACAAAGCAGCAACCAAGAAACTGGGAAAAGATCTTTACCAACCCTACATCTAACAGAGGACTAATATCCAATATATACAAAGAACTCAAGAAGTTAGACTCCAGAGAGCCAAATAACCCTATTAAAAAATGGTGTACAGAGCTAAACAAAGAGGTCTCATCTGAAGAATATCTAATGGCTGAGAAACACCTAAAGAAATGTTCAACATCCTTAGTCATTAGGGAAATACAAATCAAAACAACCCTGAGATTCCACCTTACACCAGTCAGAATGGCTAAGATCAAAAACACAGGAGACAGCAGTTATTGACGAGGATGTGGAGAAAGAGGAACACCCTTCCACTGCTGGCGGGATTACAAGCTGGTACAACCACTCTGGAAAGCAGTCTGGCGGTTCCTCAGAAAACTGGGCATGACACTCTCAGAGGATCCTGCTATACCACTCCTGGGCATATACTCAGAGGATTTACCTGCATGCAATAAGGACACATGCTCCACTATGTTCATAGCAGCCTTATTTATAATAGCCAGAAGCTGGAAAGAACCCAGATGTCCCTCAACGGAGGAATGGATTCAGAAGATGTGGTATATTTACACAATGGAATACTACTCTGCAATTAAAAATGATGAACTCACGAAATTCCTAGGCAAATGGTCAGAACTTGAAAATATCATCGTTAGTGAGGTAACCCAATCACAAAAGAACACACATGGTAAGCAGTCACTGATAAGGAGATATTAACCCAGAATCTCAGAATACCCTAGACACAATTCGCATATCAATAGATTTCCAAGAAGATGGAAGGAGAGACCCCTGGTCCTGGAAAGACTGGATGTAGGGGAATGCCAGGACAGAGAAGCGAGAAGGGATTGAATGGGGAACAGAGGGAGCAAAGGGGGCTTATGGAACTTTCGGGGAGGGAGGAAACGGGAAAGGGGAAATCATTTGGAATGTAAATAAAAAAACTTGGAATATAATAATAATAAAAAATAAATATATTTCTTGTTAAAAGCACTACCGGGTAGGCACATGTTTTTAATATTATTATTATTATTATTATTATTATTATTATTATTATTATTATTATTATTATTATAGACACCAGCTCTTTGCAAGGGATCCCTGCAGAAATAGGGGCTGAAAGATTGTAAGAGCCCGTGATGATGCCATTTATTTTGAGATTATTTACCCTAGACATGTAAAATTCTACAATTATAAAGGCTCATAAACATGTCTGCCTAAGCATAAACTGAACAGTGATAATACCAGTAAACATTTGTAAGGGACCTAGACAAAGAATGACAGATAACTAAGGACTGCCAAGAGCAGGAAAAACAACCTTACACAAGGGAAGAACAACCAAATGGTTATTCAATAACAAATGGTCATCCCTGAAATATATATGCATACAAGCACATTAGGCAGACTGTGCAGGTTGTATTAGTATAATTTAGAATACATACATATAATATATAAATTTTAATAATATATAATTAATATATTAATACAAAATTTTAAACAGAGAAAGAAGTACAAGTACATGGAAAATATTGGAAGACAGATGAGGAAGGTAAGAATAGTAAATTATATTACAAATAAAAAAACTATTTTAAGGTTTTAAAGCTTTATGCCTGTGAAGCCTTTTATTCTTTCCTGCTAAGGCAATACTTACAGGCAGGGCACAGAACTAGCAAAATGAACATCACATGGTTTCTGTGATGAGTATTCTGAGCAATACAGATTGTGGAAGCTTTAATTGTGGCTTCCATACTTAAATGTGAGAAAGAGGCAGAACACAGAGAAATGGAAATGTTATAAATGACTACTCAGAAGAAAATGATTGGTTCTTCATTTTGCACAGAAAAAGATACGGCGATTTCTCACATCCAGAAGCATCATCTACAGTTGGCAAAGCTGCAAATAAAATAAAAAATGACCTGTGACTATAGAAGTGTCGCACAGTGACGCTGTTGTGGGAACCAGATACACCAGAAAATGGTACAAAGGGGTTTCCATGCTCTAAGTTTAGCACTGCTGAGAAAGGAATGAAAAGATAATACCCAAGGGTCCCTTTTATGGAATTTAAATTATAATTTTATTATTCACCTTCTAATATCTAAAATACAATACTTGGTGTATATATTATACTAAGAATCATTGGTGTGTAGAGTTTGGTGTAGTTTCAGTGGGATGTCAATTTATTTTATTGTATAGGATTTGTTACAGCATTAATATTTTTTGTATCAAAACATTTTTTTCCAGATTCTGAAAAAGAAAATCCTGCGGATATTGGTACCAATGAGTTTACATATTGTCAATTTTATAACTTCTCCACACTTTATCATCCCTTGTTGCAGACATAGCTCAATTCTTTGTATCTCATTTGCTCTATTTTCCATTGGATATTTACAGCTTCATATTTGTTCTTTAGGACCTCAGTGTCTAGTATTCAATGTGTGTGTGTAGAGGGGACATGTGTGTACTTGAAATGAAGTCACACAATAAAGCACAGGCTTGCCTGAGATGTACGGTGTCGAGCAGCATCTTCTCAAAGTTGTGGTGATCTTTCTACCTCAGCTTTCTAAATGCTAGCTGGGATTTCTGACTTCAGCCACAATGTCAAGCAATGACTGTTATATTCTAGGTGAAAATAGTTCCACAATTAAAGGAAAGGGGTGATCCACAGTTTTAACACTCCTTAATTTCACTCATATATTTCATCCGTATCATCTGAGTCTTCGTGTTTACATATCTAAGTGGTAATTGTGATGGAAAAGGATGCTAGACTTCAGTTTGCTCCACTTTGAACAGAAACATTTACTGTTTTAAAAATCTCCTGCAGTCATCATCAGAGAGGCTTCTTCTGGCAGAAGTTGGGAGTGGGTACAGAGATCCACAGTCAGGCTTATGTGGAGAGGGAGTCTAAATTAGAACTTCTCCATTAGGTCATTCTGTCGGAGCTCAGAAAACCCATGGAAGAGTGGGAGGAAAGATAGTAGGAGTCAGAGAAGAAGGGGGACACCAATACAGCATGCCCCAGTGAAACAATTAAGCAGTGCTCATAGGGGCCACAGAGAATAAAGTGCCCTGCACAGGGCCTGCAGAGATCTGCACCAGCTCTTCTACTTATGCATTGTAGCTGTTAGCTTGGTGTTCTGTGGAATTCCTAACAGTAGAAAGGGGCTTCTCTGACTATCTTGCATGTTCTTGGGACTCTTTTACTTCTGTTGGGTTGCCATGTTCAGTCCCAACATGTGCACTTTTGCCTTATCTTATTCTGTTTTGTTTCATTGTAGGTTTTGTTGTCTTTTGGAGACCTATTCTTCTCTGAAGGAAGGGTAAGTGGATCTGGGAGAGGGGATATACAGGGGAGCTGAAAGGAGGGAGATAGTGGAAACTGTAGTCAGAATGTATTGTATGAGAGAAGGTATTTTCAGTAAAAAGAGAGAGAAAGAAAGAGAGAGAGAGAGAGAGAGAGAGAATAGTTAAACAAACAAATAAATGAATATCTTAACCTTCTTTCCATTTATTAGTACTTCTTAGAGTATAAAGTTTCCAAAATCTTTATTTAGAAACAAAATTTTAAATTTAAAATTCAATGAAGTTGTTTTCCACCTAAGTCTGGCATGTGCTATTTTTATTTTCTAAGATTTTTCTCATTATTTGACTACGTCGTTATGCTACCAAAATCCAAAGCCTCCTTTTTAATGGTCTCCTTCACTGGGAAGGTTTTTCTAAAACTTCCTTCTCTATTGATATCTTCATTCATGTTTTCTTCTCTTAAAACATAATAACCACCATTCATCTTTTATGAATCACTGAATTTGTGTTTTCTAGTCCTGATTGACTGTACTTATACTTGGTTCCATCCTCTTATTTTTATTAGAAACGGTTAAGAATCACTGTCTTTTGCCATGTAGCATCATTAACTTCTACCTTACTCCATATTATAGTTGAAATCTTAGCTCCATGATAATTAAATAAAATTTGGATTACATACATTTTGCTTTTGTCCTCTGATTGTTCTATCTTTTGTTCAGTAGTGGTGTTTTTAGGGATATGTGTATGATGTCTACTTTTTAAATAGAATGTTTGTATAAGTATAAAGTATTGATATGTTTTCCTCTTGCCTGAATAGAGAATGCTCAAAATCATTTATAATTAAATGCTCATGATAATAACATTGAAGCCAACAAGAATGGGTTAGTTGTATACATTATTGTATCTTTATTTAGCATCAAATATTTTAGTAATGGTATTGTTTGGTAATCTGACACAGTCCCTCAAGGTTAGCAAAACAACTCTGAAGATCATTACACATGGAACATTATGACTCATAGCAATAATATGGACAACCTACAATTTTATAACACTTGATTGTCTTCAAAGTATTTTGTCAGCTATTACCTATTTTAGTTTCCAATGACAGCAACTTCCCTGTAACTTTGGATTTTGTCTCATGCTTTCAATTTGCTATTGAATAAATATGCTATCTACATGAAAACATGTAGGAAAATGTGTAACTATTTCCATTTGAAATATATTTCCATTGAAGACCAATAGGTTTGTTAAACAAGGATTTTCAAGTACAGGAATTATTCTATGCAATGCACTCTCTAAACACTATATGTGTTGTATATATTGATTTTATATGTACGCATGTGCATGTGTATATGTATATGATTCTCATTAGAGATTTGTTACCCTGGTTAATTCGCTTTGCTTTTTCAAATACTCAGATTTCAGGTTACAAGAGTTCATATCAACTCCACCTTCCTAAGAAACTTAGTACCCTTAAAGGTTTTAAAAATAAAAATGAAAAAAATAAAATAAAAAAAATAAAAATAAAAATAAATAAATAAAATAAAGACTTATACAGCCCTCTAGTGTTCCAAACACACAGACCTCTAAGTCCAAGTTCTTTTTAGTGTGGCTGAGCTGAACTCCCCGTTCCAACCTCTCCTTCAGTGTACAATCTCTGCTGGCAGTTTTGCTGTTGGAACACATATTATTTAAACTACTAAGATTGCAGCATGAGCAGTGGAACCTGAACTGTGCTCTCTATCACCAGATAGAATGCTAAAACCACGGCTGCTTAGAAGCAGCCTTCATGGGGAAATGCCCGGATAAATCACCACATTTCGGGAAAACAATGGAAAGATTAATTTTCTGTGTACTTATCTAAACAACTGATGGGAAAGTTAACCGTGCTTCATTGGTGGCTTCCCTTCCTGCCTCCCCTCTCTAGGAATTTCCATTGACAGAGCCTAAAGCTATTTTTCAGAAATCATAAAAACCTAACATTGCTAAAAAAACAAAATTAACTTTGAAAAAGATGACATCAGGTGCTGCCTTTCAAATCGAATTTTAATAGACAAGCTGCAGGCTGAGAGCAGAGGCATTGTGACCTCATCACTAAGCAAGAGTCACAGCTGTCCCTGGTCTGCAGATGGAGCTGTTGACAAAACAGTGCCATCTACTTGAGAAAAAGCAGGGCACAGCCTGGAATTATATTGAATTTGTCCTTTTTGCTTGTCCCCCACCTCATATTTTTCCCTTTTTATCTATATACATTAAAGACCATGACTTAGGACATATCCTAGATATTATCTCTTCAACTGGAAGAAATCCATCCTTTGAAAACTAAAAACAGACAAGGAATTGGATGAGGTTTATCTGTTTGTAGAATTTTATCACAGAAGCACACAAGTAATCAGTAGTAGGCACCTGCCAATGAAAGGTCCCTGTACTAGAATGGAACAGGGACTTATAGGATAGTCTGATTTTAAATGTTAGGAGAAAATTATGTGACAGTCCACACAAGCTTCGGGATTTTTGGAACTGAAGAGAGGTTAATGGTCAGTTATTCTTTCAACAATCGCAATTTAAACTTGTGTAAAAGGCTGTATTTATTTCTTATTCGGAAAAAGGGCTGTGCCTCCCACTTCGATCTTGCAAGCAGTCAACAGTTAGGGTATAGAACAGACACGCCACAGCCTAGGAATAGAGAAGGACATAGAAACAGAAGGAAAGACACCAGGTTTAAGTGCTGCTGGCAGGCCACTAAAGGCAATTTTAAAAGTCACTTTAGCTGAAGTTTTAAGGTCACCTGAGGGAAACTTCATTTGTTTTTGTCTCTTGTTTTTTCCAAACGTGGAAACTGAGTTGTCAAAATATTGCTGCTGATACATGCCAAGATAAGGGTCAGAAATAAGCTTTTCTGGAACTCTCCATCAAATTATTTCTACTAAGAAAAAAATGCATTTCTAGGTGAAGTATGTCTTAGTGCCTGCTTAGAATGAATTTGAAGAGTCTCGGTGGGCAGTCCACCTTGGTTTTATGATAGCAGCCTGACTGCAGTCTGTGACGATTTTGTACAAGCCTTTGGGAAAGTTTCAGGGTGCTGGGGTCAGGTACTGAGCATAAGCTTTTATTATTTTCTTCTTTTCAGGTGGAATGTACATTTATTGAGATAGGTAGAATGAAAAGTAGTGCATTTCTGCTACTATGGACAGTCTAATCTTAGATAATCAAAAACACCTGGTCAAATTCATTGTCAAAATATCATTCCTCTACTATTTTGTTAATCTAGGGTTAAGATATGAATTAAAAATAATTTAGCTTTTTCTGGTAATTTCAGCCTTTTATGTAATAAACATTAGAATAAGATTTAGTAGATATTTCTGCCTCTGAAAATTGCTGTAATATCTCTCTTGATATCTCAGAGCAAAATAAACTTAATCACTATAATCGTCATTGGGAAAATAAACCCACATGTTTTACAGTCAAAGAAATTAGAATTTTGTAGAAGGGAACAGGAACAAGGTGAAAATACACACATACACAAACACACACACAAACACATACATACATTAAATACGAAAACTGTGTTGAATGCCTTAAAATACTAAATATAAAATGACATATTTTCAAGTTTCATAATGTAATAATGTTATATAAAAATATGATAAGCATCCTTCTCTTACTCCCCCAAATGATACATATTTATTTACCTTTACTTCACTGAAAATATGACATCTCTCAAAATAAAAATGTGTTCTTCCACCGAAGTGGGAAACATACTGTGTCACTTTTCTGTACTCAATAATATTTGGTTCACATGGAAAGTAAAGCCTACTTTATTTATAACACTTCATCTAAAGTTTTGGCTAACCTAATTTTGTACCATGAAGTATTGCCTAATTCTTATACAATTTGAGACATTGCTTGTAAATTTGTAGTAAGTAAAGTAGAGAGTGCTCATGGTATATCAAGTCTCTTTACAAAGGATATATATTGCATTGAGACACTGGACCCATATTTAATTCAATGTCTACATTATGAGCTTTAAAGAAAATTAAACCTGTATATTCCTTTTCTACTTACAGTGGCAACTTCATAATCACAGGCTTTTGAAAGCAAAACACTAATTTTTTTTTCTGAGTTACATGAGTAAGCCTTGGTTTTGAAGATATGTTCTTTCGCTTACAAAGTTATTTAAAATATATCAAGATATAAAATATATAATTACATTGAGACTATAACTAACAAAATTCATATACGTGTAAAAGAAAAGAATTCTCTTAAGTTTTATTTTTTTTAAATATATATGTTAATAATTTCAAAAGTGTCAGTGTGTGAAACTTGAAATGGTCACCTCCTTTAACCAGGAAAGACTTCCAATGGAGGGATGGGAACATCAACCTAGACACAAAACCTTCGACCCATAATTTTTCCTGCTACAAAATGTGCAGGGATAATGAGCCAACAGAAATTGAAGCAATGGCCTGCCCAAATTTAGACTTATGCCATAAGAGAGAGAACCCAGTCCTGACAGTATTAATAACATTCTGCTATTCTTGCAGGTAGGAGCATAGCATAAATGTCATCAGAGTGTCTTCCCCCAGCAACTGATGGAGACTGATGCACAGACTCACAGCCAAACATTAAGCAGAGCTTGGAGAATCCTGAGGACAAAGGGGAGGGTGTCCCACCATCTTTAAAAACTCAAACTCATTAAGATTTCAGGCTTTTTAAAATATCCAGTTTCTTGAAATGTCCAAAAGCTCTTTTAAAAATTCAAAATTTTTCCAGCCCGTAAAAAATCAAAATTAAATTAAATTCTTTCTCACTTAAAAAAGGGAAGTACCAGGACACAGTCACAATCCAAAGCAAAGCCAAATTCCAACTGTGTATACAGCACGATGTCCCCACTGCTGCTGCTTCCCTTGATGAGGTTCCCATGGAAATGACATCCTCAAAACTGGTGAGGTCCTTGGCGTCAACTGGAATGAACTTTTATCTATCTTTCATAGACCCTCTTCATAGTACCAACCTCAACTTCTCTCCATGACACCTTCATTCCTGGGCCTTAGATGCTATTAGCAGCCCCCACCCACCCCTCCACCCCCATCCTCTCACAGTGCCAAACCTCACCTGCCTTCCATGACACCTTCATGCTTTTGTACCAGAAACATCTGGGTGACTCTTATACTCCCAAGTCCTTCTGGCAGCATATGTTATAACCTTGGCCACCTCTGGAACATGGATTCTCTGTGATGGCTCTCAGGAAAACACTTCTTTCAGGAAACATTTTATCTCAAGAATGCTAGACTTTTCTTCTTTTTAATTCCTTTTAGTTTTCTACAGTTCAACTCTTATCATCTCCTGGTTACTCATTTTGACTTGACCATAGTAATCATCGACAAATATTTAGTGAAAAATATTTGTTAGTCATAAATAAGGATCACATTAAGTTTGAAATTCAAACTGCTATGAAGTTAACTGAAACTTTTCTTGGTCTAGAATTTGCTGGTTATTTATCCATGCAAATGTCACAGAATTTGATCAGCAGTTTTATTATTATTAAATACAACTTTTTCTGGCCTTGTATTTTGTTCATTTTATATGCAACTGTGTGATCCTGAACAGAAATGTCATACAGCTACATGACGGAAGACAAATATGTCATAGTCTGGGTCTGGTTAATTAATCTTCATATCAGTAACATGAAGCGGAAGTGGTGTTTAGGAAATTGAGCTTCCATCTGTAAGACACATTTGTATGCCAAATGGCATTGCTCCAGTTAACAGCTTTAGAAGAGAGTGGAGAACATATTGACATGTCTCGAGTCACACAGCACCTCACCACAATATGGAGTAAAAAAGCTCAGGGATCTAAAAAGAAAAGTTCATTTTGTAGGTGATACTTGACACTCTGGTGGTTAGCATATAGGATATTCCCATAGGAATATCACAGTTGAATAATAAATTTAATATCTTCTTGTTTTAATAATGCTTTTATGTCACCACTGGATACTTTCTTTAAATGCATAAAATTCATCTGTGGGTGACATTGCAACTGAAAACAAAAGGATTCTCATCTAAATTCATATAATGAATGCCTATAATACAATTTTATGTATGTAATTTCAAGAAATGCATTATTCAAAGCACAAACACCTTATTAATAGTGGCTGTGCACAGAATTGGCCTAAGGGCTGGTCAGGTAATCAACTTAAACAGGAATACACAAAAAGATCCTCAGTGAATTCTGCGCTAGTTGATTTATAAGGTGATTTAAGGTAAAAACATTACTACACATCCAAAGTCGCATTTACTCCTCAAGAGAGTATTTGGGCTCATATTGATTTCATCAGGGAGACTCTCAGGTGATGTCATGCATTTATATGTAGCCACAGTTTCACACTACACAATAAGATTAAAATATTTCCATCTCATAAGATGGAAAAAGTAAAATTTTATAACAGATTCATCCTATGTATTAATCTTAAACAAAAAGTTAAGAGACACTCATTGGTAGTTAAGTAGCGAAATGGAAATGAACATATATAGATTCTCTATTTTAAAAGGTGTTTATAATTTTTTATAGTTTAATGTTTTGGCAATATCATGACTTTTATATCTATCTACAAATTCATCCCTAGAGAAGGCACTAGAAAACAAAAACTAACACAAACGAAACATCAACCTAAAAGGTTACCCACTCCCAAGAAAACACAACGAATAATTAAAGATCAGCAAATCAAAAGAGAAGAAACACACATGCCACAAAAATAATATAATAGGAATTAACAAACAATGCTTGTTGATATCTTTCAACGGGAGTAGTTTCCAAAGGAAAAGACACAGACTAACCAAATGTATACTAATATGTGATTCATCCTTGCTCATGTATGAAGTACATCTTAACATCAAGGATGGACATCATTTCAGAGCATAATGCTAGAAAAATATATTCCACACAAAAATACCTAAGAAGCAAGCTGTGGTAGCCATTGAAGTATCTAACAAAATAGACTTCAATCAAACCAAAACTACTCAGAAGAGATAGGGAAGAAGACCTCATTCATAACAAAAGAAAAATCCACCAAGAAGATGTTACAATCTTAATCTCTATACATCAAACACTAGAGTACCAAAGTTCATAAAATAACAACTATAGCTTAAATCACATACTGACCCTCTCTCATGGATAGTGAGATACTTCAATAACCCACACCCACCAATATACAGGTCATTAGAACAAAAAACTGAACAGAAATATGCTGGAGCTAACTGATTCATAAACCAGATGGTCCTAACATTTCACCCAAACATGAAATAATATATCTTCTCAGCCTCTCATGGAACTTTTTCAAACTCAAACACATACTTTGATACAAGGAAGTATCAATAGCTACAAGAAAATTAAAAAAAAAAACACCCAGTATTCTATGATCTCCAAGGATTTAAGCTTGATATGAAAAACAGCAGAATCCTAAGAAAGCTCACAAACACACACACAAAAAAAATTAGACACATGGCAACTAAACGATATGTATGTCAAGACAGAATTTAAAATCTTTCTGGAATTGATTAAAAAATGAATAGACAAAATATCCAAAGTTATGGAACTTAGTGAAGGTGGCTTTAAAAAGACAGTTCACAGCAAAAAAAAAAAAAAAAAAAAAAAAAACTTTATCTAAAAAGTTCGAGAGATTTCACACCAGTAGCCTAACAGCACACCTGAAAGCTCTAGAACAGAAGTTCTCAATAAGCGGGTCACAACCCTTTGGGGACAGAATGACCCTTTCACTGGAGTCACCTATCAGATATCCTGCCTTCATAAATTTACATTACAATTCACAACAACAGCAAAATTAAGGTTATTAAGTAGCAGTAAAAATAATTTTCTATTTCAGTGTCACCACCACTGTTTCAATGAGTCTCAGAATTAGGAAGGTTAATAGTCACTGCTCTACAAAAGAGAGAGAGAGAGAGAGAGAGAGAGAGAGAGAGAGAGAGAGAGAGAGAGAGAGAAAGAGAAAATACAGACGAAATGATTATATGGAGAGAAATCATCATATTCAGGGCTGAAATTATTAAAATAGAAACAAAGTTACAAAGAATCAGTAAAAAAAAAGATTTGGTTCTTTGAGAAAATCAATTAAATCGATTAACCCTTATCCAAGTTAAATAAAAGGAGGAGAGTGGGGATCAAAATTAACAAAAAATAGAAATGTAAAAGAGACATACTAATGAACACAGAAGAAATAGGATAATTATAAAGACGTATTTTTAAAACCTGTGCTCCGTAAAATTGAAAAATCTAATTGAAATCTATTGGTTACTCAATAAAATTACAAATATTAGGTAAAATTTGCATATGCAATTTGAATGATATATAACACTGAATGTAATGGAAATAGTAATTGAAAGTCTCCCCACCAAAACAAAAACAAACAAAAAAGTGTTATTTTATTTAATTGAAGCATTCTTCCAGATTTTCTAAGAGGTGTTAATGTTAATATTCCTAAAATTATTCCACAAAATAGGAACAAAAGGAACATTGCCCAGTTCATTCCTTAAGGCCACATTTGTGATAATACTCAAACCACATAAAAATGCAATAAAGAAAGAATATTGCAAACCAATTTCGTTTTTGAATATAGATGCAAAACATTCTTTAAAATACTTGCAAAAAAATACCAGAACATATTAAAAAGATGATCCAACATGATTAAGAAGGCTCCCTTCCAGAGACACAGAAATGGTTCAACATACATAAATCTAAAATGGAATCCACCATATAAACAAACTTATAGACAAAAACCACAAAATCATATCCTTAGATAAAAAAAAAATGCCTTTGATGAAATCTAACATGCCTGCAGGATAAATCCTGGAAATATTAGCGATACAAGGGACAAACCTCAACATAATAAAGGTAGTTTCCAAGCATATAGGCAATATTCTCTTAAATAGAAACTAATTCACTAAATCAAGAGTGGGGTAGTTGGGTAGATGGATAAGTGAGGAAGCTCTCAGAGGCAAAGGGGAGGGAGGATGGGGTGAAGAAATCTGGGAGGGGTGACTGGGGAATTGGGGCAATGTTTGGAATGTAAATAAATAAAATAATTTAATAGAAAATAATAAATACTGGAAAAAGAGTCAACTCTAAATGGATCAAAGCAATCAACATACAGCCAGATACACTGAACCTGATAGAACATAGAGATGAATTGTCATGAATCCATTGTCACAAGAAAAACTTTCTAAAGGTACATTGTTAGCACAAGCATCAAGATGGACTATTTATTAATAGAATTACATGAAACTGAAAAGCTTCTCTTTTAAAAAAAATGGACACTGTCATTTGGACAAAGTGTTAACATACAACATGAAAAGTATTTCTTTCTAACTATACATTTGGCAAAGTGTTAAGGTTCAAATTATATTAAAAAATACTAATAAAAACCAAATCAAACAACAAATAAGTGAATAAAGAAAATGAGGTGCCTATCTCAACAGAGAATTCTCAAATTCAGAAACTCAAATGCCTGAGAAACATTTAAAGATAATTTCAGTGTCTTAACCCTCAGGAAATACAAACCAAAACTACTCTGGGATTTCATCTTACAAGAGTCCACCTGGCTAAGTTCAATAAAGCAAGAGACAGCTCATGCAAGTAAGGATGTGGGGCATGGGGAACACTCATCTTACACAGCCAATATGGAAATAAGTGCAGCGGTTCCTTAGGAAGATAGGAATAGATGGGCCTCAAGATTTATCTCTAATACTGTTGGCCCATAACCAAAGGACATTTTATCCTACCACAGAGACAACAGCTTAACTTTGTTCATCCCTACCCTATTCATAATAGCTAGAATTTAGAAACAATCTAGGTGCACTTCAAGAGGAGAATGGAAAAATAAAATTGGATAGATTTACACAACAAAATTTGGACAAATCAAAAGTATAAGATCATAACATGAGCAGATGGAATTATAGAACTAGAAAAAATTAATTTTGAGTGAAGTACTTAACCCAGAAAGACAATTATGGTATGCATTTGCTTACATGTGGGTATTAGCTCTTAAGTATAGGTAACCAAACTACTATGTGTGAAACCACAGAGGTTAGGTTTAGAATAAAAGATGGGGGTACCAGGTGGAAGATAGATCTCCATAGCAAAGAGAAATATAATGTGAAATGCGTGGATTGATGGGAGCACTGGAAAGAGGAAGATATTCTCCAAGCTACCAAAGAAGAAATGTAAACAGAAACCTGAGGTGAAAACTGAAAACTTAAGGGTTCTTTGAAAAGTTGTTTGGATGGTGTTTTGCTGGGGCAAACACATGAAAAGTGTTTGGTTAAAGTAGACACAGCTGTGAAAGGCTAAGGCAGACTCCTGAAGGGACAATTTGTGGAAGCAGACAGGAGAGGATGTTCTGCTAAAGCAAGCACGTGATTCTTTGCTAAGGACATGCATGCAGTGGCCCACCATAGAGAAACACAACAAAACGCTTCTGGAGGTGTAATGCAGCTTCTTGCCACTTTCAAGGACTCGGGCTAGCTGGAGGCACAAGCTGAGCCAAGACCAGTGCCTAGACAAGGCACATGGAGGACACATGATGTTTGGAGGTCATAAATAGGACTCCCTGAAGTGACTGAGACAGAGCTTGGCTTGCTGGTACAGCTAGTTGTGCAACACTTATGGGTCTCTCGTTTTTGCTGATCTTCACTTCCCTGAGAGAGGCACAGATGAGAACTTCTCCTGGTGTCACTCCAGGTCCCTCCTGCTGACTGGAGCCGAGTCTGGGGCCTGGCTGTCTCTGCTAGGTCATGTCACCACTATTGCTAACCTGACTAGTCTACTGAACTGGACTGCTGGTGTATCCATGAGGTGTTTGAGAGTGGATAGAGCTACCCATGCCTGCTAACCTGGGAACTAAACTGTGGATTTCCAGACAACATAGAGGAGCGTTGCTCCAAAGAACCTTTCTAAAATGGTTCACTTCCCTCTATTCTTTCTTTTCCACTAGCTCTGGTGAGTTGTAGGCTACAAGGGAGGTTTAACTGTTTAAGAACCATCATTAAAAATAGGATTTGGAAACATTAAAGATATACAAACCCTTTGATCTACAGAGATGTCATGTCACCATCAAATTCCTCCTCTCAGTGTTCAGGTAACCCCATGGATGATGAAGCAGAAAGAATGAAAAAGCCAGAAGTGATGGAGGGTACTAAGAAAACAAGGCCCTTTAACTCAATATAACTGCACATATGAGCTCTCAGAGACTGAGGGAACATACACAGGGTCTTCATGAGTCTAAGCCAGATCAGGTCATAGAGCTGGAAGAAGAAGTGTACACATGCCCTGATCCCTAATCCAGGAGTTATTTGCAATTGATAACTACTATCAACTGAAAATTTACTTTCCTCCAAATGAGTCCTACTCTGGAAACAAATGACTCTTACATGTAGGCTTCATGCCCAGCAGTAGATCGTCAACAGAAACTGATCCAAGGGCATCTTTGGAGCTTCCATTTTTCATAATGTTGTGCTAGGGCCTTTTCGTTTTTCTTCTCTCATCTACACTACCTGTCGTTTTTGTGTATTGTTGGATTTTTCATGTTTCTATGAGATTCCTGAGTATGAAACCTGTGGTTCTTTCTTTTACCTTTCCCTCCTTCTGTTTATATGTTTTTTGTAATTCTAATGTGGTAGTTTTGTTTTATCTTATTTTATTTTTTATATCATATAAATTAGATGATGTTATTATTCCTTAGAAGTTCATTTGTTTCAGAGAGAACTGAAAGGGTTGGATCCAGATAGATAGGGACATGGGGAGGAACTGGAAGTTGTAAACGGAGGGAAATCATATTCAGGATATATTATGAAATTGTATGCAAGAAAAAAAGTCTACTTTCAGCAAAAAAAATCTAATTTATATTCTGCAGGCAAGTATCTAGACGTAATGAACACAAGAATTTCTTTGCATTATCATGTACTATAATTGTATTTATCATAAATCAGAAAATTCCAACATGATGAGGAATCATGGAAGGCTTCCTTATTTATCTTGCACATTGAAAGTTACATAAACTCATAAATTATCTTTGGTGATTTGAAAGCAGAACATTATGTGCTGATTAAAATTCATTGTTAATTAAAATTATGATATAGGTAATGTGTGGATCTTCTGTTTTTGTAAAAATCATTTGTCTGAGACTATAACACTGAAGAAAGGTAGAAAGGATTCCCAATTCCCTTACATTAATAATCACTGAGGGTTCATTAATTACATCTCATTTGCTCAATAATAATCAATTCGTCCTCTTCCGATAAATATTCTGTCTTTGTTTCAAGAAAAATGGATGAAATATTAATTTGCACGTTTTGTGAATATACATATTTTAGAAAAACATAATATGATCTTACAATAACTTATATAGGTGTCAGGTAAGACATACCTTATTTTCCTTCAAATTTATCTTTACTTCACATGTATGAGTGTTTTGCCTACATGTGTATGTGTGCACCACATATGTGTTTAGTACCTAAGGAGACCAATACAAGACCTCACCTATTCTGAAACTAGAATTAAAGGGTGCTGGGAACTGCCATATGGTTGCTAGGAACAGAACTAGCATCTTCCACCAGAAGAGTAATGTTTATACCACCCCCTCCCCTTAACTTCTTTTGAGAAGACACCTTATGCCTTGTCTCATCACTAGGTTTTCTTTTTTTTTTTTTGTTGATTCTTCATTTTTTATTTAATCAAGGTGCTCACAACTCATGGAGAACATATAGTATTGCCTTAGATGAGCTGGGAAATATAGAATATTGTAGAACCTCCTATTTTCTCCCTTTGGCTACCATATTAGTTATATTCTTTTCATTGTGATCAAATTCTGATAGAAGCAGCCTCAGAGAGAGATGGTCTCTATCTTTTTTTTTTTAATTTTTTTAATTTACATTCCAAATCACTTCCCCTTTCCCGTTTCCTCCCTCCCCGAAAGTCCCATAAGCCCCCTTCCCTCCCTCTTTTCTCCATTCAACCCCCTCTCGTTACTCTGTCTTGGCATTCCCCTACATCCAGTCTTTCCAGGACCAGGGGTCTCTCCTTCCATCTTTTTAGAAATCTATTGATATGCTGATTGTGTCTAGGGTATTCCGAGATTCTGGGTCAATATCCCCTTATCAGTGACTGCATACCATGTGTGTTCTTTTGTGATTGGGTTACCTCACTAAGGATGATATTTTCAAGATCTGACCATTTGCCTAGGAATTTCGTGAATTCATTGTTTTTAATTGCAGAGTAGTATTCCATTGTGTAGATATACCACATCTTCTGAATCCATTCCTCCGTTGAGGGACATCTGGGTTCTTTCCAGCTTCTGGCTATTATAAATAAGGCTGCTATGAACATAGTGGAGCATGTGTCCTTATTGCATGCAGGTAAAGTCTCTGGGTATATGCCCAGGAGTGGTATAGCCGGATCCTCCGGGAGTGTCATGCCCAGTTTTCTGAGGAACCGCCAGACTGCTTTCCAGAGTGGTTGTACCAGCCTGCAATTCCAACTAGGTTTTCTATAACACTGAGTCCACAGAAGTCAGAACTCTTACTGCAACACGTAATTGACATCCTAATAAAGTGACTAGGTTATTAAATAATATGCTATATAGCTCTGTTGTTTTGCAGTCAAATATTTAAAGCTATGTTTTACCTCTACTTAATAAACAATTATAACGTCCTGCACCCCATTTGTCAATCAGATTATTGAAATAATGGGTTCCAAGAACTTGGACTTAACATAGGAATCTTATGTTAGAAGGTAAAGACTGAAGACTGTTGCCAGCCAGTGGGGAGACAGTGCTGACAATTTGTTAGACTCCCCTTTTAGAGAAACTTTAACTGGGGAGATAATGCTATACCTTGACTAGGACTACTTAGTTGTGCAAAGCTCTTAAACTCTGTATGATTTCAACCTCATAGCAGGACTACAAAGATGGGCTTTGGTAAAAGGGAGGGCTCTGTTTCTCTACTCAATGACAACATGAATAAACACCTTTCTGTCCTCATTTTTTTTCTCAGTGAGTATAATTGGCAGAGTTTAATTGTAGGGAATTCCAGCACATAGAGTTTGATACAAACCACTTTGGTAATATAAAAGAAACTACCGTATTTGGTGTTTAAGAAATTTTACTGTTCATGCAGACAGGTAGAAAACAAATGTCTAAGAGCTGCAATAGCCTGAACCACTCAGAACCATTCTGCAAATACTTTGATTCCAGGGAATCAGACTGAACAAGGAACATGCAAGACTGAAAGAGCAAAAGTTCTAGAGTCTCTGGTAAGTTTACCCATGTCAAAATGTTTTTGAATTTTGGGTATTTGCTATTTGTAAAGGGAAAAGTGAACAAGGGATGCTGTTCTCACAGAAGATTAGAATGGACTTTTATCGACAATAGAACAGATTTTCTCTCTTAACTCTGACATACATTAGCAGAGTACATATGGATAATCTATTTAATTGCATTGAGTATCAGTTTCTTCTTAGTGAAGCACATATGGTGAATTTGATGTGACAATAACTATAGATTCTTTTGCACATGTAGAATTCTACAACTTTACATTTCTTTGGCTACAAATTGTAGTATCTATATCTATATTTATCTGTCTGTCTAGATATAGATAAATATGAAGACCCCTGATTCTTTTTTTTTTTTTTGGTTTTTCAAGACAGGGTTTCTCTGCGTAGCCCTGGCTATCCTGGAACTCACTTTGTAGACCAGGCTGGCCTCGAACTCAGAAATCCACCTGCCTCTGCCTCCCAAGTGCTGGGATTAAAGGCGTGCGCCACCACCGCCTGGCTTCCCTGATTCTTTATCAACAAAAATGTTCATTAAATATATAAACACATTTAGAGGGCAAGGAGATAATTCAGTGGGTTAAGTGTCTGACACATTTAGGTTGACTGAGTTTATCAGTCAGGAATACACAGAAAGGTGTCCATGGTAGCCTACATCTGCAATCCTGATGCTCCTATAGAGAGATGAAAAGTCGACACAGGAAGCTCCCAAAACTCATGGGGCCGTTAGCTGCTGGGATCAGGTAGTTTTTCAAAGCACAGGAACATAGGACTCCTGTTTCAAAGAAGGTAGCATATGGAAACTTGAGGTTAACGTCTGACCTATATACACATCAATGGGGCACATATTAGTATTCACACAAACAAACATGCATACATACTCATATGAATGCCCATACATATATATCATAAGATATATACGTATATTGTTTGAAACAGAAATTCGTTATTTGGTCCCAAAGATCCTGAATCTACTGTGTAGACCAAGCTACTTAGACATTCCTTGATCTTTATGTCTCAACCTTCCCTGAACATTGATTACGGGTATATACTAACACACCTGGCTTAATTTAATGATAATTATATGACATTTAAATTAGCAGTCCTCATTCATAATTTCATACAGCCTTTCTGAAATTTATCTATACATGAACTGGTTTGTTTTTATTTTATCACAAACCTATTTATAAAAAGAAACAATTCACTTTTCAACATTAGATTTTATTTACTTTTGCAGAAAATAAGTGTATAATGACGAATCAACATTTAAGAAACCATTAAAAACTGACAATGAGCAAGTTGGGATCTAATGGGTTGAATCATCAGTCAAAACATTCTATAGGTATGCTTCTCCAGAACTTCTGAATGAGCCTTTCAAATTCTCTCTTTGTAGATGAAACTAAGTAAAATGAGGAAATTGAAAGGCAATGGTCCCTTCACAGAGACAAAGGGGAGAGAGGAAGAAGGGAAGAAAGAAGGGACAAAGGAAGAAGGGAGAGAAGGAGGCATATTGAGGTGGAGACAGAGAGACAGAGACAGACAGAAACAGAGAATGTGAAAGTGAAGGCCTCAACAGAGATTAAAGTGATGTTGCCACAAGGCAATGAACTCTGAGAGCGACTTAGAATACCTGATGGAGACATGGCAAGGATGCTTTCTCTGACACACACACTAGGACACACAACCTTAAGCATTCTCATGTAGTTAGTGCGGTTCATACACCTTTGTTTGGATATACAGCCTTGGAACTATGAAAGAATGGTTTCTGTTGTTGCTGTTGGGTTGTTTGTTTGTTTTTGTTGTTTGTTTGTTCTGTTTGATTTAGTTTTAATACACATGGACAGAAGATAAAAATAGGGTAGCCAGAGAAAGCAAAAGCAACAACAATGACAGTCTCGATGTTTTGCTCAACCAAATTCAAAACTGAGGTAAAATATTTAACCACATTTGAGATGTAAGGCTGAATCACAATGAGAGTTTACATTAAGGACATCATTTTCTCTGAAGGAACCTCCCTATGTAGTTTGGTTATTAGTACCTCACCATAAAATATCATATATTATTGTCTCTAAGTATTCTAGAAATTTATCCAAAAGCTTCATAAATGTGTTCCAGGCATGTGTACTTGTTTCTGCTCTGGGCAAGCCCTGAGATCGGCATGCACGTACCTGGTTAGCATGCAGCTACCGTAACAGACCCCAGCACCTGTATTGCAGACACTAATCAAAGTGCTCCTTCATGGGAGGAAAGAATTGCTATTTGTAATGCAATAATTAGTTTGGGTAGAAAGGCCTGTAAAGTAAATCAATCTCGTCTGCTCTTGAGATCCGACTCTATTCTCTCACCAGATTGTTAACATAATGAGATAGAAGCCAACAAAGGTCCCGTGGAAGAGACTTGTGTCACTCCGTCCCGTTATTCCTTTAAATTTACAAGACTTTTAGGAAATAATTGCAATTAAAACTAATATGAGCCATTGACAAAACATGGCTTCCAAGCTTTTTAAGGTTATGGGGAAGCACGGGGTGGGGAGGAGGTGGGGCGGGGGGGGGGGAGAAAGAACAGCCTGTAGCCTCCGAAAGCCTGCTTCACAGAAAAGCCCTCGAAACAGAACAAGATTCCAGTAAGTAATTACTATTGAGGGGAAAACAGGAAGCAGCCTGGACTGCTGACTTGAAATCACTGGGTGGATTAATCTGAAGTGCAACAAAAGGAAACAAACTGAGTGTTCTTTATAAATCAGGGTGAGACTCGGGAAAGCAAACTTACTTGTGTCAAACGTTGAATTGGCAAAAAACGTGCTCTCCTACCGTAACAAAACAACTGTTTTCTTGAATACAAGGGGGATTTTCAGGCAGGTGTATATACAAAAATACATTTCAAATAGAAATAGTTTTCATATATTAATAAAAACATTCTTTCCATATGACTTCAAATGCTCTTTATATAAAGTTGAGCAATGTTTCATTTAAAACAATTTGCATACTAAATTAAATTAGAACTCCTTACTTTTCTGGAAATATATTTAATATTTTCTCAGTGTTTTGTTTGTGAGTTATCTCTGTTCTAAGGAAAAAAATACAAGTACTAACAGATAGCAAAAAAAATGTAGATAGTTACATTCTATAATCTGCATGAAAATGCATATTTGTTGGAAACTTACATTTTTTTAAGAAGGAAAATTATATGTCTCAAGAAACAGGTCATTTTCGAACAGACATAATTCACATCCTGTTCCCATAAATGTTTGCAGCATGTCTCTCGTGGACAACAAAAGTGAACACACACACACACACACACACACACACGTATTACAGTTAAACACATTTACCTACATTCTTTCAATATTCAGACTATCTAGTATTTGATTTTTTTTATCAGAAACCAAATAACTATGACAAGTACAATTGCTATGATTCCTTTTTCGTTTGACCTAATTAAAGTTTGTTCTCATCAGAGACTAGGAGCATAAGGCCTTAACAATAACTCTTTTTTTGTTGTTGTTGTTGTTTTTTGTTTTTTGTTTTTCGAGACAGGGCTTTTCTGTGTAGCCCTGGCTGTCCTGGAACTCACTCTGTAGACCAGGCTAGCCTCGAACTCAGAAATCTGCCTGCCTCTGCCTCCCTAGTGCTGGGATTAAAGGCATGCGCCACCACTGCCCGGCAACAATAACTCTTAACAATAACTGAACTGGGTATTGTCTATCGTCATTACTGTTGTTCAATCTTGAGTTTTCTTGAAAGATACAACTCTGTCAGATTTGTTTAAGCTGCGAAGTATTTACTAAAACTGCTATGTTAATTTACTGTTGAAATATTAAATATAGAATATACCCTAATAGTAAACAATGTAGCAAACAAAATTGTAAATGTTAGTTCATATGTACTCAGGATCATGGATGTTTTTAATTTAATGCTGATAATGTATCTTCTGCAGATAATGATCTAGTATTTACTCTTTATCAGTTGCAGTATAAAGTCTATCAAAATGATTTTCTACAAGACAGGATACTTTCTAAGAGCCGAGCTGCCTAATAAGACTTCTGATTCTGCTTGATCTTGAACTTAATCTATTCCATTTACTAATAACTACATAGCCCACATAGACACATGTAAAGTCATATTATACTTTACTTTGAAAAGTAAAATACTTATCCTGAGCAAATATTTTCTTTAACAAATGAATTTATAAGTCTGGAGAAAAAGCATTGTATATTTAAGAAGGAATGTGTTAATTAATAAAATAATCCACTATATAAAAGGAAATGTAGAGATTATGATACAGCAAAGATATTTGAATTTAAATTGTAGCACTTAAATTTAAATAACTGAAGATATTTAAAATAAAACTTACAAACTAAGTTTATTAGAAAACATACTTTTTGTTTGGAAACTGTATTAATACATTTAAAATCTAACAAATGTCAGAGCAAAAAAAACCCAGGATATTAGGAAGTGGTAAAAAGAGGTTGGGTGGTTGTAGCGAGGAGCTGTTGGCTAATAATAGTTCAGTTATAATAAAGGATCAGTTATGCCAAATGAGGTAACACAAATGATCATGTATGCAGCTTAGTGACTATGGTTAATGATACTTCACAAGTAAAATTAGTGACAATCCTGATGTTCTGAACTCATAGGTACATGTGTACATTGACATCTAGAGTTTGTTTAAAGCAAAGGGATTGTGAACTAGTGTTTTCTTTTCTTTCTTTTTTTTTAATCATTTGTTGATATATAATATCTATTATTCCAGTGGCATATATCAAGTGTATTTCAATAAATACAGAAACAGATTTGGAATGCACTAAGTGTGCAGACTACTCTTGCAGTAGTTGAGTTTGGTTGCCTTTATGTATGTGAATGTTTTGGACACTTGGATTCATGAGGAGGCCATAGGGGGTTCCTGGAAACGGTGTTACAGCAAGCTATGAGCTGCTTTTGTGGACTGGGAATTGACTCCAGGTTTTTGTAAAGCAGCACTTGTTCTCAATCACAGAACCATCTCTTCACAACAAGAATAGTGATCCTACCAAGGAGAGTAACAATCAGTTTTGGAAAAGAAAGACAAAGACCGTGGAATACCCATGATACAACTCACAGACTACATGAAACTCAAGGGAAAGGAGGAAGAAAGAGTGGATGCTTCAATCCTACATAGAAGGGGGAACAATTTAATGAAAGGAAGTAGAAGGTGGGAGAGACTTGGGAAGAAGAGAGGAGAGGGAGGGGAAAAGGGGGACAGAATCAGGTATGGGAGGAGATAGAGGAGATGTACAGAGGGACAGGAAATTGATCAAAGGTATGTATCAATGGAGGATGGGGAACTGGAGGTAGCAACCAGAACCCAGATGCTAGGAAAGCAAGAGCCTCATAGGACATCACAGGGATAACAATTGCTGAAATACCACACAAAGGGGAGGGAGATCCCCTAGAGACCATATCCAGAGGTTAGGCATGGCCGCCCAGAGGAGGGATGGGGCCATCCACCCATCTCCAAAATTTTAGCCCAGAATTGCTCCTGTCTAAAGGAAATACAGGGACAAAGAGTGGAGTAGAGACTGAAGGAAAGGCCATACAGAGACTGCCCCACCTGGGGATCCATTCCACCTGCAGACACCAAACCCAGACACTATTGTTGATGCCAAGAAGTGCTCTGACAGGATCCTGATATAGTTGTCTCCTGAGAGGCTCTGCCAAAGCCAGACCAACAGAGATTAGGATGCTCACTGCCAACCACTGGACCGAGCACAGGGACCCCAAATGAAGGAGTCAGGGGAAGGACTGAAGGAGCAGAAGGAACCTTATCTGGCATCATTGGAAGGAGAGGACCTTGGTCCTGTAAAGGCTTGATGCCCCAGTGTTGAGGAATGCTAGGGCAGTGAGGCAGGAGTGAGTGGGTGAGTGGGGAAGCACCCTCACAGAAGCAGTGTAAGGAGAGATGGTATATGTGATTGCAGAGGGGAAACTGGAAAAGGAGATAACATTTGAAATGTAAATAAATAAAATATCCAATTCAAAAAAAAGGACAAAACATACAAAAACAAACGACAAACAAAAGGGGCTGGAGATATGGTTCAGTGGGCAAGAGCACTGACCTCTCTTCCGAAGGTTATGAGTTCAAATTCCAGCAACCACATGACGGCCCACAACCATCTGACGCCTTCTTCTGGTGTGTCTGAAGACAGCTACAGTGTATTTACATATAACAAATAAATCTTCAAAAAAATGTAAACATATGTTTGTTGTTGTTTTTCAAAAGTATTGGTGATATTGACATTTCACATTGAATATATATTAAAATGGCATGTGTTAATTACTTCCTAAAAGTCTTTGATATTCTCTTCTCTATTGGATCCCACATTCTGTAACCTGGCAATGGTCCCTTTTTATATTCCTTGTTTATATTCCTTAGTTACCCTATGATATATACTCACATCTTAAAATTTGGAGGCATTTGCCTCTTTTAACAGAGAACATATGACAGGTATAAACATGTCCTAAATAAATGAAATAGGGTGATGGAAATTGTATTTTTCTAATTTGGGGTGATGCATTATCAGTGATATGCCTTTATAAACACACAGAATCCTGTTCTGCACCTGGACTTGTACCAATTACCTGCATTCAATCCTACTAACCAGCTCACATACTAATATCACAATTGCCTCCCTGGCTTTGTCTTTGCATAATTGTAGCAGATTATGATCTTTTGGTTTTTGAGATGATCTGAGTAGTGTGACAAGATTTTAAGTAATTTGCCTAATGAACAATATAGTCAGATAATTCAAGCCTTATGATAAAGTCTTCACACAATTTTATTTACCTCTTGCTATTGCTCACCTATGGACAGAGATGGGATTAAGTGTTTATTTGGTATTTTTCTTGCTGAAAATTGTTCCACAAGAGTTAATAGACAGAGATATATTTATCAAAATTAAGAAAAATGTCATACTTAATAAAATTTCTGAGGCAATACATTATCAATTCAGTCCATAAAGAAAAGGAAGAGATTAAATAAACATGTCTGTCTTGGTTATTATTTCCTTGACAAAACTAGACTTCATTACCATTAAAGTGTAATGAGTAATAATAGTTACAAAATTAATCATTCATATTATATAGTGAAGAGGCATGATGTACTTCAAAAGAAAGTTTTGAGAATGTACAATGGCTAAAGCAAAAAAAAAGATTCTTCAGAAAATAAAATTTAATGTTTAATTATGAACAAATAAACATATATACTTCAGAAAAAAAATAAAACTGGAATTTTGTAGCATTCTTTTCCTTTAGCTAAGAAAATCAGTGTCATCTATGTGACAGACAGTTCAGTTGCCCAAGGCTAAGCTGGTACAAACCATAAGACAAGATATTTCTTAGGGCTATGAAATTTCTGCCTTATAAAGATCATTCATATTTTATTAAGAGTCTAAATAAAAGCTAGTTCAGTTTAATTTGTCCTTTCCTAAATGTAAAATGAAAAAAAAAAACAATAATTTAAGCCTCTAGCAATTGATGAAATAAATGTATATGTAAAAGATTTAGTAGGGAAGAGAGAAGAGAAAGATTTTATTATAATATAATGAGACAGGACGATGCAAATAGAAATGATGTCATGAAAAGAGTGACTGGAATGTATCATTTAGGGAAAAAATAAACCCAGACTTCCATTACAGAAACTAGGCAGTGGAACGTATTCTATGGAAATTGCCCTGGGGTCTTGGTGTGAAAATATAAATGACATAATGCACCATACTTGCCCAGCTTTATCCCATAGAGAGATTTCTAGAAGCATTCCGTCTATTTTACTGGATATCACATTACTATTGAAATACAGGCACCCTAAAGAATATTATAATAATAACCGTATCATAATTTTATAGTTTATACCAATTTTATTTTCACGAATTCTTAAAAGTATTTTCTAGATTTTTATTATTTTCATCTTAATATCCAGGACTTCAAGGTATAATATAGTCCTTTTCTATATTCAGGATGCATTTACCAGAGGCTAAATTTACAGTAACAATGTACACCACAACACTTATATAGAAGAGATAACTCAGTCCCTTTTATTCCTAAAAAAAAAATGGTTACATGGTATAATTTTTCATCATAAGAATATTGTATATAACATCTGTGTATGCAGGAAATTACTTTCTAAAATAAAATAAAGCAATGTATGTAGTACACAAACTGCAGTTTCGTCCTAATACCAATAGGTGATATGGAAAACAGTGGTCCCCATGTTAACATTAATCAAATTGTTTGGCTAGCATGTTTCTATAAGTATAACTCTACATTGATTCAACATATTTGCTGCTTGAATTGAATTCCTTATAAATTATTTAGTTAGTTAAAGGGAAACAGCAAAGAACTCAATCCCCTATCACACCTGAATAACATTTATACAATCTATTTTAGCAAGAAAATTGTCAGAGAATGAATATAATGTATGCCATTTTCCATAAGCAAAACGACAGACGTATAATTTACAAAGTATTTTACACAAACAAATCCCTTGGTGTTTGTGAAAATATAGCACACATAGAATATTTAGCAGATGGCTCGTAATCTTTTCATCCCCCATGAACTAATATAGGATTGCAAGTAAACTACACTATGCTGAAGATAAAGAATGAGGCAGAAAATATGATGACTAATTGAAACCGAACTTGGAATTTAATGCAAAACCTATACAATATCAAAAATCAAAAAGACGATTGAAACTTAACTTTGGATGCTATAAATATATTCATTCTTTCATAATTGAAAGGGAAAGTTCTTTTCCTGGCTTCTTTTTCTTGGCCCCTTAGGCAAATGATTGCAGACAATTTCCTTTGAAGTTATTCATCAGCTATTGATCACAACTCAAGTGGCTACAATGAATTACTTTGATTGGAGGGAGAATATAATGCACACTTGGAGCCAGAAGACAGCTAGCATTATGTAAATGAAGAGTCATTAATTGTAGCCAAGATAAAACGTGAAAATTAGCCTATGTATTTGAGTGGATGAGAACTCTTAGGAAAGTAAATTAATTTGGAATCCTATGAGATGTAGAATTTAAGTCGAGGCTCTGAACCCTGTACTCACCATCCTCAGGAACTTCTGGAAATCCCACCAATCATGGGTTACATTGGGGAGACTCACCAAGACATCATGATAAAAGAATTTTATCTTCAATATTCTGACCAGTGAGCCAGATTTAGGTACTAGTTTATGATTCTCAACTTACTACCTGCCAGTTTGGACAAGATCTTTAGTCTCTGAAAACCCATTTCCTTATATACAACAATAGACACCCATAACCTTGGGTTTTCTTAGTATTGTAGCCCCTGATGTCTGTTTTTGAGGTATGTGAGGTATGTAAAGCATATGCTGCACATGGTATACTTAGAATATCAATCACTAGTAACCACAGTGGGAGTTTTTGAACTCAGGATCCATTAAATGACAGCTCACAAGTTCTGGTATTACAAATATGCCGTACTACTTCCAGCGAGCAATTACATTCCTTTGAAAAATAACATTAATGAATCTTAGAGATAGAGCCATTGCTAACGGCCAAATGATGTTTTACCTCCTAAAATCAGATGAGTTGTAATCGGGAATTTTTAAAGAATAAAGCTACAGAAAAGTCTCTATCATCAAGTTCTATTTATATTTCAGCAGAAGAAAATTGAAAACCAGAATTAAAAAACAAGACAAAATAAGTGTTATATAAAGAATTCATTTGTTAAGGTAAAGGCAACATAGGAGAGTTAGGTATGATGTCCTCGTGAATATTTCCCATTAAAATAACAGAACACAAGCTATAGTATACTTAGACCAGTAATGGTCTCTAGCATACATTAGTGTTGTGTATTGACTCATCATCCAAATCTGAAAAGATCTTCAGAATGAATCAGAGGGCTCAGGCCAAGTCTTTAAGGCAAAGGGAAGGATAACTCAAATTAACTAATCCTGAAATTTGTGCAAGATGAGGATCCTTTTAGGATCTTTGTCCTAACAAACATCTTAATCTTTTACATCAATTCATATATAGAATATCTATTTGAACCTACAGCGGGTAGGAATAGTCTTAGAAACTCTACCCAGGTTAGAGCAGTCAACATGTCAGCAGTTGTCATGTTAAAGATACTCTGATTTTAAAACTACAGATTTGACCTGCCTGCTTCACTGAAACATTTGTGTTCTTGACTTACTGCGTTGTGTGGAAATAGAAAATTCAGTCAGGAAGAAATTTGGAGAGGGGAAATAAAGAGAACGAAACACAGTACAAGAAGAAGCCGTTAAGCCACAGCAATCGTCAAGTGCTGCAATTTAAAAAGAACTTGCCTTAGCTTTGGCTGCACGTAATTCACCTCACACTTACAGGGAAATGCTCACCGCTTTTATTCGTTCACACTGATCTACATAGGGATAAATGAGATTACATAGGCTCTTTTACTAAACTCAGATAATAAACATTAATTAATTAACTCATCAGTGGAAATAACCCATAGAGATTATCAAGACTTTAAGGATGACAAATTAGCAGCCACGGAAAAGAAACATGCTCCTCTTGGAGCTTGGGTCACTCATTTATCTTTGTGTACAAAGGGGTGTTTGGCAGGATTTTATCTAATCACTATTAATTAACATTTATTGAATTCTTCCTGAATATATCACTCTGAATCCTGTATCAGATTGCCAACCACTGTAATACATATTTATAAATTTACTATGTTCTCTTTGATATGCCATAACAATTTTTGTTTGATAATTTTTAAACTACTTCAAGGAGATGTTCATTTTAGGAGACAGATCATGCAGACATGATACAAAATACTAAATTTCATGGCAATAACTTCTTTGTCTCTCTGTCTATGTCTTTATCTCTGTCTGTCTCTGTCTCTCTCTGTTTCTCTCTGTGTGTTTCTCTCTCTCTCTCTCTCTCTCTCTCTCTCTCTCTCTCTCTCTCTCTCTCTCTCTCTCTCTCTCTCTCTCTCTCTCTTTCTTTACTGGTAATTAAGCTGAATGTCTTTGCTATGCAAGCATTCTACCACTGAGATATAACCAGTCCTTACACCAATTTCTTAGTAGCATTTTTCATTCTCAATCATTACGGAATTCTCTTGGCTTTGTTCAATCTCTATTTTATTAGTAGTATTTTCAAAGAAACATTAGATTAAATTTTAACACAGAGAGTCCCTTTTATTTTTAATTATTTTTTTAAACTTTGAAGTATAGTGAAAGTTTTGAGGTTTTTTTGTTGTTTTGATTTTGATTCTATTTGTTCTAATATGAATGACCACTGTAGTTCCAAGAGACACATTGAGCCTTCTCTCCCTGACACTATTTCATTAGAGACATTCAAAAAGTTTTACAGAAACAACAGGATGATATGCTAATAGTAAGTAAGGAGGGTGAGAGATGGCTTGGTACTTAAACACTTGACAGGAAAAGTGTGAATACTGGAGTTCAGATCCCCAGTACCCACATCAAAGTAGATAGGGAATGCAAAAATCTGTATCCCTAGACCTTAGAAGGCAGATGCCAGAATTCCCAGGACAAGGTCTGATTTTAAGAGCCCTCATTTCAATAAATAAAGTAGAGAGCAGTTGAGGAAGATAGCAGATACCAACCTCTACTGAAAACAAACATACATGCTCCAAATATATTAAACTCACAAATAATAGTAAGGAGGCTGAAGCAGTATAACATTGGGGAAAAAAAAGCATAGCAATTATAATATGATATGAGGGAATCATTTTTGCACATGAGTAGCACAGGACTGTTGAAAATCCAAAGCTTCCCAAGCTTAAATATGCAATTCAACTCCTGCTCCCTCTTCAATGACCAGAGAATCTGATTTGCAATTAACTCTGAGGTCCTGCTCTTCAATGCAGGAGCATGTGACAAACAATTGCAAAAAAAAAAGCCACACCCAAGGGAAAATTCCCTGCTACTCCACTGATGCTTAGATGGAGGCTGTTCATTCTGCCCCCAAACAAAGTCTCAAACATTTGGTACGGGGAGATGATTACTCCACCATAACTGCCATAACACTTATGCTATTCTTTGATATTTCTTTGGAAAGCATAGCATTTCTAAGGAAGCCTTCAGTCCAGGGACAAGATCAGAATAGAGATTGAAAGCTTTAGCCATCAGCCCGTCTTCAGGCCTTTTCATTTATAGTATACAGTGAGATGTGCTGGGAGAAAACACGACTTGACAATTGATTTGCTGCACAACTTCATGGAATAAGGTTTTCTCCAATTCCCTGCAAAATAACATAGAATTTTCTATACTGCTACTATTAACATCTAATTTATACATGTAGGGAGCAGTGGCTCTGTGAACAGAAAAGGACTAGACATTCAGACTGAAAATGATTGTTTTCTTCTAAGAACAATTTTGTCCCCGAAATACTACAATTTGCAAATGCATTTCCTAGGCTCAATATTAAGTAAACAAACTTTTATCAAATAAAATTAAGTGTACTGATATATTCATTTGCTTAAGATCCCTATTGGAGTCTATCAGAAGGAAGTGATGTTATACAATGGCCATTTGCAGAGATTTTATCATATTATCTGAGATAAATTAAATTTAAAGCTTCATTATCTAGGTGAACATATGGGTTATCAGATACTAAAAACAGAAGGTTATGATGTGACTATTGCCCTACAACAGGATGCTTTATCAATAAAACAAAAACAAGAAGACAAACACCATTTCCCCTTTTCTTGCCTGAGATTGTCACTGTAAAATGCACTGTTTTGAGATAATACCATGACATTTATATAGAGTGTTCAAATAGTTGCAATATGGAGATAATATGTTAAAAATCACTGTCAGCTATGATTTTGTCATTTAAGACACTACTGAGGGGTCAAGCCTAACAAGAAAGATTAGTGGATTAGTGGTGAACGTCAAAGAAAGAATGTGAGAGGTATAAAGATGAGATGCATTTTAGAGGGGTAAAGGAGACAAGAAACCTATGCCATTGAACACATTAATATTAACTAGAATGCTCTGTTTCTACTAAAAAATAGCATACAACTTTCTTTGTACATTTTACTACGATAATTACGTCTTTTTAAATTTATTGCTGTGGTGTAACAATAGGCCTGATAGTTGTTTGAACATTTAAAGGAAACAAAATATAATGCATTGTCTTTGTATTATGGATAATCATACCTAGTCCTTGACCCTTTAAATAGAAAACATAAAGAAGACAAGATGTGAATGCCTTTGCCTTGTACGATATTAGCTTTTCACTAAAGAATTGCTTTACGCTGCAAAGTCATTCCTTAAACATGTGAAACATTGTTTTATTTATTTATTTATTTATTTTGTATTTCAGCAACTATACTCTTATTAAGGAGGAACCACAACCATAATAGGGTAAGCATAACTTGCTAGGATTGTGTTGTCACTATGTGAACAGTTACTACAAATTTGCTCATAAACCAAAGTTCAATATATTACATGACTGTATGTCAGGAGTTAGAGAGAGTTCTGACTGGATTCATATCTCAATTGTTACAAATGTGATACATCTCCTAATTTTTCAAGATAAATATGGTTGGTAGTTTAACTTATTCCAAGGGCGCCAGCTTTCTACATTCTTTGCATCCCAGGTATTAATTTCCATATTCAACATCTGAAAGATTATATCGTATTTACCAATCTTTCATATCTACAGTCCTAATCTACTTATTTTCCCAATGCTATATATAGGCCTGGAGATTATACTTCATATCTTCAATTTCTCATTTTAATTGATTTCTGAGAGCAAATTTTTTCCTGTAAAACATGAGACTATTGGGAGGAGTTATATTACATAAATGTATACATATATGTGTTTGTGTGTGTGTGCATAACACAAAAAGGTTATACAGTTAATTTTACTCACAGTAAATTATAAAAAAAAATCAAGAATAAACCTATCAATGTTTAAATATATATATACATATACATATATATGTATATATATATATACATACATATATATATATATATGTGTGTGTGTGTGTGTGTGTGTGTGTGTGTACTCTGGGGTCACTGCTCTCAGGCTGGACCTCTCTAATGTCTGCTTTATACTTTGCAATTCA
This sequence comes from Tokudaia tokunoshimensis, assembly GCA_036184795.1. Taxonomy (NCBI): domain Eukaryota; kingdom Metazoa; phylum Chordata; class Mammalia; order Rodentia; family Muridae; genus Tokudaia; species Tokudaia tokunoshimensis. Next base: position 32,236,362 of record BTHU01000011.1, on the reverse strand, counting down.
GAAACCATCTTGTGTGATTGCTTGACTTGATTTTTTTAGCTCTTCTTGGCTGCTGTCTGACCTAGCAGCATCCTGCTAAGATACTAAGTCACACAAACAACAGCTATGCTGTGGTCTGGTTCCCAGCTTCCAGGATTTCACATTTTGTGAGCCTGTTTTACAGCTCATGAAGTTTCCTTTGTGTATTTCTGCCTATTCCCCTCATGCGCTATAGATTAAGAACATTGTGAAAATATGGACTTTGGAATGTAAGTTCTATAAAAAGATTTGTAAATAGCTGTGGATAGAAATAGAAACTATAGTAATGCTTATACTAAAATTTTATATATTTCCTTGTCTATGTGTACCAAATTTAATACAAACTAAGAACCAATTACACAAATCGGAATTTCATCATTGGCACCATGCATGTAGTTAAAATGATGTGATATAATGTGGTTTTTCCATTTACATCAAATGAAAAGTTATTCTATTTCCCACAATTGATACTCAAGAAATAGAAACAAAGGAAAACTTTTTGTTTAATTAAATATTGTTTTTTAGCTTAAATTTGATGAGGTAATTTTCAGAAAATCTGTTAAAATTCCATCCATGTTTTACACAATGTTCTAGAGTTTTTCATTATTTTATAGAGAAAATGTATAATTTCTAGATACACAAAAATGAAAATGTAATACATTCCCACAAGAATTTTATAATAAGGCCTTCTTCCTTAAGGTAAATTGAAACTGCCAGACTTTAAAGACAGACACAAATTCTGCAATATCTCTACAATTTTTTTCCATAGTATATTTCTTTTTTTTCTTTTTTTTCTTTCTTTTTTTTTAATTTCTAAGGTTTTTATTTACATTTCAAATCATTTCCCCATTCCCGTTTCCTCCCTCCCCGAAAGTCCCATAAGCCCACTTCCGTCCCTCTTTTCCCCATTCAACCCCTTCTCGATTCTCTGTCCTGGCATTCCCCTACACCCAGTCTTTCGAGGACCGGGGTCTCTCCTTCCATATGTCTCCTCTCCAAATATGTTTTTTTTCCATAGTATATTTCTTACTTATCAGCCTTGGTATTCATAAAATCAAAGTGTTGATCAAATCTCAAATAGTGGCCAATGTATCTCATTAGTATAAACATTTCTTGCTTATTTATGATTGATAAAATCATACTATAACTAAGTATTGTTTTTAAAGCAAATGTAAGATTTATTATTAGTATATAGTATTTTGTACTTAAATTTTAATTTGTATGCCTATTTTTACATCTGTACACTGGGATTTAATAACAACCTCTCAGGCCAAAGAGTACAAGAATGTGAAGTATGTTTAAGAATCCAGTTATGAAGCATCTACTATGCATCCTCCCATGGTAAATACATTTTTCTTTTAAATCACAACTCTAAAACTGCCTTAACAAAGTAATCAATATCTCCTCGAAGTTATAAGTTATGTGGGTTTTCACTAACACTAATCATGGGTTTGCTTGGGTCTAACAGATACATGACTTAAAATTGAGATGATTAATAAGAACAATAGATAATAAGTAGGTTTTCATGTAGTTGAGAAGAAGGCACTGAATAATTCAGTCATCAGCATGTTGCATTTATAGTATTCTGGATCCATATATAGTCTTAATTGGGTTTCAACTCTATATAACTCTATATAATTTAAACAGTGCTGTCGTAAGTTTTCATACAGATGATATAAATATATAATCCATCATTTTGTATAACTACAAGTATAATCTTCTATAGTCGGCTTCCCCATAAAAGAATGTCTAGTCTTTACCTGGTTTCTCTGTGTGAATTCGAGTCAATAAATAACACAAATACAAACAAATGTAACAATAAATAGACAGTAAAAACAAATAGATCAATATGTGTGTGCATTAGTGTCTGTATTTCAGAGGTAATTTGACTTAAAGAAAAACTCTATTTCAGTGCATGCTTTTTCTCCTTCCAACTTCTGCTTTCAAAGATATATTAGCATGAAGAAGCCCTTGAAATTTTAAAACTCTTTCATAAACAAAAATAAAGATAGGGATGGTCTTATCTGAAATATTTATGGAAACTGCTTCAAGATTTGAAGCCACTATGAATTGTTTAAGATGGGGTTAATAAACGATGTGCTTGATCCTATCAGAGGAAACCATGAAGGTGGCTGTAAAATCCCAAAGAAAGCCATGCTTCTGATTTCAATGTGCTTTCTACATTTTGAAGTTTCCACCAGGATCTCTTAATTAGGAAAAAAGTAGCTTCTTGTTATTTAGGAGATTATATTAATAAAATCTCTAACAATATAAGTAGGGGAGGAAATGGTTATATGTGCCCAATGCTATCTTAAGTTCTTGTTTCCCCTCTCAATATATGTGGCATTGTCCGAGCGACTACAGACAGATAATTAAGTAATTCTCAGACTTAGATATAGTGTGTTGTACCCAGGCCTGCTCATTAATTTAAAATATGAATCAAAGGAGGTTCAGTGTGGTTGATTCATTCTACCCGTTCACTTTCCTCTCATTAGCAGATTATAGCAGATTATGGCGAATCAAACTTGAGTAAATGTGGGAGAAACAAACCTTGAGTGTAGAGGAAAGAAATAAGGCATTGATTACTTGTAAGGTTCTGGATAACCAGATAAACTGGTCTCCTAGTTAAAGAATCATTCTGGAGGAAAAAAAAATCCCTCAAATCTGTATTCTTTAATTCTTCTCTATTCAAGGCGACAAATGTAAATATTTACATACCAGGACCTCTTTTATTATGAAGTGTTTTGGCTGGCATCTTTTGTTATTTTTGACACCATTTTCCACATATGATCACATACTGAATCTATTATTCTCATGAGGAAAATGGTCTAGAAATGACAAAGCTTACTCTGTCTGTTTGAGCAAGTCCCTTCTAATGTAAGGGATGTCTAAATGGAGCAGTTGCAAGATGATGTTTCCTTACATGTAGCATACATGTTTCTGACAGAAGTCTTCTAAATTAGAAAAATTTCAGAGATCTGATAACATGAATTTACTCTATTTAATGGGGAAATGCAGTAATTCAACCCAAGAAACATATCATAGCATATTGGCCCAGATCTATGATTATACTAGACAGGAATGTAAATGTGGCTTTCGTATTCTCAAATGATATATGAGATACACGAGATAAAAGGGCCAGATGCAAGCTGTGTAAAGACAGGGCTTAGGCTGAGCCCTGAGTAATTCTTTCTCTGTTCCATCGATTCTTAGGCCTAGACCTAGAAGCTTCTAGCCTTCACATTATAATCTTCTACTAACCCGATTCTTGAATGTGTCAGTTTCAGCCTTTGTCTGCTCATCTAGACATAGAGCATTTCTGCCTCGGATACTTATTATTGAATAAATTCAAAGGGTCTAGCTCTTTCTGAACTCTTGTTAGCTGATTCAACTCATTTGTTCTTGCCAAAACTCTTCTCCAAGCTGACTGATTCACACTAGCTTTGCTTAGCTTCTCACTGAATTGCTCTGCTAGGCCTCATAGTAACTTTGTTCTAGTCTTCTAGCTGTTGTTCATTCTCTGGAAGACTGTCTTCACCTGTTTCTAGCTTGTTCTCTGCAACTTGTCTGTGTAAAACTATCCCCAAAAACTGCCACATATCTTGCCAGTTTGTTCTCCCTTACTGCCTTAAGTGGTCTCTCTTTTCTGTGCTACTCTTGTAAGAGTTGGGTATATACTATCTTTGATTATTTGTCCAGTTTTTCTCTGACTCATTACTTTGCTTACACCTCAAGTAGACATTACTACCAAACATGGCTGCTTGCTTGAACAAACTAACATTACTTTCATTGTACGGGATTCAAAGATATGTACTAATGGCATGTGTGCACCCCAACTGGAACATATAGGCCATGTTTCATAGAACATATATGTCTTTAAAAGTGATCCTTTGCCTGAGCAGCCAGGTTGCTCAATTAAACTTCCTCTGGTAGCCAGCAGTCAACAAGCAATATTCATTCTACCATCTTAGTACTGGGATTATACATATATTCGGTATGAGCTTCCAGGCCTAGGCCTAGGTCTAAAGGGGGGGGGGAGAGAGAGAGACAGAGACAGAGAGAGACAGAGACAGAGAGAGAGACAGAGACAGAGAGAGAGAGAGACATAGAGAGAGCGAAACCTGTCCAGAACACTCAGTCGGGAGCCTTCCAGTTTCTGTCTCTGGCTGGGGACCATCCTCTGCTACAGAGCACCATATCTAGGTGGCACAGGGAGGTAGCTAACCACCCAGGAGTGCAGAGAGGCCTGAGAGCACAGGTAGGAGCACCCTTGCTTCTCAGAGGAACCAGCACAAAACCCTAAGGACACAAGAGCCCAGGAGCAGCCTGGGACATGAGTTTTCCGATTTCTCTCTGCACCCAGAACTGATCCTGGGCCACAGAGCTGCATACACAAATACGACCAAAAGAGAGCTTATCTCCCAGGAGTGCCTACTTAACTGTGTGCACAGGTAAGACCACCACCTCTTTTCAAATTCCTGACTCAAGAGGGACCTTCACGGAGCCATCAGGATACAGGAACCTAGGATCAACTGGAGACAGGATCCTTCCGGTTTCTGTCTGCACACCTAAGCTGACCCTATATCACAGCTCTCCATACCAAAATTCCAACCAGAGAGAAAGGGTCTCCCAGGAGTACAGATACACAGGACAGATAAGCCACAGTCAGAAATAGCAAGAACAGCTAACACCAGAGATAACCAGATGGCAAAAGGCAAAAGCAAGAATATTACCAACAGAAACCAAGGTGACATGGCATCATCTGAACCCAGTTCTTCCATAACAGTGAGCCCTGGTTACTCCAACACACCGGAAAAGCAGGATTTTGATGTAAAATCACATCTCATGATGATTATAGAGGACTTCAAGAAGGACATAAATAACTCCCTTAAAGAAATACAGGAGAACATGGGTAAACAGGTAGAAGCCCTTAAATAGGAAACACAAAAAAAAATCCCTTGAAGATTTACATGAAAACACAAACAAGTGAAGGAACTGAACAAAACCATCCAGGATCTAAAAATGAAAGTAGAAATAATAAAGAAATCACAAAGGGACTTGGGGACTTGAAGTTCTTGTCATACAGATCTTTCACTTGTTTGGTTAGCGTCACGCCAAGATACTTAATATGGTTTGTGGCTATCGTAAAGGGTATTATTTCTCTTACTTCTTTCTCAGCCTGCTTATCCTTTGAGTATAGGAAGGCTTCTGACTTGCTTGAGTTGATTTTATATCCGGCCACTTTGCTGAAGTCGTTTATCAGCTGTAGGAGTTCTCTGGTGGAGTTCTTTGGGTCGCTTATGTATACTATCATATCGTCTGCAAATAGTGATAGTTTGACTTCTTCCTTTCCAATTTGTATCCCTTTGACCTCTTTTTGTTGTCTAATTGCTCTAGCTAGAACTTCAAGTACTATATTGAAAAGATATGGAGAGAGAGGGCAACCTTGTCTAGTCCCTGATTTTAGTGGGATTGCTTCAAGTTTCTCTCCGTTTAGATTGATGCTGGCTACTGGTTTGCTGTAAATTGCTTTTACTATGTTTAGATATGGGCCTTGAATTCCTGATCTTTCCAAGACCTTTAGCATGAAAGGACGCTGAATTTTGTCAAATGCTTTCTCAGCATCTAATGAGATGACCATGTGGTTTTTTTCTTTGAGATTGTTTATGTAGTGGATTACATTGATGGATTTCCTTATATTTAACCATCCCTGCATCCCTGGGATGAAGCCTACTTGATCGTGGTGAATGATCGTTTTGATGTGTTCTTGGATTCGGTTGGCAAGAATTTTATTGAGTATTTTTGCATCGATATTCATAAGAGAGATTGGCCTGAGATTCTCTTTCTTTGTCGGATCTTTGTGTGCTTTTGGTATTAGTGTAATTGTGGCTTCATAGAACGAGTTGGGTAGTGTTCCTTCTGTTTCTATTTTGTGGAACAGTTTGAAGAGTATTGGTGTTAGGTCTTCTTTGAAGGTCTGATAGAATTCTGCACTAAAACCATCTGGACCTGTGCTTTTTTTGGTTGGAAGACTTCCAATGACAACTTCTATTTCTTCAGGGGTTATAGGATGGTTTAGATGGTCTATTTGATCCTGATTTAATTTTGGTACTTGGTATCTGTCAAGGAAATTGTCCATTTCCTCAAGATTTTCTAGTTGTGTTGAATACAGGTTTTTGTAGTAGGATCTGATGATTTTTTGAATTTCCTCAGTTTCTGTTGTTATCTCTCCCTTTTCCTTTCTGATTTTATTAATTTGGATACTATCTCTGTGCCCTCTGGTTAGTCTGGCTAAGGGCTTATCTATCTTGTTGATTTTCTCAAAGAACCAACTCCTCGTTTTGTTGATTCTTTGTATGGTTTTATTTGTTTCTACTTGATTGATTTCAGCCCTGAGTTTGATGATTTCCTGCCTTCTACTCCTCTTTGGTGTATTTGCTTCTTTATGTTCCAGGGCTTTCACGTGTGCCATTAAGCTGTTAGTGTATGCTGTCTCCCGTTTCTTTTTGGCGGCACTCAGGGCTATGAATTTTCCTCTTAGCACTGCTTTCATTGTGTCCCATAAGTTAGGGTATGTTGTGCCTTCATTTTCATTAACTTTCAAAAAGTCTTTGATTTCTTTCTTTATTTCCACCTTGACCAAGTTATCATTGAGTAGAGCATTGTTCAGCCTCCATGTGTACGTGGGTTTTCTTTTGTTTTTGTTGCCATTGAAGACCACCCTTATTCCTTAGTGATCTGATAGGAGGCATGGGATTATTTCTATCTTCTTGTATCTGTTGAGGTCTGATTTGTGACCAATTATATGGTCAATTTTGGAGAAGGTACCATGAGGAGCTGAGAAGAAGGTGTATTCTTTAGCTCTAGGATGAAATGTTCTATATATATCAGTTAGTTCCATTTGGTCCAAGGCTTCAATTAGATTCACTGTGTCCCTGTTTAGTTTCTGCTTTCCTGAACGATCCATTTCAGAGAGCGGGGTGTTGAAGTCACCCACTATTATTGTGTGTGGTGCGATGTGTGCTTTGAGTTTTAGTAAAGTTTCTTTTACGAATGAGGGTGCCCTTGCATTTGGAGCATAGATATTCAGGATTGAGAGTTCTTGATGGTGGATTTTTCCCTTGATCAGTATGTAGTGTCCTTCTGTGTCTTTTTTGATGACTTTGGGTTGAAAATCAATTTTATCCGATATTAGGATGGCTACTCCACCTCGTTTCTTGGGGCCATTTGCTTGTAAAATTGTTTTCCAGCCTTTTACTCTGAGGTAGTGTTTGTCTTTGACACTGAGGTGCGTTTCCTGCATGCAGCAAAAAGCTGGGTCCTGTTTACGTATCCAGTCTGCTAGTCTATGTCTTTTAATTGGGGAATTGAGACCATTGATATTAAGAGAGATTAAGGCATAGTGATTATTGCCATCTGCCATTCTTGACGCTATCTTTATGTTTGAGTGGTTATCTACTTTTGGGTTTGATTCAAGAAGGTTATTATCTCATTTTTTCCAGGGTGTTGTTTCTCTCCCTGTATTGGAGGTTTCCACCTATTATCCGTTGCAGGGCTGGATTTGTGGAAAGATATTGTGAAAATTTGGTTTTATCATGGAATATCTTGGTCTCTCCATCTATGGTGATTGAGAGTTTTGCTGGGTATAGTAGTCTAGGCTGGCATTTGTGCTGTCTTAGTGTCTGCATGAGATCTGCCCAGGATCTTCTGGCTTTCATAGTCTCTGGTGAGAAGTCTGATGTGATTCGGATAGGTCTTCCTTTGTATGTTACTTGGCCCTTTTCTCTTACTGCATTTAGTATTCTTTCTTTGTTTAGAACATTCGGTGTTTTGATTATTATGTGACGGGAGGTATTTCTGTTCTGGTCCAGTCTGTTTGGAGTTCTGTAGGCTTCTTGTACGTTCATCGGCATCTCTCTCTTTAAGTTAGGGAAGTTTTCCTCCATAATTTTGTTGAAGATGTTTACTGGCCCTTTAAGTTGCAAATCTTCACTCTCATCTATACCTATAATCCTTAGGTTTGGTCTTCTCATTGTGTCCGACCTCAGAAGATGGAAAAATCTGCCATGCTCATGGATTGGCAGGATTAATATAGTAAAAATGAGCATCTTACCAAAAGTAATACACAGATTCAATGCAATCCCCATCAAAATCCCAACTCAATTCTTCATAGAGTTAGAAAGAGCAATTCAAAAATTCATCTGGAATAACAGAAAACCCAGAATAGCTAAAACTATTCTCAAGAGTAAAAGAACCTCTGGGGGAATCAGTATCCCGGACCTCAAGCTGTACTACAGAGCAATAGTGTTAAAAACTGCATGGTATTGGTACAGTAACAGACATGTAGATCAATGGAACAGAATTGAAGACCCAGAAATGAATCCACACTCCTATGGTCACTTGATCTTTGACAAAGGAGCTAAAACCATCCAGTGGAAAAAAGATAGCCTTTTCAACAAATGGTGCTGGCTCAGCTGGAGGTCAACATGCAGAAGAATGCAAATTGACCCATCCTTATCTCCTTGCACTAAGCTCAATTCTAAGTGGATCAAAGATCTCCACATAAAACCAGACACACTGAAACTAATAGAAGGGAAACTAGGGAAGAACCTTGAACATATGGGCACAGGGGAGAATTTCCTGAACAGAACTCCAATAGCTTATACTCTAAGATCAAGAATAGACAAATGGGACCTCATTAAATTACAAAGTTTTTGCAAGGCAAAAGACACCGTCAAAAAGACAAAGCGGCAACCAACTAACTGGGAAATGATCTTTACCAACCTTACATCCGACAGAGGGCTAATATCCAAGATATACAAAGAACTCAAGAAGTTAAACTCCAGAGAGGCAAGTAACCCTATTAAAAAATGGGGTACAGAGCTACACAAAGAGTTCTCACCTGAAGAATATCTAATGGCTGAGAAGCACCTAAAGAGATGTTCATCATCCTTAGTCATTAGGGAAATGCAAATCAAAACAACCCTGAGATTCCATCTCACACCAGTCAGGATGGCTAAGATCAAAAACACAGGAGACAGCAGTTGTTGGCGAGGATGTGGAGAAAGAGGAACACTCCTCCACTGCTGGTGGAATTGCAGGCTGGTACAACCACTCTGGAAAGCAGTCTGGCGGCTCCTCAGAAAACTGGGCATGACACTTCCGGAGGATCCGGCTATACCACTCCTGGGCATATACCCAGAGACTTTACCTGCATGCAATAAGGACACATGCTCCACTATATTCATAGCAGCCTTATTTATAATAGCCAGAAGCTGGAAAGAACCCAGATGTCCCTCAACGGAGGAATGGATTCAGAAGATGTGGTATATTTACACAATGGAATACTACTCTGCAATTAAAAACAATGAATTCACGAAATTCCTAGGCAAATGGTCAGAACTTGAAAATATCATCCTTAGTGAGGTAACCCAATCACAAAAGATCACACATGGTATGCAGTCACTGATAAGGGGATATTGACCCAGAATCTCAGAATACCCTAGACACAATCAGCATATCAATAGATTTCTAAAAAGATGGAAGGAGAGACCCCTGGTCCTGGAAAGACTGGATGTAGGGGAACGCCAGGACAGAGTAATGAGAGGGGGTTGAACGGAGAAAAGAGGGAGGGAAGGGGGCTTATGGGACTTTCGGGGAGGGAGGAAACGGGAAAGGGGAAGTGATTTGGAATGTAAATTAAAAAAATAAAATAAAAAAAAAAGAAATCACAAAGGGAGACAACTCTGGAGATAGAAGACCTTGGAAAGAAATCAGGAGTCATAGATGCAAGCATTAACAACAGAATATAAGAGATAAAAGAGAGAATCTCAGGTGCTAAAGATACAATACAAAGAAACTGCAAAATGCAAAAAACTTCTGATTCAAAACATCCAGGAAATCCAGAACAGAATGAGAAAGCCAAACCTAAGGATTATAGGTATAGAAGAGAGTGAAGATTTCCAACTTAAAGGGCAAGTAAATATCTTCAACAAAATTATAGAAGAAATCTTTCCTAACCTAAAGAAAGAGATGCCCATGAACATACAAGAAGCCTACAGAATATCAAACTCGACCAGAACAAAAATCCCTCTCATCACATAATAATCAAAACACCAAATGCTCTAAACAAAGAAAGAATATTAAAAGCAGTAAGGGAAAAAGGTCAAGTAACATATAAAGGTAGACCTATTAGAATTACACCAGAGTTTTCACCAGAGAAGATAAAGCTAGAAGATCCTGGGCAGATCTCATAGAGACCCTAAGAGAACACAAATGCCAACCCAGGCTAATATACCCAGTAAAACTCTCAATTAACATAAATGGAGAAACCAAGATATTCCATGACAAAACCAAATTTACCCAATATCTTTCTACAAATCCAGCCCTAGAAAGGATAAGGGATGGAAAACACCAACACAAGGAGGGAAACTACACCCTAGAAAAAGCAAGAAAGTAATCTTCTTTCAACAAGCCCAAAAGAAGGTAACCACATAAACATCAAAATAACATCAAAAATAACAGGAAGCAAAAATCACTATTCCTTAATATCTCTTAACATCAATGGACAAGAGATAAAGGCTCTTAAACCAGTTTTCTAGTTATAACATTTGCTTGTATACAATATGAAAAATGTAGTTAAATTTGCCTAATGTTTCTTATCTTTAATCATAATTTTGTACTGTATATGTAAGAACTAAACTTTGAAATAAGAATTGTAAGAGCAGCAGTTTGTTAGATGGCACTTTAATCATAAAAATAATCATGTCTAATAATCAATATGAGCTCTGCTTCTTTGTAACAAGACAGAGACAGGAATTACCACTTCTGTTAATCTATCTCTTCATGTTCTTTAAACAGTAATATAGACTACGAAATACCATTATGGTCTCTCCAAAATTCACCCAAGTCTCCTTCTCTTTGTTATAAAGTTAGGTAGTAATAACTTTGCCCAAATAGGTCAATAATATTTTGTCACTCTGAATAAGATTGTTTATCCCAGAGAGCACTTGAAAACTAAACCATGTGAGAACAGGAAGATGTCATTGTAGAATATACTGCAAACCTATACCAGACAATAAATTTTCTGGTAGCTTCAGTGGATAATTCACAACTTTTAGTACTTCAAGGGATTACTTTCTGTTGTTTTTAAAGGTGCCCAGTATTTTGCTATATTCTAAACAGACCATGCTAAATATGAACATGCAATATAAGGAATGTCTGGTGTAAGATGGTGATAATAATAAGGCAGATGTTTATTTTTGTTTGAATAATAGTTGAAGGATGTTCTAAAACTTCTTCCAAAGAAAACAGAATTCCTTCATCATCTAAATGTATGAACTTGAAAATTATTTGAACACTTTCCCTTAGAATCTGTAGGAAAATTAGTTTTTAAGGAATATAATTTCACAGAAGATGAGACATCGATTGATGAAAGTATTGATATATTAAATATAATCAAAGGTATTGCTTTCTCAGAAGGAATAAGTGCATGTCAGCTGACAGTTTTAACTAAGTATTCTTCATACTGGGGCTTTCAAATATATTGCTGATCATTCAATAATTAACTATCTTTGAGCATGCAGGGGAAGAAGACAATACTGAGAGGATACAGGAAATGTTAAATGTTTTCATTTAGAGCCACTTACCAGATTCCAATTTAAATAAAGGGCATATATTAGACAATACAATAAAGAAAACATTAAATTGTAGAACAACATGGTTTTCATTTATGTTGAAATATATTTTCTATTAAGAAATGCTAGAAGTGTATTTAAATCTAATATATTTCAAACAGATTTCAGTTATAGACTGGGAGTTTATGAGTTTCAGGTGATAGATGATAGGGAGATGTCTCAGTGTGTATGATTATGTTCTACAAGTTAGAAGACCTAACTTCAAGTTCCTAGCATCCGTGTAAAAAGCTAGCTATGGCTGAATATCCCATAAGCCCATAATTAGGGAAGACACTGTACAGCAGCATCTAAGGGAAATTTGGTCAGGCAGTCTAACTGGAAAGATGACCTTACATTTAAATGAAGAACATGTTTCAAAGCAGACATGATATAGAGATATAGAGGATGACACCAGAGATCCTGTTCTAGTCTTTTTAATCCATGTGCATGTCTCTATGTACCCCCATATGCATGAAAGCATACATGTACACACATATACACATACTACCACATACACATATATACAAGAAAAAGAAAAAAATCTTTTACAAGACAGACCTGACAGGATGTCAAATATCAAACACATATCTTATAATGATTGCTAATTTTTTTGGTGCCAATCAAATGTTAGAACTGTAGGCACTGACTAAAATAAATTATATCAAATTTTATATAACATATAAAATTTTAAGAAGAGTAAGTAAAGAAAAACATAAGACTTTCCTCCTAGCTAATTCTGAACCACAAAGCAGAAATGGAATTATCTATATGTTCAGAAAATGTATAGAAGTGTTGGCCCATAATACCTGAACTTCTATGCAAGTGCAACTTTATCACATTGTAACAATTACTATCATGTAAATAACTATGACTCAATTATACATGGGGTCCCTGATGTTATTTGTTTATGACCATTAGCATTAATTTAATACAAAATATTGCTCCACTGGAGTTTCAAGTGCTTTTAATGAAGTATGTATGAAAGTATCCTGCTGTACTAGCTGTGGTAATTTTATTTTGCTAATTTGGGAATAGTTAATGTAATATAAAAAAACCCAGGGTTATGAAATTATGCATCTGGTAGTTAAGTCTGAAATCCAAGTCTCATGAGGCGGACATTGGAAAGGGCTGCTACATCAATATCACCTTTAAAATTCAGCAAGTTATGTTTTCTCAGATGTTGTATTTTGTAAACTGTTAAAGACATTATTACACATACACAAATGTGTACTTTGTGACATGCACACATTTACACATGTGTATACATGTCACATCATTTTGTGCATGCACAAGTCAGAGTATCATATTTGAAAACTAGATTTTTCTTCCATCACTGATGTAGGATCCAGGGATTGAATTCCAACTGTCAGTTTGGCAGCAGGCCTCCTGACCCACTGAACAATATTGTTCTGCTTTTCAACATTTATGGACTTTGTGTATCTTCTGGGAGTTGCAAATCTAATCATAAAGGTTTTCTGAGTATCTTTATATTAGCTTTTGGAGATTTTGCTGTCTTATTACATGAGAAAGAATTCATATTTCCTCATAATCATGTCCTCATTCAGATAGAAATGCCTGAAATTAGAGAAAAACATATACTTGAAGCATTCTCCGTGCATTTAGCCTAGCAATGATCTTCAGGGTTAAGAACGGCATTGTGCTTTTAAATCAGAAGCCCTCACACCATTGCTGCATGACTCACAGACAGAACCATATCCATCATTTTTCTGAGGATACAAAGCTTCTATCATCCCTGCACTCTTTCACAGTCTTTTTTTGTTTGCAGGATGAATAATCCAAAGTAATGGGAAGACTTCTTATCTCCCTCAGCATCCAAAGACATGAACTTCTGATTTATGACATTACTGTGGTTTCTGATCATTCTCAACAGGAATAAATTTAGGAATACAGACCACAAAGGTGCATTATAATCGGTTTCATCCTATTGGTTGTAATTTATCTTCAGCCATTATACAAATGCACTTGCTCTAAGTAAGACATAATGCCCTCCCCCACTTTCTGTAGCACTTAAGGTGACCTAGATAATTATGGATATTTGCCAACTCTGCCATCCCTGTGTGAATGGCCTGGTGATATTAAGGGCCAAATGCAGTTGACCTTCTTTAGTGTGTATGATCCTAAATCTGGTATAGATGCCATGCATGTGAGTATACCAAATTAGAGCCCCTCCACATTCATCACACAATTAGAATAATGATACAGCTTTATTTTGGCACTAAAATAGCACTTACTGGTCATTTAATATTATTCCCATTCACACAGGAGAACGATTTAAAATTCAAAAAGATTATTTTCTGTCTGTGTGAAAATAAACATTTACAAAGTATTGAAGGGAAACATCTGTGTAAGTCAGGTTAAATGGTACACATTTCCACCTACATTTTGACTTATGAAAAAGTAAATTGATTCTACTCCCCCCAAATACTTTTCTGTGTAAAAGATTCCTTTTCTAGAAGCATCTAACCTTTCACATATGTCTTCAGTAGAGGAAGTCATTTTCCTTCTTGTGGAGACCAACAGGTAGGAAAAAAAAAGACATAGGATTTCAAACAATTGTGCCTATGAGTTCTGACTCATAAAATAATAACTTTTATATGCTGTTTTCACACATTGTTACAATAAGTTCCTCCAACTTTTTGAGAGAGTCTTGGTTTAGTTGTGAATTGTTTGGTTTGGTTAGATATATTTCACAGGATTCTAAGGATCACAGGTTCTTACCCTTTGCTCTACATCACACAGGCTTTATTTTCTCTGAGTATAATTCGCCAGGAACGTATTAATATTTTTTTTAAAAAGAGAGAAAGAAAGTAAATAAAAAGTTAAAGAATCCTTATAGATCTCTAAAGGGATTTCTATTACAAGAAGAAAAACTTTTATCACTGAAGAAATGCACAATCATTTAAATTAAATCTTGAGAGTGAAAATTCAAGAAAGGGCATAGCACTCGGTTTTATAAATTCACGAAAGTTGTCAAAGCAAGTTATACTAAAGGTTTTGCATGTGTTTAAATTTACCATAAATGAGGGTTATTTCTGGCTTTTTAAGCATTCACTTGCAAAGAGAGTCAAATAGTCAAAGTATTGGCTCTGGCTTAGGGTAAGGAGTTCACTTGGAAGCAGATGGCATGAAGAAGGAAGGAGAAGGCAAAATCATAAATCATAAGGGAAGAAGACAAAGAGGACACAGAAGGAAGTCAAAGTGGGTAAAAGAAGCTGGGTAACAAAGGATGCAAGCAGAAGCCAAGGGGAAGGAGGTAAAAGGAAGGGCACAGGAATAAAGGAGAGAGAGGTTTGCCAACCGAAGCCACGTGCTCAGCATCCCAATGAAAAGCTGCAGCAGTGAGAGCATAGCAAGAAAGAGCAAAGGAAAACCCACGAATGTGGGGGACAGCTTTAGGAGTAGCAGCATCAGGAGGCTGGGAGCCTCATTCTGAGGAGGGGCCTTTAAAATGTAAAGCTTGGGTTTCTATTTTTTATTAGTGGCAAGTTATTCTGTAAAAGAAGCCATATGATTTTGACTAAAACACATGACAACCGAATGTAATAAACAAAGAGAAGACAAATCAGAAGAAATAATAACACCTGCATTCCAATTATACAGATGTCTAGGATCTTTGTAAATGACCTTGAATATTGATTAGGCATGATATTCATCTACATGATTCTAATACTTGAGTTCTGTACACAACTCCTTTGTTTCCATTAAGTAGCTTTTAAACAACTCAACTGTATTTAAAGGTTTTCTAGCCATGTAAGGACGTGGCTTAGATCAGAAAAAAAAAAAAACCAAAAACAAAAAACTTTGGAAGCTATGCAAATCATCCATGGCAGGCAGGAAAACAGCTCATTCCCTTTCTTCCCCAAATGCAATTATGAGTAGTTTTGTGTTGGATTTGGTGTAAGTCTTTTTTTCCCTGATTGCATGTCTCTGTGTATGTGAATGTAGCACATACTGTGGGCTCTGGTCCATGTATATGAATGTCCCCCCAAATGGAGACACAGAGCTTCGTATTTGAATGTCTTCCCAGTTGTTCTTCATCTTATTCTTTGATACAGGATATCTCACTTAGTTCAGAGATCACTGACCAGCTAGACTGGATGCCCACTGACTCACATCCTCCACTATAGTTAGACATGTAACAAGTCCAGTCTTTTATATGGATATTGAGGATGGAAACCTAGAACTTCATCTTTTGGGGGACTGGCATTTTATTGATTAATTTCCCTAACACCAAACTTTATATTTTTATCTACATTGATGCCCATAATCATTTTATAACTAAAGATGAGAAGGAAAAAAGGATAGGTCATGGTTTATAATAAAAACTTAGGCCACATACCACAGCAAGGACATCAAACTCAAATATCTTTCACCATTGTCCTAGCAGGTAAAGGTATTTTTTCAGTAAATGACTCTCTAGCCACCCTCCTCCAGATCCCTTCAGCATTCCTTATCCATATTAAATCAAAAATGGAAGCACAAATATTATAAAGTTGTCAAACATCCAATATACTTGCCAGTTAGAAAATTTTTTAGATCATTAAAATAAGATGAAAATTCAAGAAAATGTTCTGAATGTTTGTTATGATATTATTTTATATTCACCTCATTTTTTAATGCACCACCCCATTTATAGTGGACTACTGCTCTAATGCAATAAATCCATAAAAACATTTTCTGGTTAATCATTCAAGACTCTTCAATTTTAAAAATATATTGTATATATGCATTTATCCTTTGCATAGTCTAGAATCTTCTTTATTTAAGAACATTGTAAAACTATATTATTTAGTAATTTAGCTAATTGATGTCTAAATTATTTAGAAACAAATGTACAAATATTTAATGAAAGCTAATTGTTATTCCAAACTTCTTCTTACAAATGTAATACCTACAAAGATTTCTATTATCAATCATGGAACTATTATGCTTTCCTTTGGATCTTCTGAACTTCCCCACTTACAGTCTTCACTCAAGCTCCTAAATGGCTGGTAGCACAGTTCAGTGGATTAAAGAGCTCTCTGTGCAAGTATGAATACCAGAAGTTATATCCTTAGAAGCCATGTAAAAGCCACTGCAACAAAGGGGCCACTTGTGTGTAACTCTCAAAGTCAGGTAATATCCAGGACAAAAGGGCAATCTAGCTGAAGCTGGTGAGTTTCAGGCTTAGAAGAACATCTGCCTCAACAAATAAATTAGAAAAGCCAATGAAGAGTCTGCATGTCAACTTTTTCTCTGTACACACACCACACACACACACACACACACACACACACACACACACAAAACCACACCTTACCCTTGTGTATATGCTATCAAGAAAAGCAAATCTTCAGTTATTATAGTCAATGTTTTATATTATTATCATGACTATACTTGGTCATCATAGGGCAGGGAAAACATTTATTTTATATATCCCCCAATATATACAGAGAGATACCAAAAATTGCAGAAAATATATATTATTTTGTTCATTGACTGTATAAAATTAAAACCATAGGGGAATAGTTCAATGATATTTTTGAAAAAGTTTTAGGTTTAGAAAATATTCATTACAAATATTGACAAAGTTTTTCTCCAGACTCTACAAAATCTAGTGGTCACAATCAGAGGGATAAGGTCCAGTGAAAAATTGAATTTAGTTCCAAGTAGAAAGGTTAAAATATTGAAATATCTTGCTGAAGAAGTTTGTGTCATTTCCTCATTACAAATGTAATGGTTATATATCTGAATTCTATTTTAGGCAGACAGTTTATATCTGCTTTATATCTGAATAGTGTTCTAGGGAAAATAAAAGTCTGTTTAAGGGATATTTTTAGCCTTTAGATTTTGAATTGCTTTTATTTTTCTCACGATTATAGAGTTTGTATCATAGCCTGTTGTTACTCTATGTAATGTCATTAGCCTAATAAAATAAAACTTGTGTTTCCCATACAACACAAATGAAGCTTGTCTGCATAATATTGTGTTTATAAATACATTCCCCCAAGCAATGGCATGATGTATTATTGTTCTACTGAACACACATATGAGTATTGCATAGAAAGAAAAAGGAAATTCACTTTGAACTGAATTGAGATAAACATATCTCATAAGTGAATCAAGTTTCAATAATTCACAAGCGGTAATTCCCAAAATAAGTCAAGGGAGATATATTATGGATGCCATATCTCACATAAAAATAGCATTACTATAATATTAAATAAGACATCCAATTTATCAACAGATTTTTCTTTCATACCTTTGCTTAAACAAAACTAAAGTACTCCATATTATTTTATGTGGAACACTATAGAAAACCACTCATCTACTTTGAAAAATAAAAAATTCAATTGAATTCTTCTCATCTTCTTTTTGCATTTATATTGCACTTCGATATCAAAAGTATATTACATAGTCTTTTAAACTAGATCATTATACCTTAAGCATTTCCCCATGATAGTTCAAATTTTCAACTCGAAACAATCTGTAATAGACTAGAGGGATTTTTCTATATCATGTTGTCTATAGCCATATTTGTCATGGAGTTTTGCTTGCTTTAATAAATGGAGGGAGACAAACCTAAAGTGGACAACATTCCATGCTTCAGGACACTGGACAGTTTAATATAAGAGAAAACTAGCTAAGAACTAAGCACACATACTTACATTCTCTCTTGCTCTCAACTTTAGATGTAAACTAGTGCCTTAAATTTCTGCATTGTTACTTCTACACAGGGATGGACTATAGTAGGGAACTGTGAGCTGAAATAAATCTTTTCTCCATTAGGTTTCTTTTGTCAGAGTATGTAATAAGGATGACAAGAATGGAAGAAGAACATACTCAAACAATTAATTGGAATTTTTTCTTTTTTATCCAAGTTGGATCTTCATAATTGCCTAAGTCTGTAGTTTTATACAATCCTCATTGAATCATTAAGACAAATATAATTTTATTTGAAAACTGACATTTTTACTAAATGTAAAAACATGAGAATTACACACTTCATCTTCTAAATAATTGTTTAATACCTTCAACATCTCTCATAAATTATGACCTTTGAGAGAAGTGCACTGATAAATATTGTTTGTTGGAATATTACCTTTCAATTCTTGTAGGTCCCTTCACTTATAAAGAACATAAACGTGCACAAAAATACCTCACTTATCCACAAGTGTGACACTGTGATTTCTTATATAAAGATAAAAACTTTTAAATTGAAGATAAGATCTTGTATTTTATTAAAGTGAATTCTTTTACCATCCATAGGTATTGGCTGAGAAACAAGTGATGTCATTGGCCACAGTATAGACTGTGATAGCTCTTTTGGTGGTGAGCTGGCTCAGTGGCTTTGAATCTAACCTTGAAAATCCTCTGCATACCATTTAAAATACTTAGTCATCAGGGAGTACTATCGTTTGCATAATAGTCCTCTTCAAGATAGTTCCATCTCACTCAATGTCCCTTTAATTATGACATCAATACCATAGAAAAGTAGACCTTCTCCTTGTAGTTTTATAAACCATATCCACAAATTATTCCTTTCACACCTTTAAAATCAAAAGCGTTAGTTGTCTTCACTTATTTAGATCACTTTCCTCAACTTTAATCATTGTTTATGTGCAGCTTTATTAATTCTACAGCCAAAAGTTAAAAGAAAAAAAAAAAGCCTAATGGCATGAAATCATTTCCTCAATTTGCTGTTAGAAGCTATTGAGTTTATTCTCATGCTATAATCTAAACATCAAGGTAGAAAATGAGCATAGGTATATGGTAGTCTAACTTTTATAAGTTAATGGCAGTTTGGAGATTAATATATATTTTATATTGAAAAATGATAGAAAAGAGCCTATTTAGAAATGACATGAAAAAATGGTTCTGAAGTACATTGACTGAAAATCATCTTGTCAGTGTATTTAATTTTAACACCATTCTTGTCTTCTATTTTATATTTTAAAAAAGTAATGTTTAATGTATATACACTTACTTTCTTTTACTTTGTTAGTTATGAAAATTATTCTTATTAAGTATCATTTCAATAAAAACAACCAAAAACATTAATTCCATTTATATTCTTAGGATAAAATCTGTGAGTTATATAACAACAGTTAACTTTTGATCTAGGTGAGCATTCAAATACCGATTCGGTTATGATTGATAAATAAAACTAATAAATAAAGACTAAAATATCTTTATACATTTCTTAAAATAAAGCTTCAATGATCTCCCCTGTTTGGAAAGAGCCTGCATTTCATTAAATACTCTCACTATCAATTTTGAAAATGGATGTATTTAGGTAGGACCCTTTTCGGATAGTTTCTCATTCATTTACTTCTGTGGCTGTTCAGAGTATGTGATTATTGTAACTATGTTTATTTATAATGATATCTTGAAGTCTACCTAGTGTACTACTACACCAGAAAGTAGTTTTATGAATGTCTAAAACTTGTAATTGATTTTAGAAGCAAAGATAATATTGGAGACTATGTCTCCAGACTTGAAGTTTGACTAAGTCTTGGTAGTACCGGGCTATTAATTATCTGGTATGTTTGAGATTCTCTTCCAGAAATTATATTAAACAAAACTCATTCTGCTTAGATACCTATTTGGCTGAGTGATATAAATGTATATATGGTATTTGAAAAAGCAGGAGTTTTATACATTTTTTAAAAGATTTATTGATTTATTTTATGCATATGGGTACACAACCATTACTCTCTTCAGAGATACCAGAAAAGAGCAATCGACCCCATTCCAGATGGTTGTAAGCTACAATGTGGTTGCTGGGAATTGAATTCAGGACTTCTGGAAAAGCAGTCAGGGCTCTTAACCACTGAGCCACCCCTCCAGCCCCCAGGAGTTCTATACATTAATTTCTAATTCTATATTAGGCTATCCTACCAGTTCATTTAAAAAAATTGTTCCTTTTTCAAAAGTGAAGGGAATTAAGTAACTATTTTAAGGTATATTATTTATGCAAAATCAAACCAATATTTCAAAACTCAATACCACCATAAACAGCAAAACCATGACCATACATGGTCTCTTCTTGTCAGCATAGATCTCAATTTTATTTTAAGGCTGAACTGATTAATGTTGAAAGAACTTGAGGCTAAAGCAGTATGAAAATTATGATTAACACAGTTATCCAAACCATAAGGAATATCTTGTTTAGTATGTGAACAGAGCATAGAATATGATTTTTGATCTGAAAATTTCAGATGGTTGTCCCCTGCACAATTTTATCCACGACATATTTGCTATTAAATTCTGGAAGTCAACTGGGTGTAACCTAATTAGTGTACCTGAGACATCCTATGCATATTCCACTACTTCATGTGGCACAACATGCTATAAAGAAGCCCCAAAGTTTAATATGAATTTTAACTAGCAAACACTTGCAAAGTCTTGTGAAAGTAAATCTCAGTATATTAAAATAAGAATCTTCACATATTTCAAAAGTAAGTAATGTGTTAAGCAATAGAATATTTTACAAACTTAAGATAACATATATTGTACACAAATAGAAATATATGCCATATAAGTTATATATATGGGCTATGTATGTTTCTGATTTTGTATATAAAAGGTAGAACTTGGTCATCATAAATTCAAGAGAATAATTATTTAAATTATAGGCATATAGAATATTTTGTGTACTAAGGAAACAATGGTAGATAAAACAATTAAGTTAGAGTAAAATCTTACTGAGTATATTTTATATACTCTCCATATGTACTCCTGCACAAATGTGGTCATGCAGTCATCTTAATGCCAAAATAAAAGAAAATAATATACAAAAAATATTTAGAACATATACTATGGCATTATGCTCATTGAATAAAAATTGTTTATGCACATTAAACATTTTACATCATCTAAATCTAAACATATCCAATTATGAAGGTTTAACCTAGTTAAAGCATGAAATGTCTCATGTTTTAACTACAGGCTCTTTCATAAGCTGAATAATACAGCTTCAGGAACTGGTCATTGAAGCCCAAAATCCAGTTAATTCAGAGTATAACTATATTTGAATACATGACTTTTAAAGAGTAAGGTTTAAAAAAAAGCAACCAAAACCCAAAAAACTCTAAATTTGTCCCTATGATGGTTTGAATGGAATGTTCTCTACACTCTTTGGCATTTGAAACTTGGTCAACAGCTGGTGCTATTTTTTGGAGGGGAGGGGGAGATGGGTAGGAGATGTAGCCTTCTAGGTGGATTACTTTTCTGGTGCTGGTATTGGAAACTTCTCCTTCCATTACTCTGAACTTTCATTCAAGCTCCTGCTCCAGTCACCATACCTATGTCTTCCCTATCATAAAGGACTCTGATCACTCCATAATTATAAGCCCAAATAAAACCTTTAAATCCTTTTAAGATAACATGTATTGTACACAAATAGAAATATATGCCATATATATATATATATATATATATATATATATATATATATATATGGGCTATGTATGTTTCTGATTTTGTATATAAAAGGTAGAACTTGGTCATCATAAATTCAAGAGAATAATCATTTAAATTATAGGCATATAGAATTATCTTGTAGCATTAATCACAGGAATAAAAACTAACAGAATAATATAATATCATGAGTCTTTGAACAAGTGCAATTTGAATATACAGAGTAACATTAGAAATGTTTTTATACACAAAACCTAGACCATGTTATAGCACAGAAAATGTACATTTACAAGCCTCATGAGAAAGCAAACATAATCAGATATCAATTTGAATTTCCAGTCACAGATACTGGAGCAAATAAACTTTTGGTAATTTACAATGTATAGTTTTCTAAATAAATTTACAATTATGTTTTGTTGTAATAGAGCCTTTTAATAAAAATAAATTAAAAATAAATTTTAAGATCATGGTTGATGTATAGTACTAATATTTGTTCATAAATCATGTACAAGACCACTAAACAGAACACATGTGTATATGGAAGATGATGATCTTTGTATCTACAAAATAATGATCACAGTCTCAATTTTATGTCTGCTATAGAATTTCAACTTGGAAATACATTTCCTTTCTACATCTCTGAATCTCACCTTTCATGAAGAAATTAACCATCTCCATAAAGAAAATATTAAAGCCTGTAGTTTTCATATACCCATATTTCCCTGTATTCCTATGTTCCATATGAAATATGTAGTTTCCTATATTTGAATTTATATGATTTTTTGCCATCCAAGCTCAAAGAAGAAGGTGATTAATATAGCTTACATACAGTTCTCCATTGCTTACCAATAGCCTTGTGGTTTCTGAAACATCTGCCTTTTTCATAAACCAATTAAAAGGCTCAATAATCTGCCCCAACATAGAGATACACATGTCTCTACAATCAATTTCAGATTTAAAATATTCTCAGACACATCAATAAACATTACCATAAATTTTCTTGCCCTAGAACACAAGACAGAGTGGTAGCCTACACAAACTTTCATGATGTTGTAGGGATAATTTGAAATAACATTCATAATTGTACAATGGTTATACATCTAAATAGAATTAAATGTGTTTCCTTTCATTGCATGTAGCAAATTAGTACTTTATTTTATTTAAATAATTAAATTTAAAATCAGAGTTTTCATCAAGAGTAACAAATTTTCAGTAATGAATCTAATTTCAATGAGCTTTTGTCATATCTGACATATATTGTGATGCAGTATATATTTGAAAATTGCTGAAAGTGAATTCTAAATTCATGTATTAGAAGGAACAAATATGAGAAATAATGAGCATGTTATCTTGACTTAGCCATTCCACAACTGAGGCATATTTTAAAACATAAATGTGTAAGTCACAAAGAAAACATATTTGTCAAATTAGAACATATTTAAAAGTAAAAATTAAAGTAAATACTTTTGAAAGTCTTCACACACACACACACACACACACACACACACACACATACACACACACACACAAAACATTCTAGAAGATCATGAGGCATCTTATAATGATGCATCAAGTAGAATGCCTGTTCCTAAACTGGAATAAAACACTGTTAGAAAAACACGTCTACAAAAATCACACACATACACACACACACACACATACACACACACACAAAACATTCTAGAAGATCATGAGGCATCTTATAATGATGCATCAAGTACAATGCCTGTTCCTGAACTGGAATAAAACACTGCTAGAAAAACACGTCTACAAAAATCACACACATAGCCGGGCGGTGGTGGCGCACGCCTTTAATCCCAGCACTTGGGAGGCAGAGGCAGGAGGATTTCTGAGTTCGAGGCCAGCCTGGTCTACAAAGTGAGTTCCAGGACAGCCAAGTCTACACAGAGAAACCCTGTCTCGAAAAAACCAAAAAAAAAAAAAAAAAAAATCACACACATACACACACACACACGCACATTCCCTTGCATGCACACACACACACACACACAAACAGAAAATGCAAAAGGAAAACACACATAATGAAAAGCACACAAGCATAAATACTCAGTGGACAATTACTGGCATTACTTATGTGCCATTGGAAATCCTCTCCTAATATTGTGTCTGAAAATAGTGTCCTGAACATTTGGATAAGAAAATATTGAACTTTCTCACTACGCTTCCTAACCTTTAAACCATCTTCATAGAGATATAACATTCTTGAAATCTATTTGCTTCATGCTATTTGATCATAGTTGCTAAGATAAAGGTATTTTGTACTCCATAGCAGCCATACACGTTATGTTCCTGGAGTACCATGCTTGTACATGGATCAACCTCTTAAAACTATGCCGATTGATTGGTTGAGACTTTGAAAGCATGATCATTGGGTCTGTCAGTAAATTGTTGGAAAAGTTTCTGAGATTTTTCAAGCAAGAGACATACGTTTAAATTTAAATAATTTTGTTTGTGTCAGATACATATTTGCATATATTTGGGTGTGGGGAAGCTAGAGAACAACCTTGGCTGTTGTCTCTCAGTTGCCATTCACAGGTTTTGAGGTAGGCTGTTCCTCTGAACTAGAGAATACAAGTGGGCAAGGTTGGCTGCTCAGCAAGCCTCATGAATGGGCGTCTCTAATCCCACAGCACCCAGATAACCATAATCCTCAACCAAACCCTGCTTTCTTCTATGTGCACTCTTGAACCGACTCTGGTTCTCTGAGACTTCTTCTAATTGTAAATATTATGCTTATATTTCATTTCAGATTATCAACACACCAAAGTGTGTATACCCCAAAATGTGTTTACTTAAATATAAGGACAGAGTTAAATGTTATTGCATATTAAGAAAATGCAGTAAGATACGGTAAGCATATATTTTCCCTACCCCCATTGTTATACCTAACACACAAAGAAATATAGATGCTTAAAAACTGTACTATGCTCAGTATGTTATTCTCCTAAGGTAAATTCAGACAGCATTTTGACTGAAAGAAAATATGGCTTCTGGTCTCTGCTGGATCCACTGGCAAATTGACTTTCATAAATCTGACACCTCAAATTTATATTACTTCTGGCATTTACTGACTGTTTCCCGAACTCCAGGAATAAAATCAGATTGCTGGTAAATATATCGGAGTGAAAGTTTTGGATTCTTCCTCCTTTTTTTTTTTTTATAAATCTTATGTACATTTGCACATTCACTTATAAAATAATCATAAAATCTAGAGTCACACTGTCTGTATCAAACTTAGTCTGCATCACTAATTAATATAAGATGTATGAAAAAATAATAATTCATATTCCTTATAGGAAAAGATATAAATTACCAAACACATAAGGCAATTGAAATGGTTAATTGAGTAACTTTAATTCTTGTAATTAGAACAATCCTGTTATTTGGTAGAGATGAAATGTAAGCATTGATAATGATGTTGATGGTGGTGGTGATGATGAAGATGATAAGATGATGATGATGATCTCTTATTCTTTTAAACCATTTTATTTTAAGTAACATGTACCAAGTGATTCATAAACATAAGAAAAGCTCTGTCTTTCAAACCCCAATGTGAAATGTCTTTCTTAAATTTGATTCAACAATGATTCTAAAGAAGAATGTTATCTCTAAGTGTGACCAGAATACTATGTTTTATTCAGCAAATGCTAAATTAGTTCTGATCAGGAGGTTTCCTTATTTTACTTGAGCAAGCTACAAGCAGGAATACACAGGTTCCAAAACCTCAGTGCAATGCTAATGATTCCTTCGCTGTGAATTAATAAGATTAAAATGTTTGTGATTTCAGCAGCTGTTAGGAGCAGTGGGAGGGGTTCCACCAACACACTGCAGCCCAGTGCCCCTTCATTCCTGTGTTTAGATAGAACAGGGATGTTAATTGACTGTTCAGACTATTCTAAACTTAAATTAATAACAGTTATTTCTGCCAAAACAGTCATCAACCAACTTTCCCTCTTATATGGGAATTGGTATATATATATATATATATATATACCAATATATATATAATATAAGTATGAAAGAATAGTTTGTTTTGCACATGAAGTAGAATTTAGTTTGTATAGTGAGTGACTAGTATTTAGCTGCCTGATTAATTATCACAGTAAGAAATGATTAGTTTTTTTCCAACATGATGAACATTTTTACCTTGATTGAATCCATTATTACCAGCTTACAACCTTTCTCTGCCTTCCAGTAGACTCCAGTGTAATATATAACATTTTTTCTAACTGTACTTAACTCTTTCTTCCCAGAAACAATACCGACCAATTAATTTCAAATCACTTACTCTAAACATGTTGATGAAATATATTAACTCAAAATTTTCTACATTCTATCTACCTACTTTCATTGTCTGTTTATGGATATGTATCATTTTATTTATCCATTTTCCTTTTTTATAACTTGGGCAAAAAAACAAAAAAACCAAAATGACCGGATTTCTGGGTTTTTAAGTATTAATTTTTTTTCTGTTGAAATTATAATATAATTACATTATTTGTATTACCCAACTTCTAAAATAATGATGCTCTAGTAAAATAATGAGAAGACTTTTTGTTATTTTTTTAACCATTTTTTCCTTTCTTTTATTCAATATTTTCTTTATTTACATCTCAAATGTCATTCTCTTTCCAGGTTTCCCCTCTGGAACCCCCTATCCCCTCCCTCTCTTCCTGCTCTATGAGGGTGCTCCCCCACCCACCCACTCACTCCTGCCTCCCTGCCCTGGAATTCCCTTACACTGGGGCATCAAATCTTCCTAGGCCAAGGGCTTCTCTTCCCACTGATGCCACACAAGGCCATCCTTCACTACATATGCAGCTGGAGCCATGGGTCCCTCCATGTGTACTCCTTGGTTGGTGGTTTAGTCATTGGGAGCTCTGGAGGGTCTAGTTGGTTGATATTGTTGTTCTTCTTATGGTTTGCAAACCCCTTCAGCAACTTAGATCCTTTCTCTAACTCCTCTATTGGGGACCAGTGTTCAGTCCAATGGTTGACTGTGAGCATCCACCTCTGTATTTGTCAGGTACTGGCAGAACCTCTCAAGAGACAGCTATATCAGGCTCCTGTCAGCAAACACTTCTTGGCATCCACAATAGTGTTTGGGTTTGGTGATTGTATTTGAGATGGATCCCCAGGTGTGGCAGTCTCTGGGTGACCTTTCCTTCTCTCTCTGCTCCACATTTTGTCTCCATATTTCCTCCAGTGAGTATTTTGTTCCCACTTCTAAGAAGGACTTATGGTTCAGTGGTTAAGAGCACTGAATGTTCTCCCAAAGGTCTTGAGTTCAATTCCCAGCAAACACATGGATGTCACCACCTTGTATAATGGGATCTGATGCCCTCTTCTGGTGTGTCTAAAGAGAACAACAGTGTATTCACATACATAAAATAAATAATTCTTTTTTTAAAAAGTCAATCTTTAACCTTTTTTTTAACAGTTCAGTCTTTATCTCCATCCAGGTGCTCTCTGATGGTTACACATCCCATACTACATCTTTGGTCTTCAAGAGATGTCCCCAAAAGAAAGTATGTTTTAACTAAGATGAACTTTAAGAATACGAATTTAGGAGCAGCTCCATGAAAAAGGCTGAAGAGTTCTTTGATTTTAAATTGAAAACTTGCGGTACAAGTGTGTAAGCAAATCCAGCATGGGACAAAATATCAAGTAAATAATATTCCTGAGGAAATTGTTGAACACTCTTACATTACAACATCCTCGCAAACAGCATAATAGGAACTATCATGAAGAAACAGGAACGGAGATCATGGATCCAAGGAGGAGGAGGGGGAATGTAACTTAAATAAGGGATCTCCAAAAGTTAAACATCTTTAAAAAAAATAAGCCTATTTATTTTCAAAACTTTTCAGTCAAGGAATATAAGTATGTGTTATGTTCTCTCTTTAAATCAGATTTCAGCTGATTACTTTGAGCAGGTGGAATTTTTCTAAAACTCTTGGTTAGAAAACACTCCATGTTAAAGATAAGTTCTTGAAAAATGCAAAACTTCCTGACTTAGTTATCCAACTCACGTGATGTGAAATTTATGACTTAACTGTTTATTATATATCACAAGGTAAAAAAATACTTATACTCTTAAAATATTAACACATTTTGAATACATGCTGTATCTTTAACTTTTATTTTATTTATTTTTATTTTCTAAGTTTTTTTTTATTTACATTCCAAATCATTTCCCCTTTCCCTTTAACGCCCTACCCAAAAGTCCCATAAGCCCCCTTCCCTCCCTCTTTTCTCCATTCAACCCCTTCTCGTTTCTCTGTCCTGGCATTCCCCTACATCCAGTCTTTCCAGGACCAGGGGTCTCTCCTTCCATCTTCTTAGAAATCTATTGATATGCGAATTGTGTCTAGGGTATTCCTAGATTCTGGGTTAATACCCTCTTATCAGTGACTGCATACCATGTGTGTTCTTTTGTGATTGGGTTACCTCACTAAGGATGATATTTTCAAATTCTGACCATTTGCCTAGGAATTTCGTGAATTCATTGTTTTTAATTGCAGAGTAGTATTCCATTGTGTAGATATACCACATCTTCTGAATCCATTCCTCCGTTGAGGGACATCTGGGTTCTTTCCAGCTTCTGGCTATTATAAATAAGGCTGCTACATGCTCCACTATGTTCATATCTTTAACTTTTAAATGCAGAATTTTAATTGTGGCTTGATGGAGTATTTATATTAACAGACAATATACTATAGGAAAGTATAAGTGTTTAAATACTTTATGAAAGAATATGTTAACTTGGGGATAAAATTTTTGCCAAATAAATTGAGGATGTAATTATTATGCAGCGTTTTCTCTGGTGTATATGCATATGTATCTGTTAATCCACATAAATGCATATAATATATATTCATATATATGTGTGTATGTGTGTACTAAAATAAAACATCTTATTGCCCATTGATGGAAAATTGAAATATATTCAAATGTATATGTAAAATTACACATATATTTATATAATTTACACATTATTATTGAAGCCTTAAGCTCTCTGTTCCTTTAAAAGAAGATGGTTACTAATTGTACTGTCTAACCTCTAAAACTGCACTGTCAGACCTTGTTCATGATGCAGTAATTACAAAGAGACCATTAGCACCAATGTTGTGAACTTTTCTATGCAGTTCGGGGTACACTGTGGTATAACCAATTAAAACAAAGACATTTAAGGAAGTAAAACAAAAAAACATTAAAGCCAGTTCATTAAACCTTCATATTTTGTTTTAATAATATTAAAGTACACATTCAAGTGGAAAAATATGAATTGAGGATATATTGCAAAGCATACTAGAAATATGATAGATTTTTGGTAATACAGAAATTATACAAATAGTTGTTAAGAGGTATAGAAACCCAAACCAAATATAATGCATTGTTATAAGCATATGCTCTTAAGATTTGGTATTACTAGGTCAATTTTAATGAGGAAGTTTTCTTCATTTAATACTTGCATTATTAAGAAATTTTTAATTCTAGGACTCAGGAAGGAAAAGGATAAGTGCAGAGGATTGTAAACATTGGCATTAGAAAAGGAAGGTTCTGAATTATTTCTTTTCTGAATTTCTATGATTTTCTATATTTTTTTATTTACATTCCAAATGATTTCTCCTTTCCCGTTTCCTCCCTCCCTGAAAGTCGCAAAAGCCCCCTTCCCTCCCTCTGTTCCCCATTCAACCCCCTCTCACTTCTCTGTCCTGGTATTCCCCTACATCCAGTCTTTCCAGGACCAGGGGTCTCTCCTTCCATCTTCTTGGAAATCTATTGATATGTGACTTGCGTCTTGGGTATTCCGAGATTCTGAGTTAATATCCCCTTATCAATGACTGCATACCAGGTGTGTTCTTTTGTGATTGGGTTACCTCACTAAGGATGATATTGTCCAGTTCTGACCATTTGCCTAAGAATTTCGTGAATTCATTGTTTCTAATTGCAGAGTAGTATTCCAGTGTGTATAAAAACCACATCTTCTGAATCCATTCCTCCGTTGAGGGACATCTGGGTTCTTTCCAGCTTCTGGTTATTATAAATAAGGCTGCTATGAACATAGTGGAGCATGTGTCCTTATTGCATGCAGTGGAAGCCTCTGGGTATATGCCCAGGAGTGGTATAGCAGGATCCTCCGGGAGTGTCATGCCCAGTTTTCTGAGGAACCGCCAGACAGCTTTCCAGAGTGGTTGTACCAGCCTGCAATCCCACCAGCAGTGGAGGAGTGTTCCTCTTTATCCACATCCTCGCCAACAACTGCTTTCTCCTGTGTTTTTGATCTTTGCCATTCTGACTGGTGTGAGATGGAATCTCAGGGTTGTTTTGATTTGCATTTCCCTAATGACTAAGGATGTTGAACATTTCTTTAGGTGCTTCTCAGCCATTCTATATTCTTCCGGTGAGAACTCTTTGTTTAGCTCTGTACCCCATTTTTAATAGGGTTATTTGCTCTCTGGAGTCTAACTTCTTGAGTTCTTTGTATATATTGGATATAAGCCCTCTGTTGGATGTAGGGTTGGTAAAGATCTTTTCCCAGTTTGTTGGTTGCTGCTTTGTCCTTTTGACAGTGTCCTTTGCCTTACAGAAACTTTGTAATTTTATGAGGTCCCACTTGTCATTTCTTGATCTTAGAGCATAAGTTATTGGTGTTCTGTTCAGGAAATTTTCCCCTGTGCCCATATGTTCAAGGTTCTTCCCTAGTTTCCTTTCTTTTAGTTTCAGTGTGTCTGGTTTTATGTGGAGGTCCTTGATCCACTTGGAATTGAGCTTAGTGCAAGGAGATAAGAATGGATCAATTTGCATTCTTCTGCATATTGACCTCCAGTTGAACCAGCACCATTTGTCGAGAATCACTAAGAATGTCTCCTAGGAGTCAAGTGTTACTGAGTGCATTTTATCTGACCTTATTTACTTTCATACCTATACATCTGCCTCTATTTGCTCAAACAGGTACAGGGTGTGCCAAATTGCAGCTTGCTGAAAGTTGTCCCTCTGCTCAGTAAAGGGATTCAACTGTAAATGCGTATAATTATTTCTGAGATCATGTACTAATTTATAATCATCACTATAAAAACATGATATATATAAAAATATAAAATATACCTGAAGCGTGCAGATGTGTTTCTGTGTCAATCTCTGCAAATGATGGTAAAGCCATATGGGTGCAGAGACACCACTCTATTTCTGTAATACATATTGTGACTTCAAGTCGAAATTCCACCCATGTTCTGGAAAATCATCTCATAGCTATAAGATAATCCAATTAATTTGCCCTGTTCAAGGAGCTACTGAGGGTCACTGGAAAAACACACGTTTATCATGGCCAACCATCCTTTAAAACATGATTAGACAGAAAATGGGGAACTTGAGAGAAGAAAAATTGTGATAAAACACTAACATGATAAGATGTTAAAATGTGCTATCATGTACCATCATGTAACATGCAATTATGTATTTTATCCTAAGATTAGTTTTACAACCATAGTATTACAAATTGTTTCAGTGCATGAGGACATGTGTTTATTTCCTAAAGGACATAATTTCATGAAGTGGGATAGGTTTGATCAGAATTCAATTGAATCCCAAGAATTTATCTTACTGCTATAGAAATGTTTAATGTTTCCAATTTGTACTAGTAGCTCAGAAATAGTATTTTAAATTTCTACTAATTTATTTCAAGGAAAAAAGGTGTTCCTTAAACAGTGTGTCTATGCTAGAAGATATGATCTGTGTTAGTTACTGTTCTTTTGCTGTGATAAAACACCTTGACCTTGTCAACATAAAAAATAAAGAGTTCCAATTTGGGGATAACAGTTTCAGAAGATTTTACTAATGATGGAAGAGCTATCTTAGACTCTACATAATTGTCTGTGTTCTGACATTCACACACACAAAAATACACAAATTGCAATCTTATAGATGCTAGTATATATTTGTTCTGAAGCATTGGATCTCAGGAAACCATAGACAAAGAAGAATGATATCATTGCAATTGAAAATGAAATGGTAGAAATTTAATAGAAAAGGCTCATTTTTAAATGTGTTAGTTAACAAACCATAAGGCAGCATATTACATGTGCAAAACAAATGCACTTAGGTAGAATTGAGGCATAGCAATTTTACAAAAAAGGTTTGTCATGAGTAATAACCACTAGACCACTGCCAAACTCGATCCTATCTTTATTTTGAAATAATGATTTTTTAGCAGTGTGAAAACTTAATTACAGAGAAGAACAAAAAGAGCCCCAAGAGTGCTACAGTGGTGCGAGTAAGAGATAATGTTTCCATGAAATGAAGAAAGGGTGCTAGAAATGAGGCAAAGAGGTTTTATGTGGTATTTAAGAATCAAAATAGGCAAATCTTGATTCCTGCTGGATGTAGAAGTTGTGCAAAGGGGAGAAATTAGAGACATTTGAAAACAAATCTGGCAAATCTCATTCTGGGTGAAATTTATTAGCATGGCCACATAATATGTGGCTCTCTGTGAAAGACTAAGCCCTTGGTGCAATTGCTACAATTTTCTTGAGTGCCAATTGCAGGGCATTAAAACAAATGCAAAGCCATACTATATAGATCCCCAAGAAATTGACTGGTATCTATGTGAGGGGAAACAATTCCTCAGAATAGTTCACTGTTCCACTGGAATAAAGAGAGACAATAAAAACTGATGTTGAAAAGTGTTAATCAACTAAAATTTTAAACAGAATTCTTTTTAGGTAGAGTGAGATAACTAAAAGATAAATCACTTCTGGGATCAGAGGTGATTCTTCTATTCATGGTTGTTGCATGTTTGATAACAATCATTGCCTCTTCCAGGTAATGACAATCAGAGCTCCCTACCTACAGTCTACAATCTGTTAAAGACAACAAATACCTCACAGTTCCTTGAGTCCACCAGGTCTGAGCTCATGTTGTGTATCCCTCTATCAGTCAGCCTAGGGTTTGGATTCCTTGCTCAGTGGGGCCTTGGCAGAGGAGTCTCCTCATTCCATCTTTTATGCATCTTGTCATTGAGGATGATATATCTGGCAGAAGTTATACAAACTGGGTGGGAAACTTACTTCAGCCTTGCGGAGAAGTTTGACATGTGTCAGCCCACCTGAGACATAACCCTGTCTATTTCTATTTTTGAGGCCAAAGGGAAAGTCAAAATACATTTCCTTTTCAATCAAGGGTGGACCTATTCCCTTCTAGGGAAATGAGACAGCCTTTGGAATCCAGAGTCTAGCTGTTTATTTATGTGGGTGCAGGCAGCAGGAGCAAAGGTGGGGAGAAAGTGAGACTTGGCCTATTGGATTCAAAGTGGATCTTTCTTGACATAGGGCCATAATTCCAGTAAATTGAAGTTAGGTAAGGAATAGAGCGTGGGACTTCCACCCTGATTAAAGGAGCTGAGAGTGTTTTTTAAGATCTCTATTAACTGTACAAACATGATCCAAAATTAAAAGTGAAATTTCTGTTTGTCTAAAACTGTGTTCCTTTTGTAACAATATAAAGCCAATGCCTCGACACACAATGTACTTATTTTGAAAGAATAATAAAAGATAAATTATAAAGGGATATATTAGAATGCCAAATGAAAGGCAAAATTTAACTCCTACAACAATGTGACATTATCACCACTTAAATTAACCCCTTAAATTAACATATAATTGCATTGTGCTGCATTTTTCAATCTAAAAATAATGCTCCTAAAATAAACACAAAGAAGTTTAAAAACAAATGTTCAGAATACATATGAAAAGAAAAATGAGCATAGCTACACTCATGAAACCCTGGCAAGTGGATGCAGGAGCAATTCCATCTACATTAAACTCTTACTGAAATATCTTAAGGTGAGATGATGTTTCATTTAAAAACAGATGAATAATGTGTAGCATTTGTTTAAGATTTAGTGTGTACACATTCTGAGACATGGAGTATAAAGAAAGACAGCAGCATTTTAATTCTATAAAATACTGACTTATATCAAGGGCTAAAAGATGGACTCAGACATCCTCATCCTTTTTGTTGATCCCTTGGCTGACATTTCCTCTCTGCCTTTTGACATTCCCAGCCCCACTTCAGGGACTGGAGTCTTACTTGGCATCTATATTTCATAGTGACAGAGACACCTTGTTAGTTCTCAAGCAGAACAAATAGGCTGCAACTCATCAAACATATTTTATTTTTCATTTTATAGAAACATGAAATAGAAGAATATTTCGCCCTCTGGCTCAATTCCTTTTTCTTTATGGACCTCCCATTGACTTCAAAGAGATGATTTCTCAGGAAGAATTGACCAAAGTTTGTAACATATAAATATATGTTCTTTAATGTCAGGAGATTAAATAATAAAATATGATTTAAAAAAAAACTAAACAACTGCCAGCAAAACTACTAGCAATTTTGGACACCACCTACTGTCAATACCTCTTGCCCTAAGAGAAAGAATTTCATGATCCTCCTGTACAGATAGCATCTGATTCATATGAACCTTTCTTCTTAATTTTCTGATGTATTGTAGAATGAGGTGGTAATCTTTCAAACACATAGCATTGGCATCTTACTCATTTCAAACACATTCTCTTTCACCACCTTTGTGTGGACATGGTGTCTGTATTTTGCCATGTGTCTCAGAGTCCCAAGGTCCTATTTGGCAGATAAAATCTGGCAAGTCAGACTAGCAATATTTATTCCAAATTTCATTTAAATAAGATAAAATACTGCAAGCACATTTGTGGGTTATCTACCCTATTAGCCAGCTCAGTTCTAGTGGTGTTCTGACATCAGGTAGTCTGATGGGTGTACGGCCATAGGTGAGGAGTGTACTGGAATACTTTTGGTGTTGTGCAGATAGTTCTGAAGCATAACAGAATTCAATGTAAAAACTGAGTGGGAAGGAACATTTCTGAAAACTAGTGAATGATATAATGTGATTCTAGAAAGAAGACGACCAAGAGCACATGAGCTTTAGGAATTTCCAAGCACAAGCTGCTCAAGAAAAGCTTTTGTAGCTATGAAGTAGCAGATGCAAATCTTAAATATACTCAGTTTTCCACAAAACTGATAGAAACAAGTAGCTGGAGTAGACGGACAGAGAAAGAACTAGTCAAAGGGAAAGGTTCCGCAGTGCCTAAATTTGCCAACCAAGAGCCACACAAGTGTTGAGTGTGTTTAACTTTAGAGTAAAAGTGTTCTGATACAATGCAGAGAGACTTGTTTTGTTTTTATTTGCTGTCTATTGCTTTACTGTTTTGTGTTTAGTGTGAGTTTGCTTCCAAGCATCCATCTAGAGAGGCTCACAAGTTCCTCCAGGAACAGCTCCAAGGCTCTACCTCCTGCTGGCCTTGGTCAGCATCCACACACACATCCATACATAAGCAGACACGTATACACATAAACAGAAATAAAATTATTGAAAGCAAGACATACAAATTGCTGAGAAAGAGAAACTTTCCTGGTGTTTTTCATTCTACTTTCCTATTGAAATAAATCTTACTCAATGAACGTTTTCTTTTAATATGGTTTTTCTTATATATGCATTCTCCTGAAACTTTAGTAGTTACTCCATGTAAATGTATTAAACTTTTGACACTTATATCCAATTAAAAGTGTCTAGTTGAGGGATGGCATTGATAGGAGATATAAGGTGATCAGAAAACCATGTTGCATTCTACATTTCTAACCTACAGCTAACCTGTATCACTTGTCTCTCATGACTCTGATCAAATCTCTGCTCTTTATTAAAGCATACAAAAGTAAATGTATATAGTGTACTGAATCCTCCCAGATAAATAATAGCATAGTTTGCTTAAAAATGTTGAAAAGGGCAAAGATTATTGTGCTTAAGAATAAACTAGTCCACAGAGTCAAGGAAGCACATGCAGCACGTAAATGTTCTAAACACAAATTTGGTTGTAATTAATAACATCAGCTTTACATTCTCTTTGAGAATTGCACTGAGTATCAAGGACATCAACTTAATAATATCTTCTCTAATTTTTTGTAAGACAGTGTTGCCCATGGTATTTAAATACATCTATAATAGGCTTTACTCTTTCTGTTGTAGAAATTATGTGTTTATATGGCTCCTTAAGAGCCAGGAAAGAAGTAAATTCATTTTTACAATCAACCTTACAGTCCAAAGATGTCAACAAACATTTTCTAATAAGACTAAAAAAATATAAAGTTATGATTTATTTGTAAATCCTATTTTAATTCTGAGTCCGTAAGGAATTTTTAAGTCTGTGTTGGTATAGACCACAAATCAATTAATTTTATAGCAGTGGCGATATATATTAACAAAATGGTAGCAATTGAAATATATAGAGAGTTTATGATAAACACCATATGACTAAGATTAAAATCTAATATAAATATCAATCTCACATAAAACATATGGAATAGAATATTAATGTATCCCTGGCAACAGGGAAATCTGATTATTAGAGATAAAAATTACCCAAAGGGAATTATTCAACAGTTGGTAGGGGCACATAACAGAATGGGTGTAAGTCATCTTTTATTAATAAATGAGAGGAAGTACCGGGAGTAGGGTGATATTACCAAAATTGATGACAGTGGAATCATTCAATCTACGGACCCAGACTGGAGAGATAGCTCAGCAGTTAAAGGTTAGGCTCTTAACGATTTCCAAGAATTCTTAATCAAAGATGACCAAGTTCGTGAGTTTTATTTGGTAATTCAAAACATTTAAAATATAAAATTAGATAATTATATATTGAATTTTCTGTATTATATGTTTTATAAAGTAGAAGATAGGAAAGATTTTTATCATATATATATATGATACATATATATATATGATATATATATATATATATATCATATATATATATATATAGTGATTGATTTCATCCAACTAACACACATTTGTTTGTGTTTCTAAAAAGGAGAACTTTGATTCTTATTCTGAGGCAATTTCATGAAAAGTTATGTTTTAAATAAGTTGAAGCAAATTAAAAAAGAAAAGAAAAGTAAAGAAACTGGCCAGACAACAAGGAAGTTGTGACTCAGTAAAATGAATTATGTGACTTTAGTTTATTTAGGTCAGAGCCATTAACATTTTCATTAAACATATCTATATAGGTTATGGCAGATGTCCCAATGTCAGACCTTGAAACAATCATAGATCATTACTTTATACCTCCATAAAACAATAGGTCACATATTTGAACAAAGTGACAGAAATTCTGTTAGCATATTTTTAACTCAGACCCAAAAGGACATGCATGGTATGTACTCTCTAATAAGTGGATATTAGATAAAAGAAGAGGAAGAAGAAGAAGAGGAGGAGAAGAAGAAGAAGAAGAAGAAGAAGAAGAAGAAGAAGAAGAAGAAGAAGAAGAAGAAGAAGAAGAAGAAGAAGAAGAAAAGTACAGAATACAGATACAGTTCACAGAACTCAAGAAGGTCAACAAGCTGAAGGGCCCAACTGAAAACTCCTCAGCCCCCCTTGGGAGGGAGAAGAAAGCAATCAAAAGTGGGGAGGGAGAGAGGGAACTGGGTGGAAAAGGAGACAGGGAGGGGAAGATAGGAACATGACCAGATATTGGGTAAGAGAAAAACACTGAAGCCCTGAGAGCCAGCAGAAAAGAATGGAAACAGGTAACTTGAGGAGGTACAAAGTTGGGGGACCTTCCAAAACACATCAGAAACCTGGGAGGTAAGAGACTCTCTGGACTCAAAGGGAGAAACCCTAGATGAAATGCTGGACAGTAGGGAGAGGAAACTTATAGAGCCCACCTCCAGCATCAAGACAGGGCATCAAATGAGGGAAAGGGTTGCCATCCCAGTCAAAACTCTGAGCCATAACTCTTCCTGTCTGAAAGAACTGCAGGGATGGAAATGGAGAAGAGCCTGAGGAAAAGAAGGTACAGTGACAGGCCCAGAGTGGGATCCAGCTCAAGGGGAGGTTCCACTCCCCTTGACACTATTACTGAGGCTATGGAGCACTCACAGAAAGGGACCTAGCTGATGACACTCTGCAAAACCCAACAAGTTACTGAGTCAGATGCAGATATTTGCATCCAACCAATAAACAGAAGCTGCTGCTTCTGTGGTTGAATTAGGGAAAGGCTGAAAGAAGATGAGGAAGAGGGTGATGCTGAAGGAGGAGCAGCAATTTCAATTAATCTGGACCCCTGAGATCTATCAAACACTGGACCACCAACCAGGGAGCATACACCAGCTGATATGAGGCCCCCAACACATATACAACAGAGGAATGCTGGGTCTGTGTTCAATCAGAGATAATGGACCTACCCTCAAGAGACTGGAAGGCCCAGGGAGTTCACAAGTCAGGTAGGGTGGGGTGGGGTGGGGACATCCTCGTGGAGACAGGGGGGTTGGAGGGAGGTGGAACAGTCAGAGGATGTATGGGGAGGAATAAAATCTGGACTGTAAAAAATTAATAAATTTTTTAAAAAGATTTCTTGTCTTTTTTTTAATGTGTAATAGTGTTTTTCTACATAAATGTGTGTACACCATTTACTTGCCTGGTGCCCTCAGATGTATAAAGAGTAAGTTAGATATTCTGAAACTGGGGTTACAGGTGTTGAAAGCCAAAATGTCAGAGCTGGAAGTGAAACCCAGATTTTCATGAGAGCTCTTAAATTTTTGTTTTGTTTAAAGTGTCTGGTTTTCAAGAATAAATGGAAATATGTTGTAGAAAGGAAAACTGTTACTATTCTACACACTGACTGGTGAACAAGTGACATGAAGTTAGCAATCACATACAGGCACCTCTGCATTCCCAGCATAGAACAAAACCAATTACATGGTATGAATATAAAGAATGGCCAGACTCATATTATGAAGTGTGTTGTAAGATGATGTTCTATTTAGGCATTCACTGGACCCTGGGTTCTATAACTTAATGTGTGGATTCATGGTTTTATAATTGCATTGTGTGTGATACTTAAGCTAAAATATAGTTAGAAGATACAGGTTACAGAACATACAGGTTACATGCTTTGGGAAGTGTTATCATGTCCCTAGGCCCACTGACTTGGCAGTCTTTTTGTATCTGCTTTACCATAGGTGAGTCACTTAGCTATTAAACATGCTGTGTGCTGTGATGGAATGTCTCACCATATAGAGTAGCCAAGCAGCTCTGAATTTAAACTCCTGAAACCGTGAGACACAATCAAATTACCTCTCTTAAATAGTTTAGATTAGAAACTTTATCACATCTTTATCTTTATCACAGTGACAAGATAACAAAGATCTTGTAGTTTTGGAGCGAGTAAGGAAGTAAACAACAATGCCAAAGATGCTTTTAAAGTTTTGCAGTATTTTTGTAGATATTCACATTTATTTTTGGCACAATGTAGAGACAGTAGAATTAGAAGAAGTTTTTTTTTTCATTTTTTTATTTTGTTTTTCTAAGTTTTTTTTCATTCAAAATCATTTCCCCTTTCCTGTTTCCTCCCTCCCTGAAAGTCCCATAAGGCCCCTTCCCTCCCTCTTTCCCCATTCAACCCCCTCTCGCTTCTCTGTCCTGGCATTCCCCTACATCCAGTCTTTCCAGGACCATGGGTCTCTTCTTCCATCTTCTTGGAAACCTATTGATATGTGAATTGTGTCTAGGGTATTCCGAGATTCTGGGTTAATATCCCCTTATCAGTGACTGCATACCAGTGTGTTCTTTTGTGACTGGGTTGCTTCACTAAGGATGATATTTTCAAGTTCTGACCATTTGCCTAGGAATTTCGTGAATTCATTGTTTTTAATTGCAGAGTAGTATTCCATTGTGTAAATATACCACATCAGTTTGAGGTCATTCTGGCCAACATGGAAGATTCCACACCTTCCAGGGTTAAATAGCAAAGAATATCTCTAATACTTCAACAACAAAAAGAATAAATATCAATGTTTAAAAAAAAGCACAGAATAACTGTTCAACATATGTTGAAAATTTGTCACCAGAAATAAAAAACAACATTATAGATTACAAGATTAATGGAGAAATATTTTTCCAACAGATACTAAGAGTATATTCATTCACCAAGAATTTGTGATAGAAAGCAGTTCATTAAGGTAAAAAAAATAATGTCTTTAAACTAAAAAATATTTATATTTTTCAATAAGGATTTTATGTTTACTACTAATTGTTAAATATTTATAAGACTCTGGTGCTAAGAATAATCCAAATACCTCGCATCATATTCATCTTTACTAATATTCAGTATGGTATTACTTTATTTCAAAAGTTCTTGTTCTCAGCAGTATGTCCAGTATTAAAAAGACAAACGTGATTCATGCACTCATTTCATACATGGTATTCTTTGTAAATAATCATAGTGATAACCTCTAATCCTCTGTTTCACAATATATGTAA
Organism: Tokudaia tokunoshimensis; assembly: GCA_036184795.1. Taxonomy (NCBI): domain Eukaryota; kingdom Metazoa; phylum Chordata; class Mammalia; order Rodentia; family Muridae; genus Tokudaia; species Tokudaia tokunoshimensis. Next base: position 32,195,874 of record BTHU01000011.1, on the reverse strand, counting down.
TATAATGTCATACAAATAATTTAAAATGAGGTATCTTTGAAAGAGAGAAGTCGCAGTGCAGTTTGAGCAAAAGTATTCAAAACCACATTTCAAAGCTCTTTTGGAGCCAATTTGTATGCTTCACCTCACTTTCACTCAGCTATGTTTTCCTGAAATAAATGGAATGATAGCTGCTCTACAGAAGATTGTCTAGAAGTTAAGTGCAATCATTTAGATGTGTCACAGTGGGGAGGTTGGACTAAAGTGAAGAATCTATCCAGTAAATAGGGTACCAAAGAAAGACACAAAACAGTATAAGAATGTTAAGAGAGGAAACAGGCAAGGAGGTTAGAGTGTAAGAGAGGAAGAGAGGAAAGGAATGAAAACAAGGGAGTTAAGGAGAACCTGGTGTGCTTATGAGTGACAGGAGAGTGTGGGTGTGGGCACTAAGGAATGTCACAACAGGATAGCAACAGTCTCAGTTCTTGAGGGTGAAAGTAATGAAGATACATTTGCCAGACATGATCTTGCCAGAGTAGAAGAAGTCATCACCCAGAAAAAGGAGATAGCAAGATCTCCCCCGAGGCTATTGGTTCACTAATAAAGGTCTATTTTATTGTTTTCAAACAAGAGTAAGTGTTCAAAGGGAGAGAAATACATTCCAAGATCCAACTATGAATATATCAAAGCATGAACCTCGCAGATATTATAATTTGGTGAGGACACAGACAATTCTGTTGCGGTTCAAACCATCACAGTATAGAAATGTGAGTCTGAAAATTATCTGATCTTTGAGAAAAAATAATAAAATAAAAGTAAGAAGAAAGTAAGGGGTAAAGAGAGTAAAAGAGAAAAGTAAAGAGGAGGAGAGAATACTAAAATAATATCACTTGTCATCAACACTATCTTTAGACCTATCAACAACCAACTCCCTTGATTAAAAAAAAAAATACAGATGGTGTTTTGTTCAGGAAATTTTCCCCTGTCCCCTTGTGCTCAAGGCTCTTCCCCAGTTTCTTTTCTATTAGTTTCAGTGTTTCTGGTTTTATGTTGAGGTCCTTGATCCACTTGGACTTGAGCTTAGTACAAGGAGATAAAAATGGATCAATTTGCATTCTTCTGCATGCTGACCACCAGGTGAACCAGGTCAACCATATGTTGAAAAGGCTATCTTTTTTTCTACTGGATGGTTATAGCTCTTTGACAAAAATCAAGTGACCATAGGTGTGTGGGTTCATTTCTGGGCCTTCAATTCTGTCCCATTGATCTACATGCCTGTCACTGTACCAATTCCATGCAGTTTTTAACATTATTGCTCTGTAGTACAGCTTGAGGTCCGGGATACTGATTCCCCCAGAAGTTCTTTTACTGTTGAGAGGAGTTTTAGTTATCCTGGGTTTTTTTGCTATTCCAGATGAATTTGAGAATTGCTCTTTCTAACTCTATGCAGAATTGAGTTGGGAATATGATGGGGATTGCATTGAATCTGTATATTGCTTTTGGCAGGATAACCATTTTTACTATATTAATCCTGCCCATCCATGAGCATGGAAGATCTTTCCATCTTCTTAAGTCTTCTTCGATTTCTTTCTTCAGAGACTTGAAGTCTCTGTCATATAGATCCTTCACTTGTTTGGTTAGAGTCACACCAAGATACTTTATATTGTTTGTGGCTGTGGTGAAGGATGTCATTTCCCTAATTTCTTTCTCAGCCTGTTTATCCTTTGACTATAGGAAGGCTACTGATTTGCTTGAGCTAATTTTATATACAGCAACTTTGCTGAAGTTGTTTATCAGCTGCAGGAGTTCTCTTGTGGAGTTTTTTGGGTCGCTTAAGTATACTATCATATCATCTGCAAATAGTGATAATTTGACTTCTTGCTTTCCAATTTGTATCCCTTTGACTTCCTTTTGTTGTCTAATTGTCCTAGCTAGAAAGAACTTCAAGTACTATATTGAAAAGATATGGAGAGAGGGGGCAGCCTTGTCTAGTTACTGATTTTAGTGGGATTGCTTCAAGTTTTTCTCCATTTAGTTTGATGTTTGCTACTGGCTTGCTGATATTGCTTTTACTATGTTTAGGTATGGACCTTGAATTCCTGTTCTTTCCAAGAAATGGGACCTCATAAAATTACAAAGTTTCCGTAAGGCAAAGGACACTGTCAAAAAGACAAAACGGCAAACCAAGAAATTGGGAAAAGATCTTTACCAACCCTACATCTGACAGAGAGCTAATATCTAATATATACAAAGAACACAAGAAGGAAGACTCCAGAGAGCCAAATAACCGTATTAAAAATAGGGTATGGAGCTAAACAAAGAATTTTCACCTGAGGAATATCGAATGGCTGAGAAGCACCTAAAGAAATGTTCAACATCTTTAGTCATCAGGGAAATGGAAATCAAAACAACCCTGAGATTTCACCTCATACCAGTCAGAATGGCTAAGACCAAAAACTCAGGAGACAGCACGTGTTGGCGAGGATGTGGAAAAAGAGGAACACTCCTCCACTGCAGGTGGGATTGCAAGCTGGTACAACCATTCTGGAAAGCAGTCTGGCGATTCCTCAGAAAACTGGGCAAAAACTACCTGAGGAACCAGCTATACTACTCCTGGGCATATACCCAGAGGATTCTCCAGCATGCAAAAGGAAATATGCTCCACTGTGTTCATAGCAGCCTTATTTATTATAGCCAGAAGCTGGAAAGAACCCAAATGTCCCTCAACGGAGGAATGCATACTGAAAATGTGGTATATTTGACTATGGAATACAACTCAGCTATTTTATTTTATTTTCTAAGTTTTTTTTTATTTACATTCAAAATCATTTCCCCTTTCCCGTTTCCTCCCTCCCCGAAAGTCCCATAAGCCCCCTTCCCTCCCTCTTTTCCCCATTCAACCCCCTCTCGCTTCTCTGTCCTGGCATTCCCCTACATCCAGTCTTTCCAAGACCAGGGGTCTCTCTTTCCATCTTCATGGAAATCTATTGATATGCGAATTGTGTCTAGGGTATTCCGAGATTCTGGGTTAATATCCCCTTATCAGTGACTGCATACCATGTGTGTTCTTTTGTGATTGGGTTACCTCACTAAGGATGATATTTTCAAGTTCTGACCATTTGCCTAGGAATTTCGCTAGTAACCCTATTAAAAAATGGGGTACAGAGCTAAACAAAGAGTTCTCACCTGAAGAATATCTAATGGCTGAGAAGCACCTAAAGAGATGTTCATCATCCTTAGTCATTAGGGAAATGCAAATCAAAACCCTGAGATTCCATCTCACACCAGTCAGAATGGCTAAGATCAAAAACACAAGAGACAGCAGTTGTTGGAGAGGATGTGGAGAAAGAGGAACACTCCTCCACTGCTGGTGGTAATGCAAGCTGGTACATCCGGCTATACCACTCCTGGGCATATACCCAGAGGCTTTACCTGCATGCAATAAGGACACATGCTCCACTATGTTCATAGCAGCCTTATTTATAATAGCCAGAAGCTGGAAAGAACCCAGATGTCCCTCAACAGAGGAATGGATTCAGAAGATGTGGTATATTTACACAATGGAATACTACTCTGCAATTAAAAACAATGAATTCACAACTCAGCTATTAAAACAGTGAATTCCCGAAATTCTTAGGGAAGTGGATGGAACTGGAAAATGTCATCCTGAGTGAGGTGAACTATTCACAAATGAAGACACATGGTATGCACTCACTGATATATGGATATTAGCCCAGAAGTTTGGAATACCCAAGAAACAATTTGCATATCAAATGATGCCCAAGAGAAAGGAAGGAGAGGCCCCTCTTCCTGGAAAGGCTTAATGCAGCAGTGTTGGTGAATACCAGGACAGGGAAGCAGGAATGGGTTGATTGGGGAACAGGAGGAGGGAAGAGGGTGTATGAGACTCTTGGGGAGGGGTGATCCAGTAAATGGAAAATAATTTGAAATGTAAATAAAGAATATATCTAATAAAAAAACAGTTGGCAGACTGAGTCAGACATTCACCGTTTAGAATGGATTGGGGGTTTCTACATAAGCAACAACCCAAATATTAGAATATTAGTTAAGACCTTGGTCTCTTGGGTATTATAGGTAACAACTGAAATCAACTAATGTAATGCAGTATTTTGGTAGCAAATGATGGTTTCTTTTTCAAAGGTTTAGTGCTTCTACTAATGTCATTTAAACATATAACAGGATCCTATTGCCAAATCAACAACAACAGCAACAAACTGGAATAACTTTATAGTCAACCAAGTACAGTCATCTGACTGCTGCTTAATGACTTGGGTGCAAACATTTTAAACCCCTATGTGGACCCTATCTCAGGTTTGGTGTAGGTGATTAAAGGTGAAATCAGTGGGAAATGACAAGTTTGTAGCTCACTTGAAGAAGGATTGTCTGCCATGTATGTGGTCCTGAGTTTGATCTTCAGTAGCTCCAAGTGCAACATAAGGGAAAGGGGAGAAAAAAATAAAAGATGGCAGGAAGACAAGAAAAGAATGAGATAAAGAAATATTCCTCTGAAAACTGCTATCAACTTCAGTGGCATTAACTGGCAGCATTGAGGCAAGGGAACACAGAAAACCTAATGGCAGATAAGCCCAGGAACTTTCAGGGTCATGTTCTATAAGAATAAAGGATAACTCCTTTATTGAAAGGGAAGATGCATTATGTTTCAGAGATTATTTAGCCTAATTGCATTAAGCAGAACCCACTTTTTCAATTCTTTACTCACAATACAACACCCTGACAATTTACTCTTCATACAATTCTCCCTGTTAAAACAGAAGGAAGTTCTATCTGAATAGTGTTTGATTTATTCTTTATGCAGACCTCTACTTTCATTGAAATGTTTATATCTAGAGTCTTATGTTTATATGCATTATATAAGATAATGTCATCTAAAGAATAAAACTGACTCACACTAATAACTTTTTATTTCTATTTCTTTTAGGCTTCTACTCAAACTGCATTATAGGAATCTTCAGAAAGTTATAGAGGACAGCTTAACATTGAAAGGCAAGGTCCCCTGTAATTTCTTTCTACTAATCCTCCCTAAGGTTTGAGATTGGGGACATAGTGAATTATGGTGAACTCTGTTCAATATACCTTTTCTCGATTATCCCTGTGGTACTACAAGCATGTCATAATTGTCATGTCTTTAGAAATATGGAACATTCTCACCAAGCAAGATTAAGAATAATCCCTTGAGTTTATTTTCTCCTCACTTTTCTTTCCATGGACATTTGATGAAAGTCTTGTAAATATCCCAAGCAGTTTGCAAACAGCTGGAACCATTGAAGAAATTCCAGAGTCTGAGTCCAGATTACTCAAGACTAGTCCAGAGAACAGATTTCAAGCGTTATAGTAGTTTCATGGGATTCCTCCTCTGAGAAAAGGAGTATTAACAATTACCAGAGTTAAATCTCAGTTTATTGTTTTTTGTTCGTTTGTGTGGAAAATCTGTACCTGGTTTGTTAATAACCACAGGATAGTTTTTTATATTGCAATTTTTTGACTTTCACTATTAATTGATATCCTGTGAATATATGGATCCATTAAATATGCAAATTACCTGTCATGATAATAGTACTACAGCATATACCACTAAACGTATGAAGCAGGAAGTGGTGGGTCTAATTGCATATGTCATATGGCTGACCACATTTTCCAGATAATACAACACTTTTTGCGGTAATTTAGCTACATGATGCTTAACTCTCTAAATATCTGCAATAGCAAATAATATAAAAAAGGAATAATTGAATCCCTCTCTCTTCAGCCAAAAGCACCCCTTGACATGGGAACAGCAGGTATACCAACTTTGACAAAGGGAATCTTCTGGCAAAATTGTGCAAATTCTGAAATAAATAAGAACGTTCCTGTTCTCACATAGACAATAGTTGCTAACAGTTTTGAATGTTGGCTGCAGAGAGTGGCACAGCTTGAGATTTCAGCCTACAGTTTCAAAGAGCTGTCTTCAGGAACTCTAAAATATAATTCACAAGTTGACCAGCTATCTAAACACAAATATATTAAAGAGCATTTGCTAAGAAACTGTTTATCCTTCGTGTTTTACCTGTGGCCAATAGGAGGCAGGACTAGCAAAATTTCACTAGGAATAAATATTTTCCACCTACAGCTCTTTTTATTACATATTAAGTCCCCTAAAGGTAATAAGGCTAATGTAATTTGCATAGACATGAAATCAATATAATAGTCACATTTAGAGGTATAATGCAAAAGATCAATGGGTTTTATAGAGAAACATATTTGACATAAAAGTTGCTATGTCTCTTCTCATTTTGAACATTATTTGCCTTTAGTTTTCATTGGTAAGAGCTAACATTTTTTAACTACTCAGAAGCAGTTGCCAGTTAAAAATATCATTATTAATCTCTACCAGCCATCAAACCGACAAGTACATTTCAAAGTAGTATTCCTACCCTGCAGGGTTCCAGTAAAGGAAATAATAAAGTGAAATATGAAAAAACAGATTGTTCTTTCGGAGGCAGAGATCTAATTAAAAGAAGGCCCTAAAAACTCTATGGATTAATTGGAAGCCAACGGAGATAATTGGGCCTATGGGAGTATGATTACAGCCATCATAAACTGCTTTTTTCACAAGTATAGGTTAAGTGCTTGATGCTTTAATTGGGTGTAACACTACAATGAGAGTAGGAATAATATAGAAAATTAATATTTGGTGAGCAAGCTCCTGAAGTTCTCTGGCATCATTAATAGCAATATGCTTCTTTCTTTGAAAATATGCTCTTTTGTCTTTTTTTTTTTAGAATTTCTTGGAGTCACTTTGATAACAATGTGGTTGTAATTCTATAACCAAAATAGACTCATGCTATTAAAGTTGACCTGCAGAATACATGAGTTGATTTTCAATTAGAAATTCAACAAGATCTTATCACCCTGTGATTGAAGTTGAAATGTGCTGCTGTATTCTTTTTTTTTTTTTTGGAAGATAGTCTCTTCAAATGTTCTTTGCTCCAAACATTGGCTTTCAACTAGACGGTTTTCCAAGAAATAAAACCACAGGATTTTAGAACTTCAGGGAAATTCATTGATTGTTCATGTGGTCAAACTCACCAACCTTGCAGTTGAAGGGTGACAAATTGATAAAAGGTCTAAAGAAAGCATGTAGTAGTTTTTTTCAGACGTAGGAAATGTGTGACCTTATTTCATTTCAAAGGTTAATGGAATTGTCCCTTGGGAAAATATAAGTGAAACCCATTGTTATGAAGATAGATAGATGATAGATAGATAGATAGATAGATAGATAGATAGATAGATAGATAGATAGATGATAGATAGATAGACAGATAAATATAGATGTAGATATATATCAATACTTTACAGTATTTGAAAAAGAAATAACTATGGAAAGAAATATGAAGGTGACAAATTGAGAACTATTGCATATTACATTGAAAATAGAATGGAGTGTGTATTTTGATGTTTTATATAACAAAAGAGAAAGAATATTCAATTCTTTTAATACACAGGATGGACAATAGTCATTTACCTTTAAAAATAGTCCATTTAAATATGTTGTTTTATAGCATCTAGAATCTTTTTATTTTAATAATATGACCCAGAGACTTAGAATATATTGCTATCATTTCTTCAGTGGATTATTCTACAAAATATGAAAACTAATCCCTTTCCTACTGCTTTGGGTCAACTCTGTTATTTCTAATAGAGAGATTCATCTGCTTTTCTTTAGGTTCAGCCAATGCGATACCAGCGGCAATGGGATGAGGTACAGACATAAACATATAGTTACTGAAACTCAATCACCATTAAGTCATTCTTTCCATAGGAGAAAGTAAACAAACTGCTCCTACTAGATCGATTCCCTTATTGAATATGTTTGCTTACATGTGCAAGCACATAGTATAAAACTATGTATATGCAAATATAAGTTCAAACATATACTCATATATGTTTGTAAATCATGTGAAAAGCCAGTTTCAGGTGTCTTCTTCAGTCTATCCACCAAATTTTGAGAAAACAGATCTCCCTGAATATGAATTTCATTGACTCAGTTAGGCTGAAAAACCAGCAACCTTCCATCACCGACCTTCCTATCTCTTCCACTAAACTTCTGTCCTAGCACTCATATATTGATTTTGTACCTCATTGTTCTTCACATCTTTTGTGGGTGCTAGGATAGGAACTTAGGTCCTCATGCCAAATACTTCACTGACTGAATTATCTCAGCAATTACATTTTTACTTTTTTAACAATAACTCTTTCCGCCATTCTGAATTACACTTTCTTCTTTGGCCTTTCATTCACAAGTCCACAAATCATCTCCTCAAGGCATCGTATTTCAATATAAGGGTTGGAAACATAGCTCAGCATAAAAGCACCTCCAACTTTACAAGAGGATTTGAATTTAATTTTCAGCTACAATGTTGTGGTGACTCACAACTAACTATAACTCCAGCTTCAGAAGATCCTATTCCCTCCTGAACTCCACTGACAACTGTGCATATACTCTCATAGAAACACAAAGAAACACACTCACTGCACCTATGCACACATTTGACCATAATCTTACTTTATTAACCTAAGTAACATTTGACCATAATACTACTGTGTTAACCTAACGACAGATTTGGCTACTTCCATCACTCAAGTGTCGGTTTGATTTGCTCCCGTTTGTCATTCAGAATTCAGATCAAAAGATAAGTTCCATTATTGATGCAAATTATACATCTATATATTTTCATAGGATAAATCTTGATTTTAATACTGTGTGTGATTATATTTAAAATCTTTTAACTTGTTTGTTTATACCATTAGCTTATACCGTCCTTTTCCATCTTTCCTTTTTATTATATTTAGCAGTATGTAGCATAATTTCAACATTCCTAGTGTCTTAGTCAGGGTTTCTATTCCTGCACAAACATCATGACCAAGAAGCAAGTTGAGGAGGAAAGGGTTTATTCAGCTTACACTTCCGCATTGCTGTTCATCACCAAAGGAAGTCAGAACTGGAACTCAAGCAGGTCAGGAAGCAGGAGCTGATGCAGAGGCCATGGAGGGATGTTCCTTACTGGCTTCTTTCCCCTGGCTTGCTCAGCCTGCTCTCTTATAGAACCCATGAATACCAGCCCAGGGATGGTACCACCCACAAGGGGCCCTCCCCCCTTGATCACTAATTGAGAAAATGTCCTACAGTTGGATCTCATGGAGGCACTTCCCCAACTGAAACTCCTTTCTCTGTGATAACTCCAGTCTGTGTCAAGTTGACACACAAAACCAGCCAGTACACCTAGGTATTAAATTGCAAAATGGAAGACATAATGATTGATGCTTACTTTTCATTATCCCATTTTACAATGACTTTCCTGATTTACTACATGGACTTTTTTAAAAGTACTACATGAAAAAAAAAAAACATTGCATGAATTCCTAAAATAAACACCACTAACACGTTGAGGTTATAACAATATTCTCAGAATGGAAGATATATAACTATGTATAGGTTCGCAAGAAAGGAAAGAGCAAAGGAATTAAAAAATGTTTCTAGTTTTAGAAGACAGGTGGATTTTAAATAGATGATATTCAAATTTTCATGTAGCCAAGCGATTACAGAATTCTAAGTGTAAAACGTAAGGTATCTGATACTCAGCCATGAAGAATTGAGAAAAAAATCAGCTTCAAAAATATAGCTTTATGTGTAAGAAACCACCTGGAATTACCAATAAAATAGCTTTATCAACACAGTGCATTTCATACAAAAACCCGATCAGATCTGCTTTAGGCTTCACCCTTGGTGTCTCAGGACACCTGGAACAAGAAAAGAAACCACAATTCCATAAGTTCTTAGAGCTCCATTCTGTATTGTTTGATTTGATGCTAATTCATAATACAAAGTTAGGTTAGACATGTCTGGCAGCCACCTAACGTGTTTAAAAGAATGTTTTCCACTTCCAATCTATTCATCCTGCATGTATGAGAAATATCTTTGGTTATCTTTTATGTTTGGTAATATTTAGTTAAGACTGGTAATATATAATAAAATGCAGGTTAATAAGAACTTTAGTATTTAAACATTTATGTTGCCCTTCTGAAAATACCATCCTTCAGATATGTTATTTCATTTAAGAGGTATACTATTCAATGTGAACTTAAATATAAATGATGCATAACATTGTGTTAATAATTCTTTATATACTGATACCCTAAATGTTTCATGTAATTATCAATATGGGTTTAAGAGAACATTTACTGAAATAAGATTCAGAAAAATGCACATCCACAAAATATCACTTACAATAAATCACATCAATTGGAAGTGCTTTTGTGTTTGTTCACTTTGAAATATCAAATGTGTACATTTTTAACACAATACAACAAAGCAGACACCCAAGCTAGGGTTATGCCTAGGGTTATGTCATAGCTAGAATAGCAAAGTCAATTTTAATTTTATAACACATAGTTAGATGGATAGATGAATAGACAAAAATGATAAAAATATAGATGATGGTGATGATTTTAGATAGATGATAGATAGATAATAGACAAACAGACAGACAGACAGATAATAGATGATAGGTGAGTGTGTGTGTGTGTGTGTGTGTGTGTGTGTGTACATGCAGATCTTCATTTGTAAACCAGGACAAAGTCTAACAAAAATAGTTTCAGTTATTTTAATTTAGCCTGATTACAAAGAATGTGAAAAAAATCTCTTAAGTTTAGCTTGATTAAATATGAACCTCACTAAAATATTGAGATATATAAAACTTCACCTTTTATGGTAATGTCAAATATTTATTAAGCTACATGGTAATTTAGTGTTGATTTCTTCTGTGGATGAATGGACCGCATATCAGACAATAAAGAAAATGACCTACTAGAGTACTAGTTTCTAATATGTTTTTCTTGGGCATTGGGAGTTTCTGTGTCTGAGCACTCCATTACAATAGTATCAGTCAAGTGTGGCAACTAAACACTTCAAATGTCTGCCATCCTGAGGAATTAATTTATAAGCTTAATTCCAATTCACTTAAAAACAGCAACATATATTTCCTACTTCCTACACTAGACAGAACAGTTTGTGTAAGCAATGGTACCCACACCAATACTTGGAGTGGTTTTTTTCCCCCATTAACATTTGCATAGAGGAACAAGATAATTGTGTCCAAACATATTCGTAACATTCTGCTTCAAGAAGCAGAATAAGACTCTTCCCGAGTCTCTTAAGTTCTTTTCACCAGGGACTGAAGGTCACAGGAGACTGACTTGCTATTATGAGCTCTAGTGTTTGACTCACCTGCTCTTTGCCTGGTGGAATAAAAAGCCACCTTGCAAACCTAATGTGCTAGCGCTGTCCCTAAGCAAATCACTGTCTGCTTCTGTGGTAAATGGGATAAAGCAGCTCCCAAACAGATGGCTTATCGCTGTGCTGAAGAAGAGGAGGGAAATGGTGGCATCGCTCTTTTTTTTTCTCACTCTTTCCCCAGTTTTTACTCAAGGGGGAACCTTGTCAGCACAATTTACAAGATACTTAAAATTGTTTCTGAACATGTAAAGTGGACAGGATGAGTTTTGCCAAACAAGGTTCTCAGAAGTTTTATTTTCGTCCTGCTTGTTCTATAAAAGAACCTTATGTATTTGTCTTGCTTCATCAAGGTACCAACATCTGGGTATTGCTCAGCCCTGGAGTTCTCATTTAATCCCTTGAGGTGATTTATAACACCCTGAATGACGTATTGTTATTATCATCAAAACATTAAGGTGGACTCCACTCAAGTAAAATCAAGACTCAGTGGGCACTAATTCTATTGTGTATAATTACAACTAACATATCCCTAGAACTTTACCTACCCTTCATATTTACTTACCTTGAGTCACATGTACATTTTTATCTGCTCAAGTTTGGAAGCTTGGTACCTAGGGAATTCTCTTTCCATATTACATACCACCCACCAACTTGTTACTTTTTCTTAGTTGATTTAATTTGGATATTATTTTTCTAAGTGACTGACATTGAAATCCTTTATAATTACCATCTTCTATCTGCATGATGATTAAGTTTCTGCTTTTTCATGCTGATTACTATTAATGCTTTACAAAAGCAAGAGCCTTTTACCTGAGTGGCTTTGATTTATGAATCATGATCTAGTGCATTGTTTCTTTTTAAGAAAAATGGCATAGAATTTGTTTGGTATTTTAAGATTCTCTTTTGAAGAACAAAAAAAAAATTAGATGATTCATCAGCATCTTAGGAAGCAAAGCATGCATGTAGGGAAATAAAAACCTCGGCTTTATGTTTTTTAAATTCCTGATGTTGCTCTCAGTCTGGGGTAAAGTGCCCCCACGTGGAACTCTTTCTTTTCATTTTTTTCACTTTTATTAAAAACAGATATTCTTTCTCATAAATACATCCTGATTAAAGTCCTCCCTGCTGTACCCAGCTACCCAGCTTCTCCTTACCTCCAATCCCCTCTGGGTCAAACTCCCTCTCTGTCTCTCCTTAGAGACAGGCTTCCAAGATATAACAAAACATGTCAAAATAAAATATAATAGGATAAAACGAAACCGTCACCTTGAACTTGGACAAGGCAACCCAGCAGGGTGAAAAGATCCCAAGAGTAGGCATGAGAATCAGAGACCCACTCTTTCACACATTCAGGAGTCTTGTGAAAATACTAAGCTGAAATTTGTAATTTATATGCTGAAGACCCAGTTAACATGTGTGAGCACTGTGCTTCTTGCTTCAATCTCTATGAGTTCGTATGCGCTTTGCTTCAATGATTTACTGGGCCTTATTCTCGAGTGTCCTCCATTACTACTAGTTCTTATATTCTCTCTGCCTTCTCTTTGACACGTTTCACTGACTTCTGAGGGGAGTGATTTGATGAAGACATCTCATTAAGGACTTTGTATTCTAAGGTTTCTCTTTTTCTGCAATATCTGTCTGGGGATTTCTCGAATTATTTATGGAACTCTTTCAAATATATATATATATATATATATATATATATATATAGAGAGAGAGAGAGAGAGAGAGAGAGAGAGAGGAGCATATATATATATTATACTATTTATATATATATATATATATATAAATGTATATATATTTATACATGGAGAGACAATTCCTGTTGTGATCCAGCACTCACAAAGATGAAAGGGGAGAATCATAAATAGAGTTCATTCCGAGCTATAAAATAAGACTTGAGCCAAGGATGGGAACAAACAGACAAAATCAAAATGCTAAACTCTGTTCCTAGGTCCAACAAGTACTTCTACAAACAAGTGAAACTTATATTCAAACGTTGTTCTGACCCACTACTTATTTATTTTATCGTCTCTTTATGACAGCACCTGAATCAGGATTCCACATATTCTCTTCTGTCAACACTGAGCATCTTGCTATAGAAAGGCTTTCACTTTTGTTCTTTCCCTTCATAATGACAACTGAGATCAATTAAAGTATCTTACTTTCATGACTTTACCCTATACCATAGCACAGTCAGGATCTGAAGCTTAAAACCATTATTGTTAAGAATTAAATATCTCGACATTTATGTTCCCTTCCTTTTATACTCATTCTGTTAAATTTTATATCTAAGAGCTATGGCATCATCCTAGAATTCTGCCTTTATAATTATTGATTTCATTCACAAGTCTTTACCTCTTAGAGACCATTTGTAAGTTTCTAGTAAAATTCCAATATTTTATTTTTCTTCTTTTACTCTCTATAAGTAGTGTTTAATTTTAAAACTTTGGTCCCCAAGACTAACTCTTTCTAACTTTATATCTGGATTCCTATCTTACAATACAGTATTTTGTAATTCACAAAGAGGAGCATCTAAATCCCACTGCAGTGAGAATGAAAATGCAAGCCAGTACAAAGTTCTGAAGAGTGCAATCAAATGCAATAAGCCCAGGAGAAAATCCTGAACACATCATTGAAGCCTGTGAAAGTTGTCCTCTAACCTAGAAGAGGGCTTAGTTCCCAAAAGCGCCCTACATTCTGACACCAAAATTACAGGCTTATATGCATCCTCTGGTTTTTCACCCAACCACCGTTTCTTCAGTTTCAAGACCACTCTACTATAAACCAGTCCGCTGGTGTTCTAGTAGATTACAGTACAATTCTTTGTACTACATATATAATTCTTCTGAACTTTTCTCCGCATCTATTCTCCAAATAAAAACACTAAGAAAGGTGGCTGGAGAAATTTGGCTTAGCAGTTAAGAGCACTGACTACTCTTCCAGAGGTCCTGTGTCCAGTTCCCAGCAACTACAAGGTGCCTGACAACCATTTGTAATGGGATCTGGTGTGTATAAAGACAGCTACAGTGTACTCACATACATAAAATAAATGAATTAACCTTAGAAAAAAACACTAAGTAAAACCAATATATTTCTTTATCTTTATACATGCTAATAAACAATTAAATTAGATATACTGTTTCTAAATGGGCTAATTGGTTACATCTAATTTTAATAATATGTGATTTTACCTAAAGAAAGTTTGAATTAAAATTGACTAGCAAACAATCAAACAATGTTTAGTCTGTTACCTCCCTGCCTGTAAGTCAATCCAGAATCTTCCCCGAAAGCCAACAACTGTACTAGGATTCACCTCTTGCAGGGAAAAGTCAAAACATGGACTAAATCCAATTTCTAATCAGCTGTACAGATGGGTTTATTTCACGAATACACCATATTGCACAGATGGAGGTTCCTGAATGCCTGACAAGGTGTTAAAACTGTTACTGATATTACAAAGAAAATAGAAATCAGCATAGGAAATTATAATTAGTAGGGGCCTGGTCTCCATAGAGTTTATTAGCTAACCACATGTATTTTGTCCTTGGCACCAAAGGAAAACATTTGGAAGAAGCAAATTTTTAAGCATACATTAGCTTGGGGTTTACGTGAAATATTGTACTGGGCAAGGCCAGACTTAATAGCTTGGATAACATGATAAACTATTAAAATGTGTGAATTTACATATTTAAAAAATGATTGGCATATAGGGAGTTTTTATATATGTTATTATTTCTGAAAATTTTCACTCATACAATCTAGTCTCCTTTGTGTAAAACTATGCTGCCGGCTACTGAAAAGAAACCTGGACACCAAGCCAACCACGAACCTCTCTATTTACATGGTGTCCTGCCTGCAAGATGTGCTGGGGAAATCCTGGAGTGGTCAATCAGTGTTTGGTTAGCATGAGGCCCAGGTCAAAAGAGAGCCCATGACTTACAGTGGCTGGATAGTCCTTAAATATAGACTGGGTAGTCCAAAGGCCTGGAGTAGAACCAAACACTACTGGCAAAATAAAACAAATGCCTCAAGGAAATGAGTCCTAATGATATGCTGCTATAATCATAAAAAGGTGCTTTGTCCAATATTAGAGAGGTTTCCTCTGGCCGCAGATAGGAGCAAACATACAGAGAGAATGGCTAAATTAGAGGTCTCCATGCTTTCCCTTCAAAAGGGATGTCGGACACCAGGAGAACATCACTCTCACTGAATCAACTAAGCAATGCTAATATGGGCTCACAGACACTGAAGTGACAGGATATCTGGAACCTGCATGTGACTTCACCAAGTCCTCTGCAGCATATGTTATGGTTGTTAGTTTGGTGTTTTCGTGGGACTTCTAACTATGGGAGAAGGTGTGTCTCTGACAATGCCAACTCTTTGGCTACTGTAGTGTTGCCTTTTATAGTGTCAATATGAGGGTCTTTCCCTTGTCTACTGTATCATGTTTTGTACTGGAAGCCTGCTCTTTTCTAGGGGAAATGGAGTGGGGAGGTGTATATGGGGAGACCTCATAACAGGACTGAGAAGAGTGGAAACATGGTAAACTGAGGTATTCATGTATTGTGTGAGAGAAGAATCTATTTCAATAAAAATAAGTAATATTTTGATTAAGAAAGTAGTATTTATATTAGTTATATAAAATGTAGTTGACTACATATTAAGCTTTTTTCATTGCAAAAAAGAAATATCAATCAGTTTGGGGATGAAAATACAGCTTAAATAATAAACAGCAAGAAGATCATTTTCTAAAGCAATTGAACAACATTAGTTGATAATTGTTATACGGTTACCTTCTTGGTTCCAAAAAGGAATGAGTAATAAGATAAAATACTTTTTATTTTGTGTAACTAAATATCAACATATTAAAGTAGTAGCATACTTGTTTTGCAATTATAATTAATTTATCCTATGTTCTTAGCTCCTTTTGCCCTTTGCTTGCCACCATTATGATTATGAGCAGCCTCAAATTGTGGTTGAGATTTTATATTCATTTTATTTATCAAATTATTTGTTTACCTTCTGTAAGTTATGATTCAGAGGAAATTTAATTATAGAGGAGGTAATGCTTAATATAACATATATTTTATTCAATAAATACTCAACATCAATTTCTTTCTATTTTTAATAAAAGAGCAGCAAATGCTAAGGAAAGCTTAAGAGACATGACTCTCAGCTGGCAGACATATTGATAACTGGGATACTAATTGTAGCAATTTGCAAGTCTTCCAACTATGTTGGCAGTGATCATGTATGCTTTTGAGGAGGTGAAGTGTTGAAGTCTAAGTTCAGATGCTTTCTAAATGTACAATGTAATTTCTAAGAATACTAAAATAGGTCATTAATATTTTCATAGTTGTCTACCAGTCAAGCAATGTTTTAGATAAATAGAATTAAATTTCTAATACAATTACATTGGACAGTAAAGATCTACAATTTATTGAGAAAGAGTATCTTAAACATTGCAATGTGAATCTTATAAGTTGTCATTACGTATGACTTCTCTCAAGTGAATAAGCTCCTTTCTCTGTCATACAGTGATGAGTTTTATTAACATTTGTAAATTAATGACTCTCTATACAGTTATGACTCATTTAACATAGATTAAACAATTGCACATGCATGTGGTTTACTTCTTCCTGGTAAAGAAATTCAGGCATTCACTGTAATAATGAGGCAGTCCTGGGACTTGATCAAAGTAACTCTTGAGTTATTTAGCTAGAGGAGGGGATAAGTTGTGTGACATTGATTGCTCAAGATTTCTATTCTCATTCTCTCTCTCTCTCTCTCTCTCTCTCTCTCTCTCTCTCTCTCTCTCTCTCTCTCTCTCTCTCCCTCTTGTATTATTTCCTTTATTTGCTTATATTTTGGTGCTAAGTAATCTAAGAGAACTGTCTACTATGACCTGTTTACATGCGATGTTTTAGTTTGCTTTACCTTCCAGGGTCCCCAGATGTTTCCTTACTATTTCACTTCAAGCATTATAAAGAGGCAATCTGATAATCTGATTTTCCTTGCTCAAACTGTCATGCTTTGTCATAGCTCATCTATGACTGCTAATGCTGTCTGCTGAATCAGTATGGGACAATGACTCTACCTAGACAACTAGATGGTAGAAAGAAGAGTTTTCTCAACTACAGCTGCCAGGTCAACTCTAGTATATATTGAACAATGTCTGTAACAATAGAAGAGATGCAATGAAACTGAGATAAATACATAGTATCTCCTACTTAAATTATAAACTTATGTTCACTAATGATATGCAGTTTCAAATTGTTATTAATTAAGAGTTTAACTATATTTGCAAATCATAAATGTTACAGAGGGAGAGACATATAAGACTTCCACGCTCTCAGCAAGACTAACACTTTCATTTGACACTGTGCACACTTTACTCTAAACAGCGTTTCTCTTTTTCTAATTTTGCATTGTCTAATTTGTTCATGGCACAAGACAGAAGTGTTGAAATATCTTCGGCATTATCTAACCCTATGCAAGATCACACATCTGTTCCCTTAAAATTCATTTTAAGGGTTATTGTAGTGCTGAGTATGATTTAATTTTCTCTAAGTATTGAAATATTAACAGAATAAATCTCTCAAATGTCCAAATGGCAAAATTAGATTACATGATTGAGAAGAATTTCAAAAGCAGGTTAGATTAAACACAATTTTTCTCAAGGAAAGGATAGCTAGATCACGGTTTTCATCAGTTAAGATGGAATTGTTTATTTGCAGGGTCTGCTCTTTGCCTAGCCCCAAAACCATTCTCTTTTTGGCCCCTGGGATTCAACATACAGTGCTCAGCCCAGAACTTGCCACAGACATAAAAGATGAGGCATCATTGTGTTTTTCTTCTAGTTATTACCAATCCCTAAAATCTGACAAATATGCTATTGGGGAAGATGTGAAATGCATCTGAAAATTCTGTTTATAAGAGGATTACTTCACTTCTATTTCTTATTTAGTGGATATAGATATATCTGGAAGAAAGCGGTGCAGTTCGGGGCTTTAAAGGTTTCTAGGATTTGTGGTGGGATTTCAAATAATGGCTATGTTCCAGGATGTTAAAGCAAGTTTCTAGGCATACCAGAAAGAAATCCAGAAACCCAACACTACTCGTCATCAGGTAAAATTCATATCCTGATAAATCAGTACTGAAGCCTGATATGGCTTTTATATTTTTGCTGATTTATTTTAATGGTTCTGGGGGTTGAATTGAGTGTAAGAACTCCTGGATGTTATACAAGTCCTCTGTTATTAAACTATGTCCCCAGGCTAATATTCAGGTGTTTTAAGTGACTGATATTTTGCATTTATTCTATGCAGCTGAATTCAATCCTCATTGATGGACTTTTCTAATGTTACATCAAAGTTATTACTTTTATTCACATAAGAATTTTTTCCAAAGAACCGTTGATATAAAATGTTTCTATAGGTTTCTGTGTGAACAGAGAAAGCTTTTCCATTCACTTAAGCATGTAATTTAAAAATATATAAAAAATAGATGCAATAGTATTCTCATATAAGTAAAATGCTAAAATGTATTACAGAAAGTAATGCAGCTTACTGCTGTTTCTAAACAGAAATTGTATATTGTTCTATGGCCCTCATTTTCCTAAAAAAAAAAAAAAAACCTGTTCCTAACTAGGTATTTGTTAATAGTTTTCTCTACAGTGTGAAAGCTTCTTTGATTTACCATGTTTCTCTATTTCATGTTTTGAAACTCTGATATAGTTTCATTATCATTAAAAGCTATGTTTCATATAAGAAATTCTAATATATTTTATATTGAAGGGAGATATTATCAACCACATTTTTATATTACTTTATGTACTTGATATAATGGTAGTCTCACCGCCTATTAAACATTCTCAAAAACAACACTGTATGCACCATTGAGCAATAATTAAACAACTAAGAATGATAATTGATAATTTAACTAAATTGCTAAACAATACCATTGGAGGTCATAGGATATTTTCTAGTTCTTTATTATAAGATATGGTAACTAATGAATATATCCATGATGATTATGCCTTTATAAAGATAAAGTTGCTGAGATGGATTTTCTGTCCAACGTGAGAGTTGCTACAAGTGATAGAAAGCTTTAAAGTGATATACATTTTAAAATTATATCATCTTATCATTGCCTTCATCCTCACTGAAATATAGAAACTAGTAAATTTTTTTAACTTGCATTGATGTTATTAAAAACTCCTTTGTCTTAATATAAAAGAACTAGATTTATTATAGAAGCATTTACCTGAGTGATACTATATCTATTAAGGAAATAGAATGCCAATATTTTAAAAGTGTATTTCCGAAAATTTAATTCTACTGATAAATCACAGGATATCAACAACACTAAAGAGAATTTTCTGCATGTCTATCATTCTGATCTACCTTCTCTTGCTCTGTAATTCAATAGAAAGCTATTGACAAAATGAGAGTATTAACTCACTGACTGTTTTGCCATTTTCCTTAATAGAGAAACATCACTCAATAGGCCATACATGGGTCACGCTGCATCTTGAAGTTCACTCACTGTTTATTGCTAAGGTTTTGTGCTCCCTGTTCCCCTCCAATGTAGTTCACTACATGAAGTTGACATTCATTTATTTGCGGAGAGCTACAGAACTTGTGAGGAAACATTAAGATAATATCATTATAATACAATCAAATAGCAATATTGACTATGAGTCATGGCACAGGTATTAAATAGTTGCTCCATGCTAAAATATTTCACTTCATTTTTAAAGTCCTATTAAGAAAAATAAGAATTTAGATCTGTTTAGATATAAGGTTTCATCGAGATTCGTTGGCTCCACAGCCAATTGGCCTCAGAGTTAATTTCCATGAATATCCAAGATACATTGCTTCCTCTCTTGTGCACAGTAATATTATCTTAGGCCATCAACTTTAAAAGAGGCGGTATCATTTTAAATTGATTTGTCTAATATTTGCCTATGTTATATAAACTAGCCCTACAGTATTAAAGGGGAGGCTTATGCCAAAATGTTTGCTTTATGGACAGCATGTGCATTTGAAAAAAGGTGCATTTGAAAAAAGGAGCTTAGTATATCACCTGTATCCACAGAACCATGAGAAGTATATGTGAAATGAAAGGTACTAAATGGGACAATATAGAAGGATAAAGCTTTAAAATTTATAATTTTTAATAACAAGAGTGAGATTTTGATTTGGTTGTAAATACTGAATAGGTTTAGAGAACCAAACCCCGGTCATCTGCATGAAAAGCAAAAGCTCTTAACTGTTCAGACATCTCCCATGTTCTTTGAGAAAGTTTATGATTTGCATCACTGTCCCCATTGGTATAGGTTGTATGGCGTATGTATATGTGTAGCTATGTATGTATACATATATGTATACGTGTATGTATAATATGTATACGCATATATATAGTATATCATAAAATTGAATTGGTACATACTGTATATTTGTAAAACTATTTGCCATGTTGTTTGTTATGCCCACCATGTCCCTGTTATTCACTCATGACCTTTTAGAATTGCTTCAGACCCACCAAGCTCTCTAAATTTCTGGTTGAAATTTTGCTCTAGCATCTCTCTAGACACAAAGAAAAATCGTTTTCAGTCTTTTACTGCCCTCCAAGATAGTATCTTAAATGCTCAAGGGAAAAATAAAACACAACAAACCAATCTGGGTGAACTAAACACTGTGCATCCTCCCAGCAGGGTTACTGCACAAGAATGGTGTCCAGTCCCTCTCTCTTTTCTATTTGGTTTTCTTGCTTCCTGTCAATTCAAGAAACTCACACAGCTTCCTACAAATATGCCTAGAGTCTCGTTGAAACTGTCAGAATTCCTTGCCTTCTCAAAATCTCTACTTTTTTCTTTTCTTTTGTTTTAATGTCTCTGACATTCATTCTCTCCCTGCTTCCCTCAAGAAGGCTCAGCTCTCTTAGTCCCTAAGAAACAACGTCAATGGTTAGTCTCTTCAATTTACAGAGAATTGTATGTGTTGGTGTCTGGCCTGAGATATTTACAGATAGCTTCCTCAGAAAATTCCTGTGGATAATGGGTAATTCAGTCTCTGAGGATCTGGCTCCCATTCAGCTTGATAGAAATTTGCAACATTGAGACCCCTGTAAATATCTTCTTGACTTCATCGCCAAGTACCCTTCTACCTTAAGGCAATCTCCTCAGAGGTTTATAGTTTATATCTGTCAGACTATTAATACTGAAAATTTTTCTGTTTTAAATTTTCTATCCTGAGGCATATTGAAGTGAGTTTTTTTCTTTATGGCCAAGCCAACTTAAAATTGCATCTAAGTCCCTCTAACCAGCATGAGCCTAATCTACCCACAGCGATTTCTGTTTCCATTGTTCTTGTTTGTTCAAGTTACAAATATGTTGGCTTGGAACATAGGCTGCATTTTGCAACTGAAACTTGTCTTACAGTCCAGTATAGGCTCTGTGTGCTTTTTCCCTCTGTGAGCAAAGCCAAACTTGAGATTGCCACTTCCTCTCTGTGTGTACGCCCGTCTTATGTGTACTTTTGATCTCGCTGTCAATTTTATCTGTTATGTAAGGTATAAACAACTCATTTGTTATGTTCTTTATTTCAGGTCTCTCACAAAATGCAAGCTCTAGGAGGGCAAAATTTTGTTGGTGATCTCTGCTTCTTCCTTCTCAACTCCTAGTTATAAATAGTGTCTAGATCTCTATTCCACTCTAAATATTTACAGATCTGTCCATCTGGATAAAACTAATATTACCCATGTTTTTATCTGCCAAGATGTCTAGACACTCATCTATTCGTAGAAATGGTTGGTGGCACGGGGTTCTTCATGTAAGGCTGATTTCTTTTGGAGCATTTTGAACTGTTCTATCTATAAGTATACAAATTTCAATAAATACACACACAGACTCTTTGGAATAGCAGACCTCCATTATTTCAGTACAATCTGATAGGTGTGGGGGACTATTTCACGGTAGCTTTACTTATTTTTTATGATAACAAAATATTGGATAATATTGGATAGGATAATATTTCCTAGAGTAATGCTTTCTTCTCTAATCCTGTTTTATTTTCCCATTTTGAATCTAAGACTTGGAGCATGCTAAGGAAATGCTCTGATACTGAGCCACATCTTCTGCCCCAGAAAATATTTTGCCATGTTATTTCAAATGATATTTTTTTTCATATTTTTTGCATAGGAATGTATAAAGTATTTTGAACAGTAAGCCTTCAGAAATAAAACAATGGCAAATATTCTACTTTTCACTTTCATTCTCTGTTTGGTGACATTTCCTTATATGACGTTATCTTTATTTCTTGTTAGTAGGGTATTTTCATTGCTATTGTTGAGCCAGTGTCTCATTATTTAGACCATCTTGGTCTTGAACTGCTATTCTTCTACTGTGGCTTCCAAAATGTTAGGATCATAGACAAGTATCACCATAAATTCCTTCCTTGTTATATAGTCAGATATGTTAATTTTGTTTAAAAACTTTACAATTTTATCTGTTTTGCAAAACCCTGTAACATGGAGATTTATTCCTATGTAATCTTTAAAGATATTAGTTTTATTTTATTTATCTCATATTTTAGTGTGTTTTACATATAGTATGATGCAGCATCCCTATTTAATTATTTTATTTAAATAAATACTATCTTTTGTACCAACACTTAGAGAAAAGTCTATATCTATGCAATGATTATAAATACCACTTTTCTCATCCCTAGCATCCCTATTTCTTATCAAGTGCACAGACTTATATACAATATTTGTCTTTGGAGCTAAAAAATATTTAAATACAACTTAATATATAAAACCATAGACATGATTCAAAAACAAATCTCCTGACATGAAGGAATCCAATCACCCATTTTCAAAGGTATTTTTGTTGGGTGTTAGCCAGTCACTGTAGACTCCCTATGGGAGTTAAATTTCAGAAGTCAGTCAAACAAAGAAGAGGAGGTAATTCACAAATGCAAGACCATTTCTAAATAGGCTGTTCACATCCCTTTGTGAATCCTACTAGGCTTTAACAAGGAGAAAGCTGTTGTGTTGAGACTAGCTATCATTGAATTCCATGCACTGGCATTATTATTATTATGCGTGGGTAGATGGAGGCATCTGAATCTATTATTCCACTACTAATCCTTATAATAGTACAAAGGTGATTTTTTTGCAATTAAATGCATAATGAAATTAATGCAGTTTGTATGACGAAAACAAAATCATGCTTTGTGAGTTGTAAGAAACACTGAAGATTTAATGTTTGACAGATATTTTATGATTTGAGTAAGCGACAAAATGTACAGCATGGTATAACTGTACAGCATTATATAAAATAATTTATGTGAAAAATATATCATTAATATTTTCTATTGCTAAACCATTCAATAAAATAAATTTCAATTTTGTCGCATTGTTAGAATGCAAAATATAAGGCTATAAATGTTTTCATGTTCCTATGTATAATACAATAATATTCTGCTGCAATCATTTTATAAATGTATAAACTGCATTCTCTAGGGCCTGCCCTATCATGTGGACTTTTCTACAGTACAATTATTATAGTGTATCAATTACCACCCAAACATATTAAATTATGCACCAAAAAATCTTTGTTCTACTGACCCAAAGTCAATAGATACTTATTTCAAGACTTTTAAAGACCTGAGTTATGAATTTTACAATGGAAATCAATAATATCCTATTTAGAATGCTTACATTGCTCCAGCAGAGTGGTTTACAAATTTTACTTCACGAAACTCTGAGGGTCTATTAAAGCACATGCATGTGGTTATACATAATGCAGTCACTGAAACTAAGTTCTTGATGGTGCATCTGTCTCCTAGGATTTATTCCAAGGATACATAAAGAATTTCACAAGAGTAGGAAACACTAAGTATTAACGGATGTTTCTAGATAAAAGACTTTAAGAAAAAAGTAGCTAAAAATTATCTGAACATAAGTTTCAATAAACATAGAATGTGGGAATACCTTTGACTTTATTAATTCACAAATTCAGGACAATTTATGATACTAGTATAAATTAACTTTAAAATTTTTGATAATTCAAAAGGTTTTTGAATACACGCACAGGTATGGAGACTTTTGTGTTGTATGGTAGTTTGGCAAAATAAATACAACTCTAAGTCCAAGCAATGTATTGAACTTAAAATGTCAAATAAAATTGCTGAAATAATTCAGTTACTTTTTGTAGTGAATCCAATAATAAAATAATTCCTCTTTATTTGAGTGGATTTCATTTTGTTAGAATCCTTTGTTCAATAAAACAGGTTAACAAGATGAATTAAATGGACTTTTGTTAACAATTTATTTTTTTTCAAATAATGTGTAATCCATAATATCAGCAAAATAGTGTATATGTATGTACATGTTTACCATGGTGTAGATGCATGTTGTGGTTTGATTAAGAATGTTCCCACTAGCTCTTCCATTGAATGGTTGGTCTGCTGTTGGTAGAGCTGTTCTTGCTGGAGAATGTAGGTCACTGGGTGTAGGTTGTGTGGTTTCGAAGCCAGGTTCAAATTCCAGTTCTCTCTCAGTTTCTTGATTGTGGCTTAAGATGAGAACTCTTAGCTTAATTTTTTGACTGCCATGGCTGCACTCGTGTGTAAGAGGATTAGCTGTTAACCTCTGGAACAATATGGCAAAATAAAGACCCTCTTGTATAGTTTGCCTTGGTCATGGCGTTTTATCAAGGAAATAAAAATGAACCTGTGTATGTGTGGAATCAGAAGTTAGCATTGAATCGCTTTGCTCTCAGAATCTATTGCTGAATAGGAGGTCTCTGTGATTCAGAAAGTTTGGCTTGCCAATGAGCTCCAGGCAGCTACCTCCATCTGTACCATTCATGTTGTGGTTACTGACAAGTTTCATGTGCCTGGGTTTTGACTCAGGCTCCTAAGAAGACATTTTGCTTACTGAGCCATCTCCCATGCCCAGGATAGGATAGTGTAATGAATTGCCATAGACCGTCAGAATACCAGGAGCATGAACCCACATTTCATCTAGAAGCATAATCCAGGAATCACAGGTTTGTGTGTGGAGAGTTTGGGATCCCACTGTTATTTAGTTCTGATTGTACACATAGCACAGAAAGTCTGCAATGATTAGTCAAATGATAGATTTATTGGAACAAAAATCAAGCACCTTTTGCTATGTAGGAAATAAAAAGAGATAGACTTTCAAACAATAAAACTAGATAAGAACTTAGTATTAATTTTGTATATGTCACTGATTTTATAGATGCAGGCTTGAAGCTTAATTAGCTTAAAATATTTGCACAGCCTTGTCTATGGTAATGTCACTCATTCATATTACCATGGTGTCAAAATATGTCCAAGCAATCTTCCTGTTCTATTTCAAGGTTTATGAAGATTTTTTATTTATTCTTTACTATACCAGAAGATTTAATTGGGTAATATAAAATAGTTTATCATTTTAGCACATTTATCACTCTTTCTAGAAAAGAATTGACTATACCAACTAAAAGTGGTATACGAGAGTCCACTGTGAGAACATATTTTCTGAAGGAATTGGACCTAAAACATGAACAGTTGTTGTACTTGATTATTGAACCTTTGTTTTCATTAGCTTCCAAGAAATTCTGTTACATTCAAACAAGTAGATTAAATGTTATTAGCTTTAATACCTTTTAAAAGGAGTAATCTGTTGAGGTGATAATGGAACTTAAAGTAAGTACATTTGTTAAATTGTTTTTTGCACTATTGTCTTTTCTCTCTTGGCCAAATGAATCTCTATAGTCTACATGACAATTACAATTATAATAAATCACACACACACACACACACACACACACACACACATACACACACACACACACATAGATGAGAGAGAAAGAGAGAGAGAGAGAGAGAGAGAGAGAGAGAGAGAGAGAGAGAGAAAGAGGAGAGAGAAAGGATTAAGTTCACACTATACCAATTGCACACATAAATGTAACTGAAATTTCACCATCCCCCCCAAAAAAAACATGTTGTAGGTGAAATTCAAATGAATTCTTGAACCCAGTGGCATGAGAATTTTGTGTTGCTGTGACAAAAAAAAAAAAGTAATTATATAAATTCCAAGGTGAAAGGAAAACTGATAAAGGGGGAAGGAGTGATGATATGAGGGAGGGAGGATAGAAGGAACCAACGGAGAGATCCAAGAGTTAATCACCCATATCAATTCACCCCAATTTATATTTTCAGTCCCTTAAGTTGAGGAATTTGCTCCACTGTTATACATGGTTAGAGGCAGACTTTTGATACTTCTCTTTTGTGTCAAGACACCTGTCTTTTTTACTCCAGTGCCAGAAGGGTTTAGCATCTTGTCACTGAAGCAACACAGCCTGCAAGTTTATGGGTGCCACTCACTCTGCCATCTGTTCCTTAGGATAACAGCCACCATTATCACCCAACCTCCACCTGAGGCTTTAACAATCTCCGTGGATTAAAGTTCGGATCTACAAGGAAGAATGGCTGGCAATAATGTTACTGCTCAACTCGGCTTGACCTTAACCCCAGTGCTGCTGATGCTGTATTTCGGCTTGCTAACAGGTTTTCGTGCCATGTGTCTACTATATTATAAACTTTTTCATTAAGCTATTGAACCATTTATGAGTCTATGCAGTGTTATTAGCATGTTTTTTTGATCAGCATGTTGTTAGCATGTTTTGTTCCTCTTCCATCCACTGATAGCTTAATAAATCACACAAAGCTTCACTTTTTTTCTTTTTTTAATAAAAATAATTCTGTTCAAATAATATAGTCGGATCATGGTTGTCCTTCCTCAGCTCAGATTTAAAAATCAACAGAACTCTTAATTAGATTTAACTTATAGGGTCATAGTTAAACCTAAACTGATAGAATCCTAATTAAATTTAATATGTAGGATCACTCATAAACTTTGCACATGGAGTTAAATGGTGTTTACACACACGCGCGCGCACACACACACACACACACACACACACACACACACACACACATTTAAAATCATAAGTGAAAAGGAAGCTGAATTTGGTGGCTCGTGCTTGTAATCGCAGGAATTTAGAGGACAGAGACAGAAGAATTAAGAGCAGACTCAGTTACAGAGTGACTGACTGACATACCCTGGGCTATCAAGAGACAACGCCTCAGATCAACAAAACAAACATGAAAACAAAAGGAGAAAGTTAAAAGCTAAAAGGAGCTAATCTGCTAAATGCTCATCAATATTGGATATTAACGTTTCTCAGGAAAGCATTTGATATTGTATCACTTAAAATTTTTTAATATCAAATGAATATTGTCATAAACCGATTAATGAAACTATCACTAACAATTTCATGTGAATACATTTAGAAAATCAAGAAACAGTTATATCCAGCCATTAGATAAGTAGAGGAAAACATGAAAATGTAACATACTCTCATCTTACATAAAGCAGTTCTTTACGATTTGAGATTTTCTAATTAGGAATGGGGTGATCATGTCTCCTTTATTATTGTAGTGTCTTCATACCTGTAAAACTTTCTCCTAAATCTGCCCAATAAAGTCAAGGAAGTGGGCCCTATTTACTTATTCCAAATCAAGCAAATATAAATATTTTTGTATAGAGATGGTGAAACAGGATAATGCTGTCAACTTAAATAAAGCAGCTCATTACAGAAGGGATGTTTGCACTCATTCCGTTATCCCACTGAACTTTTTACTGTGGCTGTGAAACAGTATCCCTTTGTTACAATAAACATGGAAATCTGCTGTTTCCTTTTGCTTTCCCCACTGATTTGTTTGTGTATTCGCTTGCTGCTTTTTGGAAATATTTACCTCCTCTCTCCCCTGGGAAGCAGGAAGTGCTGCCCAGTAATTTACTAGTATAGATGCCTGCATACACGCTCCTCCATCTACAAAACAATATTAACAGGTTGATCGGTGTTTATTCAACAAAACAAGTAGTTCAGGCAGTCACTCCAATTTTGTGTTTCCGTGAAAATTATCGTGTCTTGGAGGGAGGCATTTTCTAGCAGTTTTCTCTAGCCCTGACCGCGTGGAGGCACTTCCGGTTTTCTTCTGCAGATGGTTAGCACTTCTGTGACATGCCCACTCCTGACCCATGTGAAGATGCATCAAGGACGCTCATTTCTTCAACCAACCTACTTCTATATATTGCTGTGGCATTTTTGCAGTGTTTATGGAACCATGGAGAGAAAAAAATACAGCAGCTTCTTAACTGACAAATTCATGAGCATTCCATGGAACGTCGTGTTGACAGAATGTGATGGTACTTATGCTTAAAAAACAAAAGAATTCTTTTCTTTGGTTCATACAAATTGCTCAAGTAGGACCCAACTGACTGTTGGTAATGATAGCTTCTCTAAATCAGTTAACTTAAGGTCCATTCTGTGAAAAAAAATTAAATAAAAATGATCCCTTTTTTAGTCCCATAGTACATTGAGGAAAGGTAAAAATAATTTGTGGCTCTCTGTAAGAAATGTGCATAGATATTACATATTTCAGTGTTATTCAGAATAGAAATTTTTAGTCTTAGAAATTAATTTACTCCATAAATATTTGTTGAACTTCTGCCATACATTGTAAAAGTGATGAAACTAAACATTTTTGCCTTCAAGGAGCACAAAGTCTAGGAGGGATAGACATGGAAAGCCTGAGTCATAATATGCTCTTTTATTACTACACACTGTCCAGGACAATGCATTATTATGTGACAAGAATTAGTAACAAGTAGAACAATGGAAGCAAGAGAAAGCAGTTTAAGACTATAGAAAGGATCACAATTTAAACCTTTGTGGTAGAAGATTTTACGAAACTAATGGGAGTGGATTAGAGAACAATTCTGTGCAAAGAATAAAATGAAAAAATAACTATGAATCAGTGAAGGAATATAGCAGACTAGGGAAATTTTAAAATGTTGAGAGAGCTAGTATACATGGGTTGTATATATTTGAAAGAGTTAAGAAGAAATAGAAACATTAAAGTGAAATTGTATGCCAAGCAAAATCAGGTTCCATCTCTATGGTTACATAGAACCTTGTTAGGAAGTTCACTTTAGAGGTAAGTATCACTTTACTTTCCAAGACTTCTAATATGTTACTTCTGCATTTGGTTGAAAATTTTGATCAGTGTAACACAATTTAACTGTTGGAAAATTTGTGGAGAATGATAATTCAAAAATCTTATTAACATAGCTCTTTGGGACAAGCTTTTATCTCTAATTTCCTGTCTGAGTTTTGTTTCCTTGATAGTTGGCCTGACTTGATTAGGCACTTACTGTCCCCATTGGTGTGGACGACACAGTTTCTGACACCATTCCTTGCTCACCATCATGAACTGAGAGCAGTGAGTACCCTTTCTTCTCTGAGTGGATTGTGTCATGTAGTTTTTGACAGAGGCAAGCTAAATAACAGGACGATTTTTCCAATAGGAGCCATTCCCAATGCTGTCTTAGCAAATAAAGTAAGTTAAAGGGTCAGAAAAATTACTGAATATGTGCATTGTGTGCTCTTTAACGCTGTTCTGCTTTTTTATAGAGGCAATTTTACCAAAAGTCTCTTGCACACTTCACAAACTTGTGTTGCTGTTTTAAAGTCTTATCCAAAAGTTATTGCGATTTAAAGTCAAGCACTAAACTGTCCAAAATTGGAAAAGATTGTAAATTATACAGACTAATGATAAAGAAAGTAAGAAAACATAAAAAGATAATCAAGTTTCCAGGAGAAGTTAGTCATCAGACATGTAAATCAACTGAAGAGTGCTAAGTGAATACAGATGCCAATATTGGTATTCTATTAGTCATGGTAGAGACACTGAGGTACTGATGCAAGAGTGTTGGGTGAGTTCAAGACCAGCCTGGGCTAGATTACAAAGGGATAGTAGCCTTAGTTTTTTTGTTGTTTGTGTTGTTTGCTTGTTTGTTTATATAAAGCAAAAATATCATAATGTCTTAGAGAAACATCAGAAGTATTATACTACCTCAATGATAATAGCGTTGCCTTCTAAATTATAACCAAAATTTGTGAGCAAAATTCCCAATATAGAAAAAGCATACTCTCTGAATACTTAGCAGTATATCATGTTATCAACTAAGAAATATAACAATCACTAATTCCTTCACTCATAATTCTACAGAAAAAAATTCTGCACATGATCTATTTCTATCAGTCTTTAATGTGATGTATATTATTATATAGTATATTAAAATTGGAACTACTAAATTATAGGTGGTCCAAGCAAGTTACAGAAGAAAGGGTTTATTAAGCTTACATTTCCATATCGATGTTCCTTGCAGAAGGAAATCAAAATAGGAACTCAAGTGAGACTGGAACCTGGAGGCAGGAGATGATGCAGAAGCCACAGTGGAGCGCTGCTTACTGGCTTGCTTTCCATGGCTTGCTCAAGTTTCTTTCTTATAGAACCAAGGACTACCAACCTAAGGTTGGCACAAGTCACCATGGGCTGGGCACTCTCCCATTGACCACTAATTGAAAAATGCCTTACACCTGAACATCATGGATGCATTTTCTCAACTGAGGCTCCTTCCTCTTGGAGGACACTAACTTGTGCCACATCGACACAGAAAACCAGACATTGTAGAGAGAAACCATCAATGACTTTTAATATCATCTCCTGAAAGATTTTGCCAGTCCCTACAGGAAGCAAGTAAAGATATTTTACGTATCTATTTTAATGTGAACTTTCAAGAAACTCTTTGATAGTATAAAATTCTATCTAGACAAACTTCTTCTTGGTTACTCATATATTCATGGGATGTATCCATGTCTAACTTCCTGTAATATACCAAGGTTCTCCCATTCACATAGGAGCAGAAATTTCCTCTTTTGTCTCTCTGATTCCCTAGCCTCTTTCTTACTCTGTTTCTTATGTTGACAGTCTTATATTAGAAAGAAAATTCTCCCTTGGTTTTAAAACAAGCACTTAGAAATTGCTTTTGTTAACTTGCATTGACTTTCTTGCCAGGCATGATGTTGCAGGCCTTCAATCCCTGCAGTCAAGAGGCAGAGGTCAGTGGATCTCTATGAGTTTGTGATCAGCTTATCCCTCACCTGGTGTTTCCAACATTTTCCAATACCTGGGTGTTACCTTGGATTCCAAGAACTAAGGATCAGAATTTTGGAGCCTGCACTAACAGACCACGCTACAAATAATAGCAATTGCTGGCAATGGGAGATTGAACTTAAGCCCGTCACTCTTGTTATATTTTCAAATGTGTTTTGGAAACTAGATTGTTCCTCTTCTGCGATGACTATGATAACTTCTTCCTTTGGCCACCGTGGACAACCAGAACTGAAACAGGATGAATGAGCCAATGTACCTCATCAAAGGCTGTTTTCTTGTACATTTCTTACAGGACCTCTTCCAATCATTCTCTACTGGATTCTTGAAGATCATGATGGTGCCTGAGATGGGACTGTATAACTTTAGTTATTTCAAACCCTATTTTTAATGATGCTTTAAATGTTTTAACCTCCCCTGTGGCCCACCGCCAACCAGAGGTAATAGAAAAGAAAGGATACAAGGGAAGTTGACCTGATTAGAAATGTTTAGAAATATCCCCTGTGCTGTCTGGAAATTGGCAGTTCAGTTCACAGGTTAGCAGTGGCAGCTCGATCCACTCTCACTCTCAAACACTTCATGGATACACCAGCTTTAAAGTTCAACCCTGAGATTCCATCTCACACCAGTCAGAATGGTTAAGATCAAAAACACAGGAGACAGCAGTTGTTGGCGAGGATGTGGAGAAAGAGGAACACTCCTCCACTGCTGGTGGGATTGCAAGCTGGTACAACCACTCTGGAAAGCTGTCTGGCGGTTCCTCAGAAAACTGGGCATGACACTCCCGGAGGATCCTGCTATACCACTCCTGGGCATATACCCAGAGGCTTTACCTGCATGCAATAAGGATACATGCTCCACTATGTTCATAGCAGCCTTATTTATAATAGCCAGAAGCTGGAAAGAACCCAGATGTCCCTCAACGGGGGAATGGATTCAGAAGATGTGGTATATTTACACAATGGAATACTACTCTGCAATTAAAAACAATGAATTCACGAAATTCCTAGGCAAATGGTCAGAACTTGAAAATATCCTTAGTGAGGTAACCCAATCACAAAAGAACACACATGGTATGCAGTCACTGATAAGGGGATATTAACCCAGAATCTTGGAATACCCTAGACACAATTCGCATATCAATAGATTTCTAAGAAGATGGAAGGAGAGACCCCTGTCCTGGAAAGACTGGATGTAGGGGAATGCCAGGACAGAGAAGCGAGAGGGGGTTGAATGGGGAACAGGGAGGGAAGGGGGCTTATGGGACTTTCGGGGAGGGAGGAAACGGGAAAGGGGAAATGATTTGGAATGTAAACAAAAAAAAACTTAGAAAATAAAATTAAAAAAAAAAAGTTCAGTAGAGTTGGGTTAGCAATAGTGGTGGGGAGACCTAGCAGAGACAGCCAGGACTCAGCCTTGGCTCCAGTAAGCAGAGGGACCAGGAGGTACACCAGAAGAAGTTATCAGCTGTGCCTCTCTCAGGGACGCAAAGATACGTGAAGAGAGACCAACAAGTGATACACAACTAGCTGTACCAGCAAGCCAGTCTCTCTCTGTCATCTTATGGAGTCCTATTTATACCCTCCAAACCACGTGTCCTCTCCCATGCCTTGCTTCAGCATGTGCACCTAATTAGCCCAAGTCCCTGGACCGGTCAAGAACCTGCAGTACACCATCAGAAATTTTGTGTTACATTTCTCTTTATGGAGTCCCAACAAAGGCAGGTCAACTACACAATGTAAGGCAGACCAATAGCAAAAAAAAGTTCTTCATCATGTGTCCTTTCACATGCTTGATTTAGCAGAAGATCCTCTCTCCTCTGTCTGCTTCAGTTAAACCTTCTGTCACCAGTCTGCCTTAGCCTTTTCACACCAGTGTCCATCTTAAAGAAACAGTCCTTCCTTCATGTGTTTCCCCCAGCAGAACTCCATCCAACCTACTTTCCAAAGTACCCTCAAGTTTCCACTTCAGAACTGAGAGCACAAGACTCCATAATCTGTTCTTGTTCCCAATGTGCAACAACAACCATATCCTCTTTGGTCTTCTACTGTTTGCCATCATTTAGGGGTTTAGTGAGTAAACTGAAGACAGGTAGCCAAGCATAGACTCTTGCAGACAGGAGTGACAAAGTGAAAACTCTCTAGCAGGCAGAAAGCAAAGCTTGATTTAAATCACAATGTAGGTTAAATTGTGCTTTTTACACATATTTAATAATTTAGAGATTTCTCACTGAACTTTTTTGTTTTTAAATGTTATCATATGGAAACCTATCTCCTAGGGGTCTTATGAATCTATGATACCTTAACTCATGCCAGTCACTTAGAACAAAAAAAATGTCACCTAGTACTATTATAACATTATCCATCTCTTTTCAGACCAGAGTCCATTTGAAATATTTGCTTGCTTATTTTAAAGTAAATATATCATTCTTATTTCTAAATGTATACTGTGAAATTGTTTGGAGACTTAACACATCTGTTTATTTCCTAAAGACGTCACAAAATATTTGGAAATAAACAATAAATGATAAGCAAATACATATAGATAGAATTAATAAAATTAACTGAAAAAAACTTGATTTTTAGAGACCATTAAAAACTAAAAATGATTTTCTTTTGAATAATAATGTTTCTTAGCACCGTATATTCTAGATTGAGTGTGAAATATTAATGGACAAGAGAAGGAAATAGTGAGAATAGTTTTCTTTTTCCTTTGTGTCCTAGGACAAAAGTAGAGACATCCTCAAGGTCACAGATTCAAATGCTCTTTTACACTGGGTAATAAAATTATACTTACTGATATTTGCAAAGTAACAAATTTCCATCTTAAAGGAAAATGAAGTTTACATATTGCTGCAGGCATTGTGCAAATTAGAACTTCATTGAATATTAATGAATTACTCTTTGTGGCCAATTGTTATGCAAATCAGCAGTGTCAGAATTTATCATTTTATTTAGTTGAGGATTAGGGGGAAATGCTTTTAAAATCAAAGTGGGCTCTTTACAGACTAATATGAATGCAAGAAAGAAGATATTACATAATTCCTAAGTTTTAGGAGTTAATGTAGTTCTGGGTTATTTGTTTAAAATATTAATGTCATGCTGTTAAAAACATACTGTCTTCAAAATAATACATCTTAATATTAAGAGACTATGTAGATCACAGATACAGAAACATGTCTGCAAATGAAGTCTCAGCTATATTGTCTAGTAACAAAGGAAAGCAAGAGGTTTTGAAAAGATTTTAATATATATATATATATATATATATATACATACATACATATATGTATATATTAAAGTCCATATCATTCCTGTCTCTATACTGTATAAAATAAAGCTTGAACTTTTGAGGGCATCAACTACAGTTTATTTAAATATCACATTTGTAAAGAATTCACCAGATTAAAAATCAAGAAAATAAGAGTATACTTACATATAAAAACCCGAATTTTTATGGCATATGAGGATGATAACTTTAAAATATTTTTTAAATTTTTTTTTTAAACTATTTTAACTCAGTCTGGAAAGGAATATAACATGACACAAACTCAGCTTCCTCCCAGGTAAATTATACACAGATTTAACTACTTAGTAATTGCCCTTTCTAATAGCTACTCTTTTTTTTTAATCTATGAGAATTAATTCTTGTTAATCACAATTTCAAAAAAAAGAACTTTATAATAACAGACTTAAAAATTATAAATTCACCGAACTTTCTTTTGATAGCTATTCAGAAAAATGAGTTAATTTTTAAGTTTTTACTACTTCACTATAATATGTACTGTGAACTGGGATCACATGTTTTTCTTAAACTATTTTTGAGGCTATTATGTCATAAAAAGTATTTAAGAGACTGAATAATGAGGTAACCATGCACACTCTTGCTAAATACTGTTTAATAGTATCTAGCTACAAATCAGGGACTTGTTTTAGTTTACTTTCTGTTACTGTGATAAACTCCAAGAGCATAACAACTCCATGCTTGTTCTTGGCTTAGATGTCCTTATCTAAGTCCGCCATGGAGGGAAGTGAAGGCAGGAACTTGGAGACAGAAGTCTGGAAGCAGGAACTGAAGCAGAGGCCATGGAGAAAGGCAGGTTCCTCACTTGATCTCTCTGGCTTATTTAGCTTGCTTCCTCCTATAGCCCAGACCAACTGCTCAGAGGTGTCACTGTGCACAGTTGGCTGAGCACTCCCACATCAATTAACCATTAAGCAAGAAAATGACCCGTAGAGGTGATCATAGGCATAAATGAAAAAGGTAATTCTCCACTGAGGTTTCCTCTTCCCAAATGACTGTAGCTCATGACATATTGACAAAAACTAACATATACATATGATATATGTATAGTTATATATGAGTATATAGTTATATATATGAGAACTTTATATGAAATAGTTTCTGTGTTATATTGTTGATTACTTAATTTAGCACAAAAATGTCCCTTTAAAATTATTATGAAGATTGAGGATATTTGTTTTTCATTGACAGGTGTTATAGAACCTTAAAAAATCCCACCTAAATAACAAATATATGCTGTTTTATAATTTAAAATACAATTTCTTTTTAGAACCAAGTAAAGCAATAGAAAGCACACTTGAGAACACAGAGCATGTAGTGTGTTTTTATGATTCCTTTTGAACTTCATGATTTCCCAGTTATTTCAAAGTTTGAGGTGATTAAGTAGGTTGGGAGTGTGAAAAGCAACCCCCTAAAACACTAATGAGTTATACAAACTGACTTTCTTTCCTTTTCAAAGTCAACCAAATTCTTCTAGATCCTAACAGAGTTTAGTTCTATAGTCCAAATATTAAGGAAAAGAAGTCACTAATTTAAACACCAGTCTTTAGAATGGGAGTTATTTATCTGAGTGGCACAGATTTACAAATGTCACTGACTCTATGAATACAGTAAAGGAAAAGATTTAATTTTCTTCCTATGAAACAAATAGGTGTAATTAATTATGATGTCATCCTCTCTAGGGGACATTGTCCTATCCCTAGAGATCCACTCCTAATTTATGCAGTTTCTATCCTATGCTATAAACAAGGACTCATTTTCTATTCATTTAATTTTACAAAAATAGAAATCCACTTCCTGATACAAAAAGAAAAAAAAAAAAGAAGGAAAATCTTGATTTGAAAACTAAGAAATGTAGTGTTGGTTACCACATGCTATCGGAGGTGTCAAGGAATTTATCAGTATGCTAAGGTAACACGCACGAGCTAAAGAACACATGAGGACTTAGCTTCAGTCACAGAAATCCTAATATGCAAGAGAACCAAAATTCTAGGACCCGCACTGAACAGTGAATGTGCACAGTGATGTGCTGAGAAAGCTTGCCAGCTGCATACTGGTCACCTCACCAGGGCTCTCCGAGCCCTTCTGGTAAGAAACCAAACTGGACTTTGAATATCCTAGTTTACTTAACTCTCCACTACTCTCAGCCTTCCTGATAATGACGGCCTGTAACCGTTTAATATAGTTCCTGATGTTGGGGTGACCCCACCACAACCATAACTTTACTTTGATGCTACTTCATAACTGTGATTGTGCTACTTTTATGAATCATGCTGTAAATATCTATGTTTTCTGATAGTCTTGGGTGAACCCAGGGAAAGGGTCATTAGACAACTCCAAGTTGGTCGTAACCCCTTTGTTAAGAATCACAATTCTAGGCTTTTGAATTGCATTAAAATAGTGATTCATTTCATATGCATATTGCAAACAGGATTAAACATCACTGTGTCCAAAAATATGTGGAAAATATTGCAGATAATTTGACCCATGAGAAGGAACTGTCATTTATAGTCCTTTGCCTAGTTAAAGATTTTAAATAGTATCAAGAAACATGTGTGGCATAACATTGCTGGCTTGCGGAATAATCCACAAAAATACCAAGGTGATTTCCACCTGGCTGAGGCAGCCGTGCTGCTAGGTGATCTGTGTGATGCGCTTGGTGTAATAACCAGGAGTCTCTGGCTCACTGGCTGCCAAGGGCTGCTTCAACAAATCAGCCTTGACCGTGACAGAGACTGCTGAGTGACCACAACATGATTATGCTATAAGCAGCCATTTGCCTGGTTAAAAAAGAAAAAAAAAATCAATGAGAGCCTGCTGTAATAGTAGCATATGGGTGTGCGAACCCATTGCTATCAATGGCTATCTAATTTACTTGCATGCATTTAATTTGCCTTTTTTTTTCTAAGTATGACTGCTAGCAGGATGTCATGGTTTGCTACATTGTATTCTAAACAAACAGTGAAATATTTCAGCTGTAACTGTTCCCTGAGTTAAGAGCCTTTTTTTCTTTTTTTTGTATTTTATGTTTCTAAACAATAATTAAATGATGAGAATGCTTTTTGAGACTCATCACACATATAAAGAGGTGAATGAAGCGGCTATTTGACATAAAGAAAAGAAATAGATGTATATTTCATGATTAGTAAGTCACTTATCTTTAAGAATGAAACCAATTAATTAAGACAAATTTTCACACTTTGGTGCAAGTAACAATTGTAAAAAGAAATGGTTTTATAGGCAACCTATAACATTTGTCAACTCTCTTTCTACTTGACCTGTGGAATCACATCACAAAGTAAGTATGTGAAGTTATCAAATGTGAAGTTCTCTTCTAATTACTTTTCAAAAGACACGGCATTACTAATGTGAAATTACCCTTCTAAAATTCAAGTGTTTATCAGAAATTATACTCAGAAATTTCTCTTTTTTTGATGCAAATCACAGCAGGGTCTTTATTCTATTTGAGCTAGCCCACCCCCCCCCAATGCACCACTGTCACACAGGACAGTTTTGGTGGTGGTAGGGCCCCAAATGTCTACCGGGGCAATGCTTTATAGTAAGCAGCAAGCAGGGAGTATGTGTGCAAGTATCTAATTGGAAGCTTCTGTGGCCTTTAACATAATTGACTGGTGCTGGGAGTCATATCATAAACTTAATTTCTGCTCCCCTCTAATTGGTGGTCATTAGGCAGGGGTAGGCTTGTAACTTGGGGGTACAGATTCATTGGGAGAATAACCTGGAGACACTGGTCTTGTTGAGGGTGTAACCTGGAAATGCTGATCTTGTGGGGAATTAGACTAGAGACTAGAGCTAAGCTCAGGTTTGTTGGGGAGCAACTTGGAAATTAACACTAGGTACCAGCCTGATAGTCTACCTGAGGACAAACTTAGGTCAGGTTCTCTAACATGGAGTCTGGGCTCAAAAGATTTGGCATCTCACTTCATGACCCCTTCATGCCTTCAAAATTAGTACCACCTACTCAGATATTTCTTATATGAAAATTATCATATTATCAGGAACTTTAGGTATATAAGGAACACACCCCAGGATTTTAAGTGTATATGAAGAATTACAAAGACTTAAAATTCAACAGTTTTTCATGGTATAGTCCCTTGATATTTTTATACTTATACTTGATATTTTTGGGATAACAAAGCATTCCAGACACATTGAGATTGAAAAAATTACTATTTATCATGATACAAAGCTTGCCAGTATGTTCCCGGGTAAACTGGAGCATGCTCAATCTTACCTACTTACCATAGTTTTCAAATTTACCTGGCATTGCCTACACTTAGTAACCCCAAGGCCTTCAGAGGAATAATTTGGGGAGAATGTAAGAGTGCATAGTGTTATACCCCTCATGTTCTCATAGCAGATAACCAAGTATTCTTAAATCACTGTTTACAATGTTCCTCAGGATTCTGAATGATTCATTGGATCGAGCTATGCTGCACAAACTTTGTACAGTTCCAAATAAATTGTTCTGACTTTGTAAAACTTGATTTTGCTCTGTTTCCTAAAGTATACACATTAAAGAAATCCTTCTGGATATGTAGCAAATCTCTGGAGAATATGCTTCTGCCCTAATTGCCAAACAAGGGAATTAATTCTGAATTCGGACTTACTCAAGATGCACAGTAGTGAGGTCCAAAGACAACATTCGGGGGTTTAATATATTCTTGGGAATCCAGAGGCAGAAAGCCTGTTGCCTACAAAGACAGAACTTTTAAAGTAGGCAGAGCTAAAATTGTATGACGATTTATAAAATCAGAAATATGGATTCACTCCTGGGTAGAAGCAAGTTGTCATGGACTACAATCTCCTTATGTTTCACAGGATGGACACCGGGTTCATTGAAGTTAAATAATAGACAAAAAGCTACCCAACCAGCTACTTCCTTCTGGAATTAGAACCTGACACCCCCCCTCCTTTGCATTTTATAACAGAAAAATAACTCAACAGATTTTTCAATACAAGTACAAATGCTCTAACTAATCCATACTTTCTTCACATTGGGATGGTACTGGTGCCTTCGCTCCTGCTTGTTTGCGGTAGTATTTTTATCCAGTCTGGATACAATGCAATTGCATTTGAGGTTTGGCAGACTGCCCTTTTGGCTTAGCAGAGTTGATAAAAGGTTGCCAAATACCACAGTAGTTCATATTTATTTTCTGTTTTATGACATTTTCCCCCCAAACCCACTGTTCTTTTCCTCAGCAAACCATCAATCAATTCTAGAAAAAAACACGACTTCTTCAATGGGTTGCCAAATGTGTCTCTTGCTGCAGACAGCCTGTCTTTTATGCACAGAAATATATTTTAATAGGTCAAATCTACGATAGAAATTTCAAATAGTAGAATATTTTGTATGTTTTAGGAATAGATTGTATATATTATATATGTAGATTAATAGATAGATAGATAGATAAATAGATAGATAGATAGATAGATAGATAGATAGATAGATAGATAGATAGATAGAGATAGAGCCACATACATGTATATATATTACTCAATGAATAATATATTATCAAAATTGGTATGTTTATGTTAAAATGTATTCTAAATCTTGGAAACAGTTTTTTTAATTTATCTTTCTTTATAAAGTTTATAACTGTAGGTAGCTCAGTTTTTCCAGAAATTTAGAACTCTAGTTATAACTAAAATAACTTTGGTGGTATAATCTATTGTTGACACACTTGTAAGGTATTTGAGGTTTTATATAATCATTGCTTTCTGAAAACATATTTCCAAGCCACTGTCCAATGCTTATGAGACAATTAGTGACTATTTTAGGTCAGGTCTTTCTGCTCAACACTTTGCTGAGTAAAATCCTGGCTGCTAATGATTACCTCTGCCAGAGTTGTTATGGAAGCAAAGAGCTATTTCTCCACTGTACACACAGTTCTTGCAGCCTTCATGAACCCATAAACATAATTAAATAACTAGTTTAACAATTAGAAACTCTGCTTCTTGGTTTGTACTACAACTTATGTATAAATTCTTGACAGCATCTAGTATGTATTTATTTATTTTGTTTGCTTGTTTGTTTTTATCTTTGTCATTTTCTATTCTACTGCATTTTTTGTTCTTCTCTCATACATTATATCCTTACTGAAGTTTCCCCTCTCTCCACCCCTCTCAGTTCATCCCTTTCATCCCTTTCAACCTTCCCTATTTCTCAGACCCACTCAGTTTAATCTTAAGTACTTCATTTCTGGAAATTTCATATATAGTATTAAGATAATAATATGTTTCCTGCTGTGTTATATTTGATGAGACAAGAAATGGTAGTGCTTTTTCACAATTTCTAGGCACATCACATATTTATCAATTGATCCTTTTAATTTTCAAATGTTGGCAACATATACGAGTGAGTAGGAGAAAAAGTTTACTAATTTACAAGAAGAAAATGAACAACACTGCTTAAAATCACAGCAGCTCATAATTCTGTTCTATATTTTCTCCTTTCTTCAAATACATAAATAATAAATTAAGAGAATTATTATAGCTAACACTTTACTTTTAACTCACTATTGTCATGATGAACTCTAACAAATTAACCATACTTCAAACATAGATCATCACTGAATCTCAGAGATGTAATGTAGTTTTTTTAGCAGGTTTAAATTAGGCCTACTTCTGGCTAGAGTTATGTTAACTGACGTTCTGTGGAGAGAGATCATACCATCAACCTCCAATGCCAACAATGCCTGATGGGATTTGCAGCCCACTTACAATTCCAGCATTTGGTTGATAGATACCAGGGATCCCTTGTGCAACCTGATTAGCAACTCTGGGCATACTAGTGAGCTCTGGGTTAGGTTGAGAGTCTCTGCCTTAATAGTGTCAAGTCATGATTTAACCATGGACCTACATACACACACACACACACACACACACACACACACACACACACACACACAATGTATGTGTAGGGTATGCTTGTGTGTATTCACACATGTAAATGTGGGCAACCATATGCCATAGGTCACATGCGGAAGTCAGAGGACTATTTTAGTTATTAGTGCTCTCTTTCTACTTTGTCTGTGATGGGTTCTCTAATTCACTATGGTATACATCTGGCTAGTTGGCCTGAGATAATCTGGAGATTCTCCTGCTGCTGACTCATATCTCATTAGAGTAACCCTGGGATTATAGCCACATATTGCAACAACTAACTTGATGTGGTTTTGGGAAACTGAACTCCTTTCTTTATAATAGATCAGCCAGACCTTTCCCCCTGAGCCATCTCCTATTGATCAAATTTCTCAACAATGAAAAGTTTCTATACCTCAGTAGAGAAGCAAAAAATTGCTAAAACAGTGCACACATGGATATTATGAATGCTGGTTTCAATTATTCTCAGAATCACTGGGGTCCTACATTCACCAGAGGAAACTAAATAGAAAGAGATATTCCTGCTATTTTTTAGAGAACTATTAATTGACACAAGACACAAACTCATTGACGTAAAAAAAAAAAACCCTGCTAATTAGGCCCCCATAGCCCCATATTAAACAGTTTCCTAAGTATCTAGTGTATTATAGTCAAGATTTTGTAACCACGAGGGAAATAAATAATAAAGATACTTTACAGGATGCTGTCATTTAGCTCCCATAATAATGCTAGTTTTCTTAAGCTTAATATTAAATCAAATTATAATAGCTACTACCTTGAATGTCCTTTTGCATGCTGACAGTCAATTCCCATGCCTGTTTTACTTCTCTCTCTCTCTCTCTCTCTCTCTCTCTCTCTCTCTCTCTCTCTCTCTCCTTCTCCCTCTCCCTCTCTCTCTTTTACAAAGTTTGCAGCACAAAATATCTTCATAAAAATAAAAGACATATGAGTACATTAGTTATATTTAAAATAATTTATGTATTTTATTTTATATGCATGTACTTTTTGTGTACAGCATATGTTTGTCTGGGGGGTAGAAAAAGGCATTTTATCTACTGAGACTGTAGTTGCATTTCAGAGTCATCACGTGGGTGCTCTGAATTTAACATGGGATCTCTGCAACAGCAACACTGCTTTTAAGTACTGAGTCATCTATGCAGCCCTTAAATATTTTAAATCAGAAGTAAAATATGTTAAAGGATATATAATATGATGAAATGTAAAACGTGAGGTGAGAACAAACATTTCTAAAGAAATGAGGCAAGGGCATATGTTTCGGTTTAATCTCCTCCAGTATATGACATAAATTATGAATCGGGGTCACATCTGAAATCTTGGTGTTTAAAAAGTAGACTCAAAAGGGTAAAAGTTCAAGTTCATTGTGAATACATAGTGATAATAAGGA
Source organism: Tokudaia tokunoshimensis (assembly GCA_036184795.1). NCBI lineage: Eukaryota > Metazoa > Chordata > Mammalia > Rodentia > Muridae > Tokudaia > Tokudaia tokunoshimensis. The sequence continues at coordinate 32,152,865 of BTHU01000011.1, read as the reverse complement.
AAACCCAGGTAACAGGAGAGTCAATATCAATCACATAAATTCATAACATTACAAATAAAAATATTTATAAGCCGGTAATATTAAACTAGACTTAGGGAGAAACAAACTCAAACCAAGAGCAATCATAAGTTTCCCCTAACCCTCCTACTAAATTCTGTGTTGTCCGGAGAAATCTTATATTTATGAGATGCTATGGATCCTGATAAATCACTATGTCAAACATTGGATTAAAATCCTCTAAAGATACCTGGTAAGAAATAATTTGCATATAAAATGTGTCTGATTTGTCCAAGAGCAACTAATTTTCAATTCTAATTGCATAGCCTAAGGCACTGATGGAGCCTGGTGGGGATTTAAAATAGTACTGGAAGGAAAAGGAGCAAGTGTGTGTCATAGAGCAGGCGTGTAGATCAGAGCACAGAAGTATGAAAGGCAACCAGGTTAAGACACGTGAAAAGACTAAGCTCATGAGTTAACTGATCACAGTCCATTTACTTACAGAGTCAAAAGCAGTATTTCAGAAAAAAATGACAAGGAATAGGTTTATCAGTTGATTTGATTTTGTTTATCCTAAACCATTTTTTATTCTGTAAAGGCCATGTGGCAACAAAACTCCCTTATATTCACAATTTCAATGAGAATCTTCAGAATGTTTTTTTTTCTTCCTAGAGCAGACAATTAGCATAATTCTTCAAATACATAACTAGAGATGGTCATTGAGAATTACTGCTTTCTTCTTTACTGACTGGCATTGGTGAATGAGAACAGTGATGGTAGCAGAGGCTAGTCTTTCCAAAACATCACCTTTTTCTACTTTATCCTTCAGTGTTAACTCATTACCGTAGCCTGATCCATGTGATGGAGCTGGTGAAGATAGTCACTGGAAGGCATCTTTATGAATGCGATCTTGAAGGCCTTTCCCGTTGAAAGACAAAATGAAGATAATCACCAGAAGGCACCTTTATGAATGGGATCTTGAAGGCCTTTCCCATTAAAAGACAAGGGGAAGACAGTCACCAGAAGATATCCTTATGAATGGGATCTTGAAGACCTTTCCCATTGAAAGGTAGGATCATATTTAGTCATGTGCAAAAGAGGTATGAATTAAAGGAAAGTCTTATCTTGACATTTAAATAAGTACTAAAAGAGGTCATGACCATGGACTTTGTAGTGGAAAGGAGAAGTATGAGGGTTATCACTTAATTGTCATATATTAATAAACCCTGAAAAATAGATACTTGTGAATTCTGAATATGAAAATTCTCTGGAAATTTCATAGATAGTGCTGGCAATTTTCCCCCTTTCCCCATTATTTGAAAATAATAGACATTTTTTTGTTTGTTTCCTAGTATCTCCCAAATGACAAATTATCATTTAATTTTCTTAGAAAGACAGCAAGGTAAGTACTATATCGTACACAGTATCACAAAATGGTGTTGTAAAACCAGCCTGCAATCAAGGAAATGATGTAAATAAAAGCAGGTTGAGCCATCTAAGACGTCCAAATCCATATTCAATGTCTTATTTTCTTCCTATAAAATTTGATTTCAACTCTTGTGCTCAAAGTCAAATTCTTCTTAAATAGGCCCCAGCTCTGCTTTAAAAATTCTGAGTTCTAAAATAATAAATGCTTTTATAAGAATAAAATGCTTCAAAATATCAGCAGATGAGTAGAGGAAGAGACAAGGAAGCTACCAGTAGCTCAGTTCTATTAATCAAGGCAATCATATTAAAGCATCAAAGTGCCACAAAAGATAAAATATCAAAAGTGACATGCCAACATGAATGAGAGAATCCTCACATTCTAAAATCCTTAAAAAAAAAGAACGAAAGGTAATTGATGGTTGCTAGGATGTGAGGAATGTATCTTCTCCAAGGAGGAACCAATCCCACCAGGTTAGGTCTAACACATAATAGCAACACTAAATAATATTAGCTTGATCTTGATTTTGTGTGTGTGTGTGTGTGTGTGTGTGTGTGTACTGTGTATTGTGTGTGTACTCTATATTATATATATTAACATATATAATATATATTTTATTTATGATTAGATATGTATGTTATCATATACATAATATATATTATAATTAACTGAATATATATTATAATTAACTGAATTTGAGAATGAAGGAAGGGAAGGAAATGCAGTATACACATAACAAATACTCAAAAATAAATTTAACACAAATGTAGAAATGTCAGTCCACAAGTTAAAATAAATATTTTATTTTAACTGTACACAAGTTAAAATAAATAATGTGGGAATCAGTTTTTGCTAAGTCAACACAAAACTTTTTCAGATGGAAAATGAAAAGAAAATGTAATATTTAGAAAGTAGTGTCCTACAACTAGATAGCTTTCTCCAAGAGTAACTAACTTTTTTATGAGCAATGCCAAACAATATCCATGGATATTTTTGAATTCTTAAGTAGATAAGAATTTTGCAGAAGAGTGCATATCTTTCTGTGACTAAAATACATTCTCTCTAGAACACCATATCTGACACTAAGATAATGACAGTATCCTTTAAACACAAACTAAACTAAATCCACCCAAGCTCAATAGGTTTTGGATCAAGTAAGTGTATAATAGCTTCTAACAAACACCACTACTTATAGCATTAGTGTTCTTTCCATTTCAACATCTGTCATTTTCAGAGAACAAATTAAAATTAGCAACCAAAAGAATATTTTAAAACATCATAGGGTTTCGAGTCTCAAGCTGTCTCTTAGCATTTAGTTATCACTACAAAAATATTTCACAGTAGGGTCTTTCTGAAGAGCACGGAGAGACAGGAAGGAGATACTAATTTGTTTGTGTCTCAGAAGTTAAAGGGCTTTCACAAATAATTTCAATCCAAAAAACAAAAAACAAACAAACAAAAAAACCCAACATTTTTCTTCATTAACATCTGCTGCTACATAGTAAGTAAATTCTCCATGGCTTGTTAATGGAATCAGGACATTTTAGATGTTGAAGATGAGTGTTCCATGCATCCTCTCTCCTTTTAAATTTTGGCAAGGAAAGAGTAATTTGAAAAGGATAAACAATCCAACAAATGGATCTCTCTCTCTCTCTCTCTCTCTCTCTCTCTCTCTCTCCCTTTCCCACTTTCTTCCTTCCTCCCTCTCTCCCTGCCTTCTCCCCCTCTGTCTCTGTCTCCTTTCCTCTGTCTCCTCATTCCAAAGTCTAAATTCTTTGTGACTTTCTCCAAGATGTTTTGGAGCAGTTAAAAAAGGTTGAGACCTCAATTAACACAATAAAAGTGAATTTGATAATTTAGACATAACTTTTTAATTGTTTTCAATTAATAAAATTATCATGGCAATGTTAAAATATTTTTTTTATTTTAGTAAATATGCATTGGTAATTTATGATCATTTCATTATTTTCTTAAACTCATTTTATTTTGTATAGGTAAATACCTCATTAAAAAGATTGTGTTTAATGGGTTCAGGCAAAAACTTTACTTTAAATTAAGTAAGCATATTCAAATAAAATACACAGAAGTCTATGTATACAATAGAGTCCCCACTTATTAATGACATTTGAGGTTCACATACATGTTAAGGAATACATTGTTGAATTCTGGCTTCACTATAGCATGCTGGACTGGCAAGGCAGAGTCTTTACACCACCAGGGTATCATTATGTCTATCTTAACTCTTTGATTCACTACCTTGGTCATAAGACAAAGAATTTACAGAAACGAAAATATGTCAAAAATACATATAACTTTGTAATATATTACTTATCTGTAAGAGGTGATTTTATATTTAGCTTCCTTTTTAGGAAAGGCAGTTTTGTTTGATTTTTATTATTGACTTCTTTGACTTGTTGAAAGTGAAATTCAATATATGCATTAGATGGTCCAAATACTGGGATTAGAGTTATACAATTCTGACAGTTCATGCTGCAGACATCTTAATTTTAAATATTTAAATCATGTTCTAAATACAAATATTGTTTATTTTAATTTTAATTTTCATTGACTTTTTTGAGACAGTGTTTTATTTATCATGGCAGATCAGAAAAATTACTCTTCCAACAAGGTTGTCATTGACATTTAAAAAAATCATGTCTCTTTATCCAAAGGAATTTTAATCCAGCTGCATGGCTGCTATGGTAAGGGATCACATACAAAGATGTGACCTTATGATTGAGCTGTAATGTATACATGCCACACACCTTTAATTCTTCGGATTGGAATATACACCTTTAATCTCAACAATGACATCTAATTGAAGGGCATACAAAGTGATGAATCAGAGAAAGATTTGTTAGAATGAGTCAGAGAGAGGATACACCAAACTCAGAAGAACAGCTTGGAAAGAGTCTACTTAAAGATGAGTGAGGGAAAGAGGATCAAGCGAGTTCAGTTCAGTTGAGTTCAGGTGTGCTGAGTTCAGTTATTGGAGTTAGAGGCATCTTTCCAGTCAGTAGCCAAGAGAAGATTTGAATCAGTTGGCTTGGAAAGGAGTTTGAGCCAGAACAGCTGAACTGAATGAGCCACCCAGAGTTCAGAGAAAGCTAGAAATAATGAGTATAATCAGTAGTAAGTCTTGGAGGCAGAAACACTCTACCCCTAGGATATAAGCTGAAGCCTTTATATTTATTAGGTGCTCAAATCACAGGGCAGATGCCTATTAAAACTTGACTGGTTCATTTCCTTGCCTCAAACTTTCAGAACGGCTTTGGATATTCCTGCATGCCCTACAATCTAGGTAAGGTAAACCCAAAATATAACTCTTATTATCAGAAAGGTGGAAATGTCTTTTACTACAAGAATTTCAATTTTGTAAATAATTCTTCTTAGACTTCTAGGTAGCTCTACCCATGAGTTAAATAAAGAGGAGTAACTATTATTTTCTTTAAAATGTGTTGTTGATTTTCTGCTATTCTACCTCATTAGAAAGGGCTGTTGGATTATTCATAAGAAAATAGACACTTGGCAATTTAAAGAGATCATTTCATTGTTACTAATTATTCTAAAGGAAATCAATGTAAATCATTTTGAAGTAACTATAAAAGTGATACATGATAAAAATAGTATTTTACATTGCAATAAGTTATTGTGTGACCATTTTGGAAAAGTATTCATCTGGTCTTTCAGGGATAATATATTGTGTTATACAAAATAAAATCACAAATCATCATCCATTCTGTACTATACTATAGTAGATACAATTGCAAGAGAAACCAGGTTGGTTAAATTTATCTGCTCTAATCTCTGCAGTTTTATTTTTGTCAATATCCATTATCTTTTTCCTCTGTCCTACTCACTAAGTATTAGAAGAATTTCTGCTCTCAAACTGTTACTCTGTTAATCAACTATGTATGCCAACTTCTGGTTAAAATCTGAATTAAAATTGAAATATGATTTTAGCTACTTATACTTTTCAAATTTTTAAATCTCTGGTGACCTTGAATGCTCTGCTATACAGCAGTAAGTTTCCATGAGAAATGTTCACACTTTATACTCTGCAAACCTTTTACATCTCTAGTGACCTGGAATTTTCTTTTACCCAGATCTCAGTTACAGGTAGACATGTTCATCTCGATTTTTATGTACAGCCAAAAGCTGTACTTTACACTAGATAAATAAGTTCAATCATGTTTTCCTACTGAAATCTTTCTTAGACCTCTGGATTAGGGGAAAAATGAAGATACTTCAGAGGATCAGAAAGTAATAGGCAACAAGAGGAAAATTGAATCATGGGAATAGAGGAGCTATTCCTTTTGAACCTTACAGTGTAATAGAGTTTATATAAACATAAGATAAACGGACCATTTTATATCCCTCTGAGAGTTTCTCAGAAAGCAGACTCCTAAGAGCCATGCTTCACGAGCAATTTTACAACATATCTTCTACAATGACTTAGTCAGTTCTCATAGGAAAAAAGGCAGTGTTTAAAATGGCATCCTTAAGAGAGTAGGTCAGATCATGTATATTGTGGATGAAATAAATCTGGAATGGTAATAGATGCAGAAAATAAAAACAAAAACTTATTTTTCAGGAACTCAGTCTAATTTTAGACCATTTCTACAATGTTGGTGCTTAGTTTCCCAAAATTAAAACTGGAAACTTTTGCTTGTTGTTCTTATGTGGAAGTGAGCTAGCTCATTTGGGTCTCTTTGTGGTTTATTCATTTCACAATGTACCTGAATACCATCACTGAGTAACGTTAGAACAGGGCTTAAAAGAATTAGCTAAAAGATCAGTTAATTTTGCCCAAAGATGTATTCTTTTTCTTTTTTTTCTAAGTTTTTTTATTTACATTCCAAATGATTTCCCCTTTCCAGTTTCCTCCCTCCCCGAAAGTCCCATAAGCCCCCTTCCCTCCCTCTTTTCCCCATTCAACCCCCTCTGGCTTCTCTGTCCTGGCATTACCCTACATCTAGTCTTCCAAAGATGTATTCTTATTACACATTTATTTTCACAACTTTCATAAAATTTACTCATGAGATTTTTATACCAACACACCATTCTTTGAAAAATTATCAATGAGATGTCATTTTTGTTTTATTTGTGAATTTTGTGATTCAATCTGTATGGCGATTTTTAGAATGCCAGAATAATTCAGCATGCTTCAGCTTAATGGTTCATTGAACTAAGTTGCTTCCAGGGCAAAAACACATTGTGGATATAATTGTTATTTTTTATCTACATAGAAATAGGATAGGATTAAACAATGTTTTATGTTCAATATTTTTTGTCTAGATTACATATCCCAGTTGTCTAACATACTTTTATTTTTTTCCATCCAAATGTATCAATGGAAATCAATTCTTTGCTTTTATCAGCTCTGATTAAGTTAATGTAAAGTTAAATTGACCATGTTTAGAAAATTCAAAATATTCAATAATTTAAAGCATATCAAACAAAATGTTGCTTATGTTGCTTCTCATGTGTTTCAGAATTCATAATAATAAATAAATATTATCAACTCCATTTAAAATATACTTGCTATTTAAACCATTAATTTAGAGTAATCATTATTTTTTTATTAATTTATTTATTTCTTTTTTACGTTTCATTATTTATTCCTCCCAGTCCACTCTCTGACTTTGCCACATCCAGCACCTCCTCCTCACCTCCGTCTCCATGAGGATGACTCCACCCCCCACACCCCCTGACCTCTAAACACCCTGGGGCCTCCAGTCTCTTGAGGGTTAGGTGCATCATCTCTGAATGAACACAGAACCAGCAGCCCTCTATTGTATGTATGGTAGGGGCCTCATATCAGCTGGTGTATTCTGCCTGTTTAGTAGTCCAGTGTTTGAGAGATCTCCAGGGTTCCGACTAAATGAGACTGCTGGTCCTCCTACAGGATTGCCCTTCTCTTCATCTTCTTTCAGCCTTCCCTAATTCAACAACAGGGGTCAGCTGCTTCTGTCCGTTGGTTGCAAATATCTGCATCTGACTCTTTCAGCTGCTTGTCAGTTCTTCTAGGGTGCAGTCATCCTGGGTCCTTTTTAATGAGTGCTCCATAGCCTCAGTAATAGTGTTAGGCCTTGGGACCTCTGCTTGAGCTGGATCCCACAATGGGCCTGTTGCTGGACCTTCTTGTCCTCAGGCTCCTCTCCATTTCCATCCCTGTAATTCTTTCAGCTCTGGGTCCTGATTACAGATATGAATCACATGCTTGACTAAATATAATTTTAAAAACCACAAGTTTTAGTTAAAGTTTCAACAAACTTTAAATTCATTCATGCTCACTTAATAGCTGTAGTTTTAGAAATGAATTTTTAAAGAAATTCCACTTTCATCTTTGATTTTAAATAATTCCCAGTTTTAATAATGTAAAAGATATAATAATTCCAGAATGTTCTTGTTCTGCTAGGGCTGTTAATCACTACCAGATGGAACAAACAAGACATTTTTGGTTCCTTTGGAAATGTTGTGTAATATTCTTAAATATTAGGTTAACATTTACATCTGAGTGTAAAATTTTATTTTAGGGATGCTAAGTGTCACAAAAATAAAATGACACACAACAACTGTAAAGAATATAATGCAAGTTAGTTGGGATATCTGCTTAACTTTTTCACACTGGTAAAGGAACAGAGATAAGTTGATGTGTTTAAAAACAAAATCAACATGATGAGATTCTAGTCTTCTCAAACATTCAAGCAACTGCTCCACATGAATGCAATGATTCAAAATTTGACTGACTAACAAACAGCTTGATACAACAATTGATGTCAAAAATTATAAACTATATGTCATTGTTGAAGAACATCATTCCCATTAGAAAACCTCTTAAGTTTCTGTATATTGATCTCATGATATCATTTAACAAAACATTACTGCTAATAAATTTAAAAATATATGAAAAATAAGAATGTGGATTTTAAGTTTAAAACCAGAGATTTTACAGTGAATGCAGAAAAATCTATAAAAAAGGACAGTGATATCAAGTATTTCATATACATTTTAGCATGTATAAGGATATTAAGAATCATTTTAGAGTTATGTTTATCAATTTAGAGTTATGTTTTCAAGGATTTAGAAGAATTACTCTCAGTTGAGATTGAATGCTTACAAAGGATTTACAAAATGGGATAATGGCAGTCAAAGAGACAGGAAACTAGCATCCCACATAAAGTTTATTCTCTAGAATCCATGAACACATGAGATGATGAGAGTTCTTGTAGATTGTGTAGGAAGATGCATAGCAATAAAGAGCTTGCTTGAAACAGATTTTCATTGTTTTTAGGGTGGGAAATAGAAAGGAAAAGTGTGAAATTTGAGGTCAGATTAACCTAAGACAAACTCTCAGTCAGTCCTTACCTAGCTGCAAAATTATAATTTGCTTAATAATTGAGGGTCAGTTTACTTATATATAGCTAAAACAATGTATTGATTCAATGTTAAAATACATTTAGGATATTGCAGCTAGGAAAGACACAATACAAATTTAAAGACTGGTTGTGATGCTGGCAAGCTGTTTAAGATCCAAGTCCTTAGATTTGAAGAAATGGAATTCAAGCTTAATATATAACAAAAGTGGGCTTATTGTAGGATAAGTAAACAAAATTTTAGATCCTGAAAAGGTTTGTTTCATGAGACAACATGGGTGTCAGCATAGCCATTTACATTACCTAAATTTAAAAATGAAGCTTGAATACACACAAGTCTTTATGTCTATACCATGGGAATGATGTTTTATATGGCAAAATGGACATTTCATATGTGGCTAAGAATCCTGAGATGAGCATGTTCTCCTGGACTATCTCAGTTGCACACATGTAATCACACGATTTTTTAAAATATGGAGACAAAGGAATATTCTATCTATAGGAAAAATGCAAGAAATACGAAAACTAGAAACACATATATCATTGCTAAGTATACATCAAGCAAGAAAATGCAAATAAACGGACTCATCCTGAGAATGTGTGAAATAATTTCTGTGTGACATTGATCTCAGCTCTGTGAAGCTAATTTGAACTTCTAGCCTCCTAAGTTTATGGCCACTTATTACGGATTTAGCTCTACATTAACTCACAAGGAATCTCAAAAAATGAATTCAAAGAGGTCACAGAGATGGACTTCTGAGGCAGTGTAGAAGAAAACTACTGAAAAAATATATATCAAAGACTGGCAGATCATCTACCAATATTCTGAGCCTGGAATGAGGGTGAGATTTGGCAAATGGCAGTGTCGAAGCAAGGGTGAATTTCAAATCTGAGCTGTTGTTCCAAAATAGAGGCACAGGTTTTGCTGATGCTTAGGACTCCAGAGTGTGAAGCAGAAAACTATCTCTACATCTGTCTCAGCTGGATGACCGCACCGTCCAGGTCGAGCAGTTCCCTTCAGATTATGAAGGCATGGTGAGAGCAAAGGGAGTAAATAGCTGGAATTTGTTGTGTTCAGGTATAAGCAGAAGTACTGAGTAGGCTGTGAACTGTCTAAATAAGACATATGAATACCCCAGCACAGTAACAGTTGCTGTCTGACCCATCTCTCATCCCTTTTTGATAATTAGAGCATATAATGAAAAAGGAAGAAAAAGACTCTGAAAAATTGCCAATCTTCATAAAATATGTTAGTTAACAAGGAATTTTATATTTTTCACTTTATTACCAATTGTAAAAACAGTTCTAATCTTTTCCATTTAGTGATTTTATACATTAAAAAATGGTCAAAATAAAATTTAAGTTTAAGTGGCTATTTGAATAACACCTGAGGAAAACATAGTAGAGAAGAGGAATAATCATGGAAAGGTTGGCAGATGTTGACCCAATCAGTATATTACTTGTTTATCAAGTATAAAGACAGGAGTTTGTTTCCTAGCACCCATGGTAAAATGCCAGGTACAGTAGTAGACAGCTAGAAATGTAGCCCCGTGAAAGAGAGCCAAAGGAAGCGCCAGGATTCTCTTTGCAGTTTACCTAGTTGAATTAATAAGATTCAGGTTCACCGAGAAACCTTATGTCAAAATAAGTTGCAGATTAACTGAGGAAGACATTTAATTTTTAACACTGGATTCCATATGCATGTACATATAGTTCATGTGCACCAGGAATGCACTTATGAATATGCACACACACACACACACACACACACACACACACACACACACACACATCATACAGATAGCAAAAGAAAATCAAAACATACTAGATTAAAACCTGAGACTATTAATCGCTTGAAAAAGTAATGTGACAGTACATAAGGATGCAGGGGGAGGGAAGAGAACTTATGGGACTTTCGGGGAGGGGGGGAACTGGGAAAGGGGAAATCATTGGGAATGTAAATAAAAAATATAGAAAATAAAAAGAATACAAACCTATTAAAAAAAAAAGGATGTGTCCTATATTCAGCAAAAACCTTACCCATCAAGGTGGTGAATTAGTCAAGGCACAAGTTTTTACTTTAAAATTTCAATGTTATAGCCAGTTTTGCACTAAAAGCAAAATAATATATGAATTTCACTCGTGTAAGTACATCAGAAAAGTGACACAAACATAAAAATGTCAAAAGAAAATATCTGGAAAGACTGGATGTAGCAGTGTAGGGGAATACCAGGACAGAGAAGCAGGAGGGGATTGACTGGGGAATAGGGGGAGGGAAGAGGGCTTATGGGACTTTCAGGGAGGGAGGAATCAGGAAAGGGGAAATCATTGGAAATGTAAATAAAAAATATAGAAAATAAAAAAAAAGAAAATGCCTAAAACCCATAATGACAAAAATATTTCTGACAATAGAACTGCAAATTACACTTTCCTCAAATGTTCAAAAACACGTAGACAGTGAATATATATATATATATATATATATGTATACATACACACACCCAAATTATGTTCACTCTATTGACTTTCACAGTACAACCATGAGCGTCTATGAACAATATTGCATATCATAAATCACCTAGAAAAAGCAAGGCATCTTAAAAATCTATCATCTAGTACACAATGTTTTAGAAGGGTAGAACAAAGCAAAAGTAATTTAAATGCCCATAAATCACTGACATGTCTTAGGAAAAATTAATACAATATATTAAGAAAAAGTGATGAAGAGTGTAGGGAGTCAGGTTGAAGATAAAGAATAACAAAAGCATTTTTTAAGGAAAACTGAATAACATATTAACCATAGCGTGAATTCCTATAGGGATAGCTCTCTGCATGTTCAGGTAGCACAGACATTAGTAATAAAAATAGTGATCTGGTAATTGAAAATAAAGCTGAAAATTGTACTGAAAATTGAATATATATAATAAAATGAGCCTTTCATATCCATGCTTAGTACAGATGTTCATCTCAGGTTCCATACGAAGTCATATAAAGAAATTGATGTTAGCACTTTGAAAGGTAACAGGAAAGGGCAAAACTAAAAGTTAGATGTCATAGGACTGTTTCCACGATATGTAGAAATGATACACCTTTGGAAAGACTGATGTGATTAGTCATTATAGGCTTGCTAAAACTAAGGATGGATTCAACTGTCAAAGAAATATGGAAATTATAAGGGATAATAGACACTTTGGTAGCTTTAGTAGGGTTTACATGAATTATTTTCTTTTGCAAAACTAAATTGTATACTAAAAAGAATAAATTATACTCTACGAAAATTATACTTTAAGTAAGACAATTAAGTAAGAAAAATGAAGATAACTATTGAAGGAATAGTGAAAAATATTGATTTTGTTTTATAAATCTTGTGTTTGGTGACTTATTTTAAAATCACAAGTCTTATTCTAATTTTAACTTGCCAAATATTTATTGGGATATTCATATTTTATGTGTTCAACCAAAGGCAACATACAGAATTACATAAAATAAAGAAAATTTGGTTCAAATTTATATTATGTACAGTTTTGAGTTTATGGCGAGGAAAGCAAAATAAACATATATCATCTTGTACCTTCAATCTTGTAACAATTGTAGAAACGACAATAAAGCCCTGTCACATTGACTCGTTTTCATTTTTGACTATTCAAAATGAGAAAAGATTACACAAAGTGGATAATTAGGAACTCAAGATTTTGAATCAAATTGTTATATATATATATGTGTGTGTGTGTGTGTATGTATATAATTATACAGCACTTAAACAAATGTCATAATAGTAACATATGCTTTCATAAGTCATTATCACGTATGTGATTGAATGCATTTATACTCTGACTATGAAGAAAAATGAAGATACTAAGTAATGAGTTGGAATCCAACAGATAGTTAAATTAGACTTGGTCTGATTGTCTATGTTTAGGTAATCAATAATTGGCCTGCTTCTGTCATAGTTTAGATATGACAAATTACTCATTTTTAAGAACCATATAAACCTGTACAGATGTATCTAAATGGTCAGTTAAATAGTTAGCTTAATGTTAAAATTGGACACATTATCTAAATTTTAGAGAGAAAATCTCTCAGGAGTAGGAAAGAATGGATAAAGGATATTTTAATATATTTTTGAGCTGGGGACTATTTAGGATTTATTACATTTCAACTTTTGAAATTATAACAACCATATATTTTGTCTCTGTTGCACATGTGCCAAAGAAAAATCCTTAATAGAAAATAAATAAAATAGTAACAGTTACAGATACTTGCTACAAAAAGCTGCTTATAATATACCAATACACAGAGCCATGCATTTATCATATGATACCTCACAAACAGACTCAAGGAGGCTAAAGAACATGAATTTAACAGCTCAGAACATCCGATAGATTGACACTCTGAAACAGTATTAATAAGGAGATACAATGTTTCTTTGTTTTTGTTGTTGTTTTGTTTTGTTTTTGCAGGTCTTTAAGAAATGACAGCAGAACTTGAAAATATCATCCTTAGTGAGGTAACCCAATCACAAAAGAACACACATGGTATGCAGTCACTGATAAGGGGATATTGACCCAGAATCTCGGAATACCCTAGACACAATCCGCATATCAATAGATTTCCAAGAAGATGGAAGGAGAGACCCCTGGTCCTGGAAAGACTGGATGTAGGGGAACGCCAGGACAGAGAAGCGAGAGGGGGTTGAATGGGGAAAAGAGGGAGGGAAGGGGGCTTATGGGACTTTCGGGGAAGGAGGAAACGGGAAATGATTTTGAATATAAATAAAAAAATAACTTAGAAAATAAAATAAAATTTAAAAAAATTAAAAAAAAAGAAATGACAGGTTATTGGAATAAAAGAATGCTGGTTTTGCTTTTGTATTGCGTGAAGATTGTTGCATTAAAAATAATTCATTTATGACCTTTTTCTGGATCAAGGTAATAACTCTTCTTGCAAAGGAACAAAGTGTGGATTGTGACTTCTGGACAGCAGCCTTTTCCTCCAAATAAAGCTGTTTCTGGGCAGACATTGTTTTTAATATATTTGATATTATAAGTTTTTACAAGGAAATTCCTAAATAATACAAGCCTAAGAAAAGCATTCTAATTCCTTCTCTTTGATTTTGTCTGTAGCTGGCACAAGGAAATCATCTGTGAGACAAGAAGATAGAAGAGATAGAAACAGCAAAATCAAACGAGGTTGTCACTGCGGTGTCATGTCAGAGCTGAGGGGCTTTGAACAGCTCTGTCTACTGCCTAATTCCCAATTATCCTCCGATTTTCAGGGATGGAGGAATTTCATTGGTGGCACAAAATTGAAGCCAAGACTGAGGCAATAAGCCTGCTTATTAAGATGTACACACATCAACTGTCCTGTTACTGCCTTTCAACCTTGAATTTGCAGTGTGTGTAACTTGGATTGAAATTAAGGAATTTAAGGATGAATTCTACAGCATAAGAGTAGGACCCTCACTGTCTGGCACAACCAGTCAGAGAATGGATCCTTGGCAGGGGAGTAGTATAATAAAATCTTCAGGGATAGAGAAATGAGAAATAGCAATGTGATTTTTATAAGCCACTTTATGTCTTAGGGCACATGGCATTGTGGGAAAAAAGAATTTGAACAATTCCACAGCTTTCATACAGAGCACTGTATATATACTGAGTTCTGGCCAAAACACAGAGGTTCAGTACAGTTCTCAGAATTAAAGGATGACAGTAACTGCTGAATTACTTTAAATCTGTGTGTTTGAAAAAAATGACAGGAGACAAAGAGTAAAAGAGGCTGAGGAAAAAATTTAACTCAAGATACAAATGCACTCTGTAAAGACTCTAAGTAAACATTTGTCTGATTATTTTCAAGAAACAAGAACTACATTAATGATAAAATATGATATAAAATATGTTTCCAGTTAAGTTTCATGTGTTAAAAATTAATTAATTATTGAAAAAATATCAGATCTAGGGGAACAATGAAGTATTTAAATCATGTTCAAGAAATATAAATATTATAATTTATTTTTTTTAATCTTACATTTCCTCTAAAGTTTGATTTTACTAATGATAAATTATGATTGCTAGAATCTTTCAAACATTAATGGAAAATAATATAAATCTTTTCATGTATGCTTGGGTATTTGTGTATGTGATGAGATTGTACAGGGTGTGTATGTGTATACAAATGCAGTTTCCTCGGTGGTAATCAGAGGACTTCTTCAGCGTCCATCTTCATGCTCCTTACCCTTAGTTTGAGACAAGGTGTTTTCTTCACCACTGTGTATGATAGCATAGTTGCACTTTAAGCTTCTAAGAATTCTGCTTCCTCCTATCTTGCATGGTGGCATGCTGAGATTGTAGATAGACACCACATCTGACTTTTGGTTGGCTTTGACGATCTAAATTCCCGATGTTCTTCCTGAAGGGAAGGACCTCCTCACACAATGGGTTATCTCCCAGGAAGTATACCCAGCTGTACGAATAGTGAGTATATATAGTACCTAAATTTATACAGGCAGTAAACCTATCTACTAGTCAGACTCCTTCTGCATTTTAGGATTTGACAAATACACATGATATAACAGATAAAATGGACAGGTTCTTATTTCTTTTATTTTTTTTCCATTTTAAATCTTGTCTTAATACCAATATGTAAGCATAGCTCCCATCACCCATTCAAAAATTTTATCTTTACAGAAAATGGGTTTAAGGCTCTTCCCCAGTTTCTTTTCTGTAGTTTCAGTGTGTCTGGTTTTATGTAGAAGGTCCTTGATCCACTTGTACTTGAGCTTAATACAAGGAGATAAGAATGGATCGATTTGCATTCTTCTGCATGCTGACCTCCTTTTGACCAGCACCATTTTTTGAAAAGGCTATCTTTTTCCCACTGGATGGTTTTAGCTCCTTTGTCAAAGATCAAGTGACCATAGGGGTGTGGGTTCATATCTGGGCCTTCAATTTTATTCCACTGATCTATAAAATTACAAAGTTTCTGTAAGCAAAGGACACTGTCAGTTGGACAAAACAACTACAAATTGGGAAAGATCTTTGCCAACCCTACATCCAGCAATGGGCTAATATCCAATATATATAAAGAACACAAGAAGTTAGACTCCAAAGAGCCAAATAACCCTATTAAAAAATGGGGTCTAGAGCTAAACAAAAGAATTTTCACCTGAGGAATATTGAATAGCTGAGAAGCAACTAAAGAAATGTTCAACATCCTTATTCATTAGGGAAATGCAAATCAAAACAACCCTGAGATTTCACCTCACACCAGTCAGAATAGCAAAGATCAAAATCTCAGGAGACAGCAGGTGTTGGTGAGGATGTAGAGAAAGATGAATACTCCTCCACTGCTGGTGGGATTGCAAGCTGGTACAACCACTCTGGAAATCAGTCTGGCAGTTCCTCAGAAAGCTGGGCATGACACTTCCAGAGGATCCGGCTATACTGCTCCTGGGCATATACCCAGAGGCTTTACCTGCATGCAACAAGGACACATGCTCAACTATGTTCATAGCAGCCTTATTTATAATAGCTAGAAGCTGGAAAGAACCCAGATGTCTCTCAACAGAGGAATGGATACAGTATATGTGGTATATTTACACTATGGAATACTACTCAGCTATTAAAAGCAATGAATTCATGAAATTCTTAGACAAATGGGTGGAACTGGAAAATATCATCCTAAGTGAGGTAACCCAATCACAACAGAACACACATGGTATGCACTCACTGATAAATGGATATGAGCCCAGAAACTAGGAATACCCAAGACACAATTCACATATCAAATGATGCCCAAGAAGAAGGAAGGAGAGGTCCCTAGTCCTGGAAAGGCTAGATGCAGTAGTGTAGGAGTACCAAGACAGAGAAACTGGAATGGGTTGACTGGGGAAAAGGGGGAGAGGAGAGGGCTTATGCAACTTTCAGAGAAGGGGAAATCAGGAAAGGGGAAATCATTTGAAATGTACATAAGGAATATATCTAATAAAAAAAAAGAAAGAAAAAAGAAAATGGAGATCATCACAGAAAACTTATACTGAAGACAATGTGGAGATTAAGAGATCATTGGAGCCCAGCTCCAAAGGATAAATATGCATAACCATCAGAGAAAGTATTTGTCATAACATGTGTTACTTGAAAAGCTGCCAAGGAATTGACAGATATCTGCATTTAATCCACCTGCTGACAAAATATGTATCTCTCAAATCTTAAAACAAAAAGATACTTTTAAAAAGTAAGAAGTTCTAATCTTATAAACATCTATTTTTGCAATAATTTTGTGGCTGTATTTTATTTATTTTTTTCAATTTTTTATATTTTTTCTTTTTATTAAAAGTAGACTCTGTTATTATACAATTTTATATGCTGATTATAGTTTCTCCTCTCTTTACTTCTCCCAGATTCTCCATACCTCCTGTCTCCTCTGAATCTACTCCCTTTTCCTTTTTTCTCATTAGAAAAGGACAGACTTCTAAGAGATAGCTCCCAAACATGACAAAATAAGCATAATACAATAAAGCTAAAACTGATGTTGGTCATGGCAGCTTAACAGGGGAAAGAGTCCCAAGAGCATGCATAAGAATCAGAGACTTAACTGACAATGCAGAGGGGGATGTTTGGAGCCAACCATTGGCCTGATTCGGGGAACCTGATGGGGGGAGCTGGCAGAAGGACTGGAGGAGCAGAGGGGGATGGCAACCCCATTGGAAGAACAACCTGATGGCCTGATTCGGGGAACCTGATGGGGGGAGCTGGCAGAAGGACTGGAGGAGCAGAGGGGGATGGCAACCCCATTGGAAGAACAACATAGGCTCGTCTGACCACCCAGTTCTCCCAGAGACTAGAACACCAACCAAGGAGTGTACCTAAAGGGATCTTTGGCTCTGGATTCGTATGTAGCAGAGAGTAGCCTTGCCTGCCAGCAACAGGAGGGGAGGCCCTTGGTTCTGGAGAGGTTTGATGCCCCAAAGTATGGAAATGCTGGAGCAGTGGGGGCAGGAGAGTGAGGGTAGTTGGGGAACACTTTCATACAGGCAAAAGGAAGGGGACAGGGCAGATATGGGATGGGGCCCGTTGTTGGCAGAGGGGTAACCGGGAAGTGGGATATTATGGGACGGGGAATTGTTGGAGGGGGTAACTAGGAAATAGGATATCATTTGAGACGTAAATGAATGGAATGATAATATTAATAAGAGAAAAATAAGAATCAGAGACTTACGTACTCTCACAACCGTGAATCTCATAACAATACTAAGCTGAGAGCTATAATATATATGGAGAGGACTTTGTGTAGACTCACATAGACCCTATACCTGATGCTTCAGTTACTGTGAGCTCATATAACCTTGTTTTGAATCAGAGGGGCTTGCTTTATGTCACCCCATGGGTCTTAGCTCTCATACTCTTTCTGCCTCTTCTTCCATGACATTCTCTGAGCTATGAGAGAGCGATCTGATGGAGACCTATCATTCAGACTTTATCTCCATAGTCTATATGTGTTGGTATTTCTTCAACATTTATTTGACAATTCGTTGAGCAGTATTTCCATATGTTTAATGGTAATCCTATGTAAAATTGATGCAAAAAGCTACACTTTACAGTTATTAATAAGTTCCGGTAAAGTCCATAAGAACACTAGTATCTTCTCAAATCCTTCCGTTGCAAGTAGGAAAGCATTATATACTGTGAAGCTCACAGGTTTTCATAACATTTTCATAAAATGTCTATTCATTGCACATTGGGAGAATCTATAAGATTCTGCCTAGTCTTGGACTGAGGTATTTTGTCAAGTGAAATATAGCAAAGGGCTAGTCAAAATGTATCACCCATATTTAAATGCCACTAAAATTTAAATACATCTGTAAGTGAGGCTTCCTGCAGTTCCACTTAACACTTTCGAGAAAAGGCTAATGAGCTGCAGAGAGCCTTACTCTTCTCTCCTTAATTCAAGTGCAAAATTTAATAGAATACCCTTTTAAAATACGACGGTCACCTTCTGTAAGATGAGGTCAAACCTACATGCTTGGTTTCTAACGTTTAAACTTAAAAATGATCACTTAAATAGTGATCATTTAATCCATAAGCATTAGGTAGGAGCCCTGGCAAGGACAGGGCTAATTTAGCTTGGTTCTGCAGAGACTAGGAACACAAGGGCTAGCTGTACTATGTCCCAAGATCTGCCTAAATGACACAGTTATAAAAGACAAGCGCCTGTGATGCTTATTTCCAATGGGAAACAATTTCCTCTGGCAGTGTCTGAAGTCTGTTTTTATAAGAAATTGCCTCTTGGAGCATATAAAGCTAATTCATGGCGGTTCCCAGAACTCCACATCCCCGGACTGAGCTCCCCTGTGGATGAGGCAGCCTTGTTGACATAATCAGGCTGGGCTCTTGGCACAGCTCCAGCTGTTTGTGTGGAGCCACTCAGATTAGGCTGAGAGCCTCTAAATCTTCCAAAGTGTCCCTGGGAAGGGAAAATAAAATGGGGATGGCGATATGGCAAGACCCAGGGACCACAGTAAAGTCATGACATTTGTATTTGGCTATGTCATTGTGATTCAATAACACAGAATTTGCTAGTTGATTCAGCAGAGGTCACAACACAGAAGTGATGGATGATCTGTAGATCTATTTTATTTTTGCCACTGAATCTGTGTTACATGCTGACTTAACTTTTCTTTGGAACTTCTTATGGTGCTACAAGACATGTCCTTTACCTAACAACAGAGCCCTCCCCATAACTTTATTTTCACACGAGGTGCCTATAAATATTTGAGTTATCACATGTAAAAATCAATGTAGTCTATTCCTTTTGCACTGAAAATATTTGAAGACAGTTATATTATATAATTAAAGAAAGGGTCAGTTCTTGTTATGACAAATGCTAATTCATATTTAATACATATTTATTAAAGAAGATTTTTGAAGGATAATACTCAAGTACTAAAAGTGCAAGGAGAAAGAGAATGTTAGAAGTAACCTTTGGCCTGCAGCTCAAAATCAAAAGCATATTACTCTAAACTAGGGGAGGAACAGAATTCCAGGTGTGAGAAATACTGAGACTTAAACATGAAAGTAATGCTAAATGACTTGAAACATCAGAGACAAAACATCAGTTGAGCACAGGCTAGATAGAAATAAAATCGAGAAAACATCTAGTCATATGGGGAAACAAAGTCACAATAATTGTGTGTTTGTTTGAATTTCCTATCATCCACAGAGTCCACAAAGAACACAGAAGTTCAAAATGAAAAACTGTTTCTCTTATGACCTTACCTTCTTCTTACTTGGCTCTATTTCTTAGCCCTAGCAAATTAAGAGTCACCCTGCTAAAACTTGATACTTTACTTTTTAAATCATGTATATAAGCTCCTTGATATTTTCATACAATTATACAATGAATTTGATTACTCTCACCACCAGACTCTCTTATCTCCCTTTAACCCCTTTCAAATGTCCCTCCCCACTACAGATTCCTTATTCTATGTTCATAACCTGTTGTTAAACTAGCATCATCTATGTGCTTTTAAAAGGCCACCCCCATACAACTGAATAGACTTGCAAAGTGTTCTTGTAGGAAAACTCCTCACAGACTACCTAGCACCTGTCACTATTCAACATTGCCATCCTCCTCACCCAATCTGCTTCAGATCATAGGATCACCTGTGAGGTAACAGTGAAAATTTCTATGACATTTGCACTAATGGACTAATGGATAATGTTGCTGGATCATAGAGTACGGAGAGGCTGTGGAAGACAAAATACCCTTCATAAAAGTCATCTTTTTTTTTTTTTGGAGTATCAGTTAGATCCTTTCTATCACCCCACCTCATGTGTGAATAATGTGTATGGATATGCTTGTGTAGAATATCTGTGTGCATCTCGTATGGGTATACATTCTTTTCACTGAGTGCAAGAATGCAACCATTCAGAAAATAACCCAAGTTTCTATTCTTACCTTGTACTTTGTTTCCTGATCAATTTATTATTAACTGTGTATACACTGGGTTGCTTCCAAGATTTCTCCTGTTTATTTCTGTAGTTCTCAGTAGGAGTTCTGGGATTGTAGAAGTGTTCAGTACCATTTCATACTTACCTGCAACCATTCCTGGAAACAAGAAACTATGGCTAGAACTGTGATAGACCCTAGCAGAGAACCTACTATTATTATTCTACTTAGTGGACATAAAGTTAAACTAACTCCTTGGGGTGGTATTGAAACAGAATGGCTCCGTGGGCTTAGATGTTCCCTATTTGGCACAACTATTTGGGAAGGAGCAATAAGTTTGACATATTGGGAAAGATGAGTCACTTAATGTAGCTTCTGTGGTTTCAACAGCACAAGTCAGATTTCATCTCTGTCTTGCCTTGCATATTGTGGATGAGATATAAGCTATTATCTATTTATCTAGTACTATTCCTGACTGTTGCTGTGCTCCCTGCCAGGATGATTATAGACTGGAAATATAACCATGCCCTCAATTAAACATATCCTTATATAAGTTGCTTTGGTCATGGTGTCTTCTTATAGCAATAGAACAATAACTAAGAGATTCCTAATGATTTCTTAGGTTATGTGTACATAATTCATCTCTTAACCATTATCAGAGAAACTCCTATTAGCAATAGATGAAGATTAACATATAGACTTACATTGGCCAAGGTACAGATAATAATAAATTACAGACAACTTAGCCCTAGGTGCTAATGTCTCAGTGGTTAAACGTAGTTGTGCCTAAGTCTGACCATCTTAGATTAAGCTCCAGGAACTTACAAGGAAGAATAAAGCTGACTGCCCCAAGGTGTTCTCTGAATTTTATACATGTGCTATGGTGTCATGTTCCCATACAATTAAAGTTAAAAAAAATGTGAGAAGAACATTCAGTCCTAAATGTAATAAAATACCCTACCCCTCCTCCTGCAGTTTGGGGAATCATTGTAGAAAATGTGTCTGAAAGATTTTAAGAGTCAGAGTCAGTACATGACTATAGGGATACACTGTGTCCTGGACACAGCTAGTAAGCTAAACACCCAAACTTTTAGTGGTTGTGACAGAATACACAAGAGTTGTGCAAGCCCAAACTTGATCAAATCTCCCAGGATGGAGAGCAAGGTTAGGTATGAAATTCCAGCTCTCACAAAGGAGTTTTTGACAATCTCAGCTGGAGATTTGACAATCTCTTGGTGGTGGAAGCTGAATTTTCTTTAAAAATGTAGCCCCTGGTAAGTTGCCCATGCTCTGGTAGCTACAGATAAAATAGTACTTGAGCAGGGCAAATAGACTTTGATTACAGAAAAGAGAAAAGAACCCAAATGGAGATGAATAGAGAAAGAGTAGAGGGGTTGACTCTGGGAAAATTTGGGACATAAAAGGTAAATATGATCAATATGTACTGTACAAGTTCTCAAATATTTAATAAACATACATATTAGGTACTTTTATGAATATTTTTAAGTATTAATTTAATGAAGCCACTAACTTCTTTAAAATTCTCTTACTAGATATATAGGCATTTAGTAGATTCTATATGCAGAAGATTAAAAAAAACAAAACAAAATCAGAAATTAATTGACCTGCACAAATGACATAAGAATGCATAATGGAACCAGATCATTCGGGCTCTGTGGACCATGCTCTCATCACTGAGTTGTACCAGCATCTTTATATTGTGTGTCACTATGGCTTCTTTTCTTCACACATTCTGTGCCCCACCCTTCCCTCCCAGCTTCAACCTCTCCTCTCTCTAGATATTTCTTTAATAACTTCTTGAATTTCTGTCATTTTCTCTCTCATTTATCTCAGTACATTTTTGTTTTCTTCTTCAAAGCAATAATAATGGCAAAGCAAAACTGAGCAGGGATAGGGAGTGGAAAGAAGCCTTTTCTCCTTCTGCATCGGCCTCTGGACATTGGGAGAAAACATGCATCTTTCAATCCCCTTATGCTCAAACAGCTTCTGCTGGTCACCTTGTGTTTCTCTGAGCTTTGGCAATATTTTGTTGAATCGGCTTCAGGAGATGAGCAGCAATTCCCAAGTCATTGATTTAGCTTCACAACATGGATGCCTGGCAGTCTACTGTGGGAATCAACACCAAGAGTATCTTCATCTCCCATTATTATCAACAAGGGACAGAAAAAGCAAAATATGTGAGAAAAGTGCACAGGAAATTGAATGTGGCATTTACAGGAAAACAGAGAAATATATAAGTCAAAGTATGAAAGACTTTAAGGAGAATTATTCCATGTCCTCACTTTTTCAAAGTTTATATATCAATGTACCTCCATGTCTAGGTACATCTATGAACAAACTGAAATTTATCCCGTATTATCTTCTCTTTATCTTTCAGCCTTTAACACATGGAAAATGCCTAGAAGTCAAGTGGAAAGCCAAGTTCCTGAAGATCTTCACTGGGTGTATTTGTGATATTCAGGAAATGTACATTGGTATAAAAACACATCATATCAGTTCATGTCATGTTTTTCATTACCAGAAATAATTCTACTTTATTTATGTTTGAAAAGATTTTTATTTTTAAAAAGATTATGTTTTGTGCATTTTTAACTAAAAATATGTTCCTAATTTATAAAAGAAAATGTACTTTATATATTTCTACATGATTTTAAGAGAATGTGAGCGGCTCGGAGGCAGCTCATTGTGTAAAATCGCTTTCTGTGCTAGCATGGGACCTGAGTTTGGATCCTCAGTACCCACACCTGTATGTGATTGAGCTCACCTATTGTCTCCTCACCATAGGAGATAGAGAAATAACATTGCTGGGACTGGCTTACTTACAAATAGCTCTAGGTTCATTAAAATGCCTGTCTCAAGGAAACAAGGAGAAGATGATAGAGCAAGCCACCAAAAATGTTGTTGTGCCTTGTGTATATCCAGAGTTACCCACGCACATACATGGATATACATTATAAGCAGACATATCAAACTTACATGCACCCACATTCACAGACATAGAATAAAATTAAGAAGAAAATTGTTAAATGTGGTCATGGTTTCAGCAATGGAAACATACTATGATATTAATAGTTAAAATGCACTGGTCCTGGAAAGACTGGATGTAGGGGAATGCCAGGACAGAGTAACGAGAGGGGGTTGAATGGAGAAAAGAGGGAGGGAAGGGGGCTTATGGGACTTTCGGGGAGGGAGGAAACGGGAAAGGGGAAATGATTTGGAATGTAAATTAAAAAATAAAATAAATTAAATAATTAAAAAAAAAGAGTTGGACTGACTGAAAAAAAAAACGCACTTGATATATGTTTCAATCTTTTGTTTTACCTCATTAAAATTAAACCAATATTACTATGATTATGAAAAACCTCAGGACATAAAAACTTATGTGACTATATGCATTTTCAAATTACAAATGAAATAGAATGTGTGTTAGAGTACATGTATTATTACAAACATAGCTAAATATAAATGTCATGTTTATGTTCATTTTTTTATTTAAAGGAAAAATGTGATTTAGTAGAATAATCAGAGCAACCTATTTTTCTCTTCTTTTTATAATGCATGATGCACCAATCTCTAGAAACAGACTTTTATTCCAAAGGGAGAAATGATCCCTTTAAAAACAATGTCACTTACTTGAATAATTCAGAAGAGAAAAAGTACTACAAATACATTTTGAACTAGAACAGCAAAACTTTTTCAAATGATTATACAATATCGACTACTGTAAAGTGGAAAGTATGAAATCTCAATCATTTTCAAAATATATTTTATAAAATATTATTTTTCCAAATGATAGTGTTTTAAAATTGTATATATTATAGAATAGTTAAAATATCTAACTTCAAGTTCTATTTTATAGAGAACTCTAAGGTACAAATAAATTTTGAGTATTAATATAAAACTATCCTTTTCATTGTTTATACTACATTAGAATTTTTTGATTCAAAATTCATATTTCTAAATAATAACTTTACCTAAATATGTGAACCAATTACCTAGCGTATTAAAGTTGATGCTTTTTAATAGATTATCCAAGTCTATTTTTGTATTTTCTCCTCCAATATTATACTTTTATTAATCTAAAAATTATTTCTACTTTGTGGTACTCACCTTTAATTCTTGCACTTAGGAAGCTGATACGGAAGAATAATTCATAATTTGGGGTCCGATCATACTAAAGAATAAGATTATATTCCAAAATAATTGGTGGAGGAGGAGGAGAAAGAAAAGGTAGAGGAAGATCCATATCAGGGAACATATCAGGGAAAGATTTGACAGAATGAGTCAGAAATAGGTTACATTTC
This sequence comes from Tokudaia tokunoshimensis, assembly GCA_036184795.1. NCBI lineage: Eukaryota > Metazoa > Chordata > Mammalia > Rodentia > Muridae > Tokudaia > Tokudaia tokunoshimensis. Next base: position 32,127,795 of record BTHU01000011.1, on the reverse strand, counting down.
ACAAGAACGGAAGATCCTATTTAAGAGCAAGGCAAGGAGAGTGAAGGCAGCTCAAGTAGTACTGTCCAGTTAGTTAAGTTCAGTCAGTGTAGTCAGTTCGAAATCAGTGCAGCGCGGTAGAGTTGAGTTCATTAGTGAGTTCACATAGCTCAGGGCAGGACCGAAGAGGCAATTGAAGCCAGAGAGTAAGAAGGATCCTGAAGAGTAGGCAAACTTGCCAGAGTTAATGTGAAGCCAAGCAGAGCAATTCAGCAAGAAGCTGAGAAGAGCCAGGTTGGATTAATCAGCATGGAGAGGCGTTTGGGCTAGAAGAGCTGAGTTTAATTACTCAGGCAGTGTTCAGAAAGAACTAGGAAGGGTGATTACAGCAGGTCTCTGTTTTAACAATTACATATGGTGAATAAAAGATTCTTTTACACAGGCTAGCTGGAGATACTTGCGTCCTTCTTTTCCTTTGGTCCTTCATATTTCACAGTGCTCAGGGGCAAGTGGAGACACTTGATCTCAGAGAAGTCTCCCATGCAATAGTTACTACTGAGCACAGTTGATCTTAACACGTACATTCTTAACATGATATAATATCTAAATATTTCAAAAGAATGTAGCTCATTTTTGTACCTATATTTTTGTATTTTCATATATACAGAAATATATTTTCACACATTTTTTTCTAAAGTATTATCTAGATAAAAGTCACTCGGTCCCAGGATTTACTGACTCAGGGTGCTAATTTAAATAATATAATCTTACACATTTTCTGTCACAACTCCACTCACTAATTACTGCATCCTTATACTGTAGTCTTTATATTCTTTGAGATTGCCCTAATGGAAGCTGAAGAGAATTCTGGGAACTCCAGACCTCATAAATCATAATACTTTATGAGGAGGGGGAAGAACAGCCCAAGTTAGCCATGAACTTATATACACTGGTTGTCCTTAAACTTAATTTTCTCTTAACTGCACAGGAGACTGTGTGTAGTTGGTTAGCAGGCATGCATCTTTGTGCTCAGTTTATATATTCCGATTCATAACATCCAAGATGTTATGATGAATTCTTTCTCTTTGACTTTCTGGAGTCTTACTGCTATAAATACTACAGTTAACTGATTTTTCCTGGGAAGTGATGTTCAATCTTTAATACAGTTTGTTCCTCAAGCTTTGTATTACTAGGTCTGGCCATGGACTCTTTCCCTCTAGTCCACCCACTGTGAGGCCAGCACACTTTACAAAGGTCAAGAAATTCTATAAACACATTCAATAGCATCTGTTGGATAGTATATAGGTGCGTTTAATGGCATAAGAGAGCTATTTATAGAAAATGCAATGGAAAATGTCTGTCATCTGTCCCCCATTATAGGCCTTTTTTTCATATGTATCTATATATCACCTACCTAAACATTTATCATCTATCATCTACCTAAACATTTATCATCTATCATTCATGCATATAGTGGACTTAAACGTTCAAAACTCCTTTATATCATATTGTTGTTTCTTTTTGATGGAAAGCCTGTGGTTTTAGAATACAAACAAGATTATATTGGAGTACCTATTTGTATAACTACAGATGATATAGATAGGTAAAGTGTTCATATAAATATGCTTAATTAAAACTTGTATCACTGACAAAATAAATATGCAAAGAACAATTTTATTTTGTGTCTAATCTCCTTTATGCTGCAGAGTCCTTGCTCCAGAGACCACTTCATATAATGTTATATTTGATACATACATGTATGCTCATGTGTGTGCAATATGATTAATAATCTAATGATTTTTTTCCTGTAAATCAATGAAACTTTAAAGGAGGAGAGAAAGATAAGTTGCTAACTGAATGTGGGTTTGATGCAGGATCTGATCTGGTCTAGTTTCTCTCTAGTAAGGCATTTTTTTTCCATAAGCAGCATTTGAGTGTTGCTATTGAACATCTGTTGCATGACAAACATAAAATGGTTGGGTTCACTATCAATTACAGGCTGGAACAAGTAAGATTTCAATTACAACAGGAAAGCAAAACAGCTGGGAAATCCCCAAGGGGCGGTGCAAGAACCAGGAGGGTGAAGCAGGCATCATAATGGTACATTGCACACTACTAATTAGGGAGAAAGGAAGTCAAGTTAAAAGAAAATATACCCCTAGATGCTCTGTTTCATAGAGACCACTTGGGCAATGAAAGCCGTACCTGTGTGGTTTGCCTCAGTCAGACTTTTAATATAACTGTTGCCTCATTGGGTGATTAAATGGAAGATCAATGATCAAAAGCAGGATATTTTAAAATTTTACTTTTTAAATTAAATCTGAGCATAATTAAGTATAGGTATTTAAATCATATTCAAATATTTTTTAAACAAAGAGTAGTTTAAAGACATTGCAAAATGTAAAAAAAAAAAAAGAGGAATTATGATAACGAGCTTTACAATAGCCTGCAGCCCACTAAATAATGAATGCATAAATATAGGCACACATAAAAGTCTTCTTTCAAACGTCTTACAGTTAGGAACAAAATAAAGATATCATATGCTATGTATTCTGCATCACAATGATGTGATTTCTCCCCTTATATGTCTGTTTTTCATATGTTTAATTAAATGGACTACAAGCAATGCAAATTAGAACAGCATAATGCTATTGGAAATAGCACAGAATCTAGCAATATAGTTAAGAATTAGCCACGGGTTATGCAATGTTAGATATTTAAATAGCAAAATTTCTCTGAGGATTTTAGATTCAGCATTCAGTATGATGATAATAATAAGATAGAAATGTGCTGTACGCCTAGTATCTAATTTATAACCTATTTTATCCACTGTCTTAGAAACTAGCATATTTGTGTTTAAGGAAATTATAACAAAAAGTTGTCACAATTCTAATAGACCATAGTGGAAACACAACTGCTTCTCCTGTGTCACTACATAATATGCTACGTTAATTATAGATTTGAATTTTTATCTAGAGTCACCTCCAATACATTCATTTAGGTTTTGTTATTTTACTTATTGAAAAATACTTGAAAGAATATGAAATTTCCACTAATGTTGATAAAAGTTGGTTAGGAGCTAAATCATTATTGGAAGTGTAATTATTTTATAAGGGAAGTAGTTATAGATATTGGGAAAAAATTTGAATGAGTGTGAAGAATGAGAGCATATAGCAGAACTTCTAAAATTCCAAACTTGGGAGCCAAACCAAAAAACATCACAGAAGAATATTGGCATAAACTCTTCATAGTAGATAGTATGATAAGCCCCCAATGTCAACTGTAACCTATCTTAACTTTTTTGTATTGTTTTGTTTTTTACTTTTGACCTTTATTTCCTTTAAATACTTATCACCATATGAAAACTTATAAACCCTCATATACTCACCACCATGGCTGAGGAAATTATATCTGGTGTCTATATAAAATAATTTATCAATGTCCTTTGTGTTATTTTAAACATTGCAGCAGAAAACTGTAGACTCAGTTCCCGCATTTGTTTTACTAATGTAGAACAATGTAGTCAATTAATATTAATATGGTTCAATGCTTAGTTCTTTGTTTCAATTCAAGGCCAATTGAATTCGACAGGAAAGGAAAATTTCTGTCCAGTCTTATCCTATCCATTCTATTCTTCCAGAACCTTTAGCTTTTATGAGATACTACTTAAATAATTGCCATGAATTTCATTGAGGGTTTGCTGTCTTATACATCCCAAGGTTGTGCATTACCTTTTTGCAGATACTTTCTTGGTTATAAAAAGAAAATTTCTATCTCTTCTCTGAGCTGAAGATACCTAAAAATAACCTAAACTTGAGTAAAAGACCAACAATATACATGGTGAGGATATTAGTGAATTGTCGATCATTTTATTAAAAATAAAAAAAATTACCTCTTCATGATTAAATATTTCAAATGAAATACTATGAATGCATTATAAGCAACTCCAAAACCTATGCACTTGTTTATCCTAAAGGAGCAGCTTTTATTTTTGATTTGTGTGGTACAGGATGTCTCACTAACTCTAATATAAATGGGCATATCAGTCAGCAACTCAGAATTAAGTTGAGGGATATGTGCAGCCAATATAGAATCCATAGAAGGATTCTGTATGACAGGCAACAGCAAAAGTGCAGCTGCGGAGATTGTGTGTGGAGCCAAGTGCCACTTCACTCTTGATCTATGTTACGTTGACTGAAAGAAAAAAAATCAATTACTATTGGCAGTGAACTTCAGGTAGACGCAGGTTTGAGAAGCCAACTACACGCAGGTGTGTGCCCTCAGCACAGATCATTCTGACTAAGCCTTCATTAAGTAGGAGTGAGGCTGCATTCATTGCTTTGAGGTTTAAGAGATTCTTTTCCCTTTATATGTACACAGAAACAGATGAATAAATCCAAATATTATAAGCCCCCTAACATCTCCAGCAAAAATATCTGCTTGAAGCTGTTGAACTTTTTAAGAAGATCAAATCTAAGAGCACGCATTCCCAATCCCTGCCCTCCCACCCACCTCCCCCCAACCCTGCAATATTCATTAGTGAACAAACTCCAGGCTAGACATACATAACTCTCAATAGAACACAAAGTAAAATTGTATTGTGGGATTCAACCTGGAATCCACTTCCATTTAATTTAGCAGCAGTTCCACAAATATGCATTGGTTATATGTTTGCACTCTCAATCACAGGATATAAGGAAAGAATCAAAATATACTTCACATAGAATCAGCTACCCTCCCAGACTTTAGCAGAGGTGCGGGGCAAGGCATGTGGCTCATTTTTATACAGAAATTGGATGACTGTCACGTGTTATGAGCAAACCCTTAGTGATTACTCTGTGCTGAGGCCAAGTGACCTCCACCTCTCCTAGCCTTAAAGCAGAATATGTCCCTGGGACAACACAGGGACAAACTGAGAGTTGAGACATGCGGAGCTGTGTGGATCTCAAATTAGTTTGCTTCAGAATATTAGACAAATGCCTTTCTGTGAACTTTCCCATACCAAGGTGAAGCTGAGACTTAAATCACACAATCACTCCTCAGTAACTTCAATACATGGCAGGAAAAATGGACTCTAACCTAAAATTTAACAATCATCTGCTTTCCATTGGATGTTTTCAAAAATACCTGAAAGTTTCATCTGACAATTCTATAATCTTCACAAAGGGTTAGTGCATTGAAATCAGTAACAGACCATAAAATTTATATAAGTACACAAAATTTGTATTAAAATGTTGCAACAACATACTCAATTTTATTTTCATGCTTTCCAAATTTGTAACATTCCATGTGATATAGTAGTGGCCAATTTGAGCCTGTGGATGATATTGTATAAATTTTAGGTATAGATAAAATACTATACTGTAAGGGGAATAAAAGTTCTTGTAAGATTACTAAACTTAAATGGCATCTTAGCCATAAACATCGGATGCCTAAAAAGATTTTTTGTAGAATGTAATATTCTGAAAATCCTCTTACACCAGTGGTCATTTTGGTTAAGGAAGTAAGATGGCTTGTCCAGTCATGTAAACCCATACTTTTACGGGAAAAAATTTCATCTAATAAATGAACATATAAACAGCATTTCTAAGTTTTAGGGTCATAGGCAGTGTGATGATAGATTCTCAGACCTAGAACAGTTATGAAATAAAATATTAAAAGTCTATGCTGTTTGTTTTTTACAAAAGAAAACATTTGACATCTGAAACCCAGAATGTACTCCTAATGTACCTTAAAGTTTTCTATTACTTTTATTAATAGTTATAGCTGTGGTAAAATGATACTATTAGCTTTTACTACAGTTCCTAAATAAAAGATATATTTCTAACTCAGAGAGACAAGCCACAGGTCTCAATGTGAAGAAAATGTTTTAAGATTTGATGATTATTACAGAAATGTAAACTAATCATGCCCTCTTTTAGCTTTTACCTTTATGAATTATTAGAGCAAAAGTGTCTATGCACAAGAAGAATGATTTTTCCAAGCATTCCATCAATCTCAATGTCTCTGCCTTCGCATGTACACACACACACACACACACACACACACACACACACCACTGCTTCAGTTGTATTTTCATAAAGTCATAAATAAGATAATTCAGTAAAAGTGATTTTCAAAATTCAAGTGAATGTTTCTGCCATTTTATTGAACAGATAAAAAAATAAATATTGGAAGTTGTAAATACAAAAATAAAAGTATGTTTAAATTACTCATTTTTTCTCTTTTGAGTCATATATTTCTTTAATGATCCTCATCTGTAAAATAGATTTGCAATGTAGTAACAAACATATGTAAAAGTATTATGCTCCCAAATATTCATGTAAAGCACTCAAATCATTTTAATTATAAGACATTTTATATTAGCTTACTTTCAAATATGATTATAAACAGTTTTAAGCAAGGAAAGTATTTTTTCATGCTACACACTTTATAAATCTTATAACTCGATATATATGTCCATTATTTGTGGTTTTGTGTGTTCACTTGTGACTTTTCTTATGCTGTTGCTTATCCTGTTGCAATAATTCTAATACCTTCCCTGTAACTTGCAAGAAACCACAATTCACTGTAAATAAAGAACAATCGCTAAAAAGCATGTAGTATTTGAATGCAAAGATGCCTTGCTTTTAATGCAGTATTTTCTCATGCCATTTTATTGTAAAAATTGGTATTAGAAATTATCACACTTAATAAATGCATAATTCTGTAGAATTATGCAATATCTATTGTGTAAAACTAGCTAGTGGACTTTTAAAATTCTGTTGAAGTGATTTACATCCGTTTCTGCCAGGACCTGGCAGGATAGCATCAGGCAGACTATCACTTTTTATTGTTTCCTTATAATACCAAAGGGGGAAAATTCCATTTTAATTTTTTAAACATCATTAATCAAATACTTGCCCTTGAAAAGCAATAACAGCATATCTTGGGAAGCATAATTTAATTATTTTAATGTGAAAAAATTAATGAATATTCATGCTCTGTCACTAGCCTCTAAATATAAAGTGCAATTTTATGACTTAAGTCTTCTCATAAGTATGGAGCTTAGATAATTCCACATGTCTTGACACATGACTTCTAGAAGACATATAAAGCATATTAATGTTTCCTTTCATGTTTTATAAACAGTGCTAAATAACTTCACTTTTGAACATTTTTATCCTATGTTTAACTATCTAATATATTAGAATTTTAATGACTTTTGCAACTACTTTCAAAATCTCCAGCTACAATAATTGGGTATGGAATGCTTGTATTATTAATGTTTCCATTATATGGATATGTTAACATATTTTGGTATGAACACTACCACTCTTGCTTTACTACCAAGTTTGACCTCACAGTGACATTCACCTGTTCAGAACAATGTAACATATTACATACTATGCCAGGGAATGTCAATGATAGCAGTCTCTTGAGACATGCTGTTCAACACAAAAGTCCTTAGTGTGTTTTAAACCAGATAAATATTCTTGAAGTATTTATACAGACACACATTAAAATGAATGTGCATGAATCTTACTGAGAGAGAAAGAAGCAAACCTTGGAGTTATGAAGTAATGACCATGCCTCACTGACAGTGAGAAATATGATTAGAAGCTTGGGGTAAAATAAGTATCCCCTAGATTATTCTCGTATCGATATCCCCAGGGCTTCTTGAGCCAAAATTATCAGAAACTCCCGAAGCCTGGTACTGACCATTTGTTGCTCTTTTTGTATAAGAGGAAGCAAGACCAGGCTACTAGATGCACAGTAGGAACTGAAGAAGCCCATAGGGAATAGAGGCTCAGTCTCTTAAGGCCACACAACATCACATGTCATTCCACACTATGTGATATAATTAGGGAACTGGTGAAATACTGCGACTGGTAAAGCGCTTGCTTTGTAAGTGAGTGAACTTGAGTTGGATCTTTGGAACACGTGAAGAGATGACAGTAAAAAGATGCTGCTTTTCATCCCAGCATCCAGGACACTGAGAATGGCCAGTCAGTATATTGCACTTGGAGATTTTCAGACTTAAGATAAACCATAACCCAACTTAATGCTGAGTGTTTTCTGAAAAAAATGCCAGGTAGTTCTCAGGCCTCCAAACACAGAAACGTGCACATGCACACACATGAACTTGCATATACACATTCACAGAAAAAAATGTATGATACTAAATCTTCCTTTGGGTACATACTGGCAGTTTAAGAATTACAAAGGGATTTCCTTAGAGAGACTTGATTCTTTTTAAAAGTAAGGTATAAGCCATTAGAAAATAATTCTAAGAAATGCGCAAATTGAAAGATGACATCAATATCAAGAAATTGTTATTAATTTGTTTGTATTAAAGATCTCCAAATAAATTAAGGCACACTAATTTAAAATCTGGCAAATGTTTATTTAAAAAGTAATAAGTATATCTCTGCCTCTTTGTGTAATTGTAGGCCAGCAATAACATCTCAAATATTTTAAGTTTTCTCTTCGTCTGCAAGGATTGCAAATTCTACATGATTGTACATTTGTTGAAATACTAGAAACTTTAGTTCAAACAACAGGGTCAAGTTTTACGGAAATACTGTTTGAAAATATACCCAGTTGATCTTTCCAATGTCTTCTGTGGGGTCTCATGTTCTTCTCAAGTTACATCAGAGTACAGAAGGCTTTGATATAGTGTGTCTATAGACAAACCAGTGGTTTCTGAACTGAAATTTTGGACCTCCTTGGGGAAATTCTGTCTCTGCCAACTTGCACATTTTCAAAGAAGTGTCAAATTAAACCAGTAAAAATCTAGTTAGAGTTCATTGAACATCTTTTGAATATGAGGAACTGCACCTACTTTCAAAGAATTTAAAAATACAAAGTGCAACAAAGGACAGGGAAGCATTTGAGAAACTTCTAAAACACATTCTGCCCTCAGACAACTTTCCTTTTAAATTTTTACAAAGGGTCTGTATATAGAAATTTTTCAACCTGTTAGGGGAAAAAAAACCTTCTGCTTATGTTTTCAAATTACTTGCTGTAACATGAAGATGTGCAAGACCTTAGAAACAAAAATCGGGACAAATATTTTGACACAGATAGGTTCAACGTGTAGACACCAGTTTGCACAGCGACGAGTTATTAAATGTCTGAACAAATTCAATATTGTTGAATGTGATTTTAAAGGAGAGATTAAATACCTTCAATAATTGTTTTTAAAGTCAGATTGGAGGTGTGGGGAAATGCATGGTTTCTATAGTAATTTATGTCCTAGAGCTAAATCGTCATTCTTGTCCCTTACTGAAGATGATATTACATTTTAATTTATAATAAAATTTTCACCTAAAATAGAAAATCAACACATAAGTAATGTATCCCAGGTGTATTTAGTGCAAAATAATGAATAACAAAGCATTTAAAAGGAATTCCTAATGTTTATCCTGTCCAAAACTTTTGGATTACATGGATTACAAAAACCATGTAATCACTGAGAATGTGAAACCAGGAACAGTGAACCTAAAGACCAATCTGATGGAAAGATATCCTGCACAAGGAGGAGTCCCTATACAAAGATTCAAAAGCAGTGGATGATCAGTCAGTCTTTCCTTTAGTCCCAAACAATGTCCTCTTCTCTTCTCTACAGGCTCAATCTACTTCCCTCCTTTCACCATCCAGGCAAAACTATAGAATTCTCCATTTCCTCTTGAAGACCTTTAGCCATTCTTTCATGTTGGAGAAGTTCCCATATTGCTACCAAAACTCACTAAGTCACTGCCGTCCTCTAAAAAACTGGTATAATGTATACTATATACAATGTCACTCCACATACTATTCTCATCCACCTTGCTCAAGATGCTCCTAGAACTCATGCTATTTTCTTTTTAGTTCTTGTGCTCTATAGAATAAACAGGTTTAGAGGGTATGCTTCCAAATGAACCATCTACAGTTAATCCTTGCGAACATAACTTGATCCCATTTTGGTGGGAATAAAACTTGAGAAATATAAAATTTATTTAGATTGTCAAAATATTTTCGCTAAAAAATTAGAAAACAATACTATTTCATATTTCAATATAGTTTTCCTAAATTATGTGCAATGTTTTGAAGAAAAGGGAAGGCAGATGGAATCTACTGTTCTGTTAGCTATTAAGGCTTTTACGTATGTCTACCAGGATATTGTATTGCTTAAAAACAAGAAGTTAACATCATGTATAAAGGTGTGGATTCTTTAAATACAAACAGAATTTGATTTGAACTTTAGAAAATCTACTTTCACCTGTAGACCACAGCTTATCTGATTAAGCCTTTACTTATTAATCTGTAAAAGACAATATATTTATGGTTGCTAAAGGAGCATGTAGTCCTAAGTATGATATGACACATAATTACTCAGTAAATGTTTGCTATTTCTGCCATTACTGACTATTATTATCATTATCAGTTTTATTTGTACGATTTTTATCAAGGTACAGGAATCCAAATAACTGACATGTAGATTATTTTGTAGAGAAAGTTGATCATCACAATTTTTCAAATACATATTTTATATTGCTTTCATTGCTAATTTTTTTTAATTCCATTATGAATGTCCATAGTTGTAGTCATTTATGGATGTGATCAGAGCACTGAAAGGTGTATCACGTGTTGTGTATTCATGTAGAATTTCAACTAGGCAATGCTCTGTATGTATGCATCCACTTTTAGACTGTAAATTAGTGTCCTGATTTATTTATAGCTAATTGTTTTGCAGTTTTGTGAATTTTTATCGCTATCTCTATTGTACCCAAGCATGAAGTGTTAAATAATACTGTTGAATACAAAGTATTTATAATATGCAATACAGGAAAAAGTATTTGCATCAGATTATCTTTATTTAGTCACAACACTTTTGGCCATGAGTTAAACTTTAAAAAACACTGTGTGAAACCAAAGGTCTTTAAGCAGAAACACTGATAACATGGATAATATATTGATCACTACACAAATATGGCATGACCAGAGAGGCTTGGAAGAAGCCAATTGTACATATTCCTTAGGAACAAAGGTTCACTATACATGCATTCAATGTTCAATTGACTTCTTAGAATGTTACTTTATGTTCCCAAACCGGACTTATTTTGAAAATGAAAATCTAGAGCTTAAAAACTCACTGTGTCAAATTAATCACCTCTCTTCTTTATAGGTGACAAAATATACAGACATTTTAAAAGAGAAAACATGGCTTTGATGTTGAACAATCAATGCTAATTGGAAAAAAAAATGACTAGTCTGTGCCTGGGAAAGAGCTCTCTGATTCTATTTTATTCAACAAATATATTGAATTGGTCCATGAGATGAAAGACGTCACTGATTTCACTCAACCACAAATAATAACATGACAAAATGTGAAATCAACTCCAAAATACAGACTTTTGCCCAACAGTCAGTATTTCTAAAATGAATAATGGATTAGGAATTGTTATGATGTGTTGATTGGCTGTTGCCTTAATGTGCACAGTGCTGACAAAGTGCAGCTCTCGCAATCTGCTCTGATAGGCTCTCTGCTATTAAGGAGCACAGTGATGCTCTCGTAGCACATATTCACTCACTGCCAAGTTGCTATTAGACTTCTTTTTCAGAGAACTAAGAACAGATCTTTTAATTAAACAGAACAGTAAACAAAGGTAGCACTTATTATGCTTAATCCAGATATTTTAAATCAGCTCTCACTTTCTTCTCTCTTGATCCTTAGCTCATGTCTTCTCTGTGCTCATGTGCATCTGTATATACATATGCATTTTAACTTTCAAGCAAGTCCATTAAAAATGTATTACTGTCTTAACTTACTGACAAAAGAAAAAGGAGAGATAGTAAGAAAGGAAACAAAGAAACACAGGGACAAAGGAACTGAAAAGTTATGTATTTTGAACAAAATGAAACCTTGTTAGCACTGACAACACCAAACAGTGGATAATACATTCCGTTTTTGATATCTCTGAGAGCTTGATGGTATATCATACTTTATGTATCCTTTTCTGTGTATTAGCATAAATGACACCTGTTTACCTATCTATGTAAAATAACAATTATCATGAAAGAGATCTATCAAAATAATGAAGCACACATTCTATAATTTAAAAGAAAATAAGATGACAGAAATCTATCATTCTTAAACTGTGGATAATTCTTCCTCAAATTCCTTCAAAAAGAGCTGAATGTGGGAGTGGTGGACCACATAAGTAAATTATAATCATAGATTTTACTATTCTAAGCATTGGGCTACTTTCAGATTAAAGAATGGAGGATTTTAACTTTTAGATAATTCACAGTAAATAAAAAATGTATGAATGTTTAAAGTGGGTGTAAGTAGAAACATGTACTGTGATAATTCTTATAATTTCTAGCACTGGATCCATACTTAACAAGTAACAGATTAAATTAAAGGATTTTTATCACCACTTTAGATTTGTAAAAGAAAAAAAGTAAAGTACACGATATATCAGGGGAAATGTGTGAATGCTGATGATATTCTCTAATGCACAAGAGGATCTTAACTCTGCATAATCTAGCTTTGCAGACTAAACATGAAAGAGAACAATTCACTTATGCGATAACCTGAAAATAAGTTAGCAGCCACATAGACAGTGATTCTCAAAGTTAAGAATTCTGAGCTTGTGAAGACTTTTTCTGGGATGTGCATCAGCAGTGACCCAAGGCCCTTTTTCTCATTTCTTTAGAGCTTTGAAGTGTGCTTTGTCAGCACCTTCTCTCTGGAAAACCAGAAACGATCTTAAAATTTTTCATATTAGATCTATTCAAACTCTCTCCTTGATTCACTGCAGCTTAAGTTGACCCACAAATGACTGGTCATTGTAAAGTGATATGAACTTATGATCCATCATCTTAACTATGAGGATTCACTTAGTCCTAGCACAGGCGTGCTGACATACTGAAGGTCTAATGCTAGGCAACTTGTATCCTACATCAATGTCTTACCAAAACTCTAAGTCTGCATAATCTCTCACTATCAGGCTCCCATACCCTTGTCTTAATGAAGGCTAAGCTTACTTTTGTCGTGGATAAGTGCTGTTAAAAGTTATATATTTATTTATTTATTTTATTTATTTATTTATTTTACATTACAGAAAATTTCACAAAACCCTTTACTTTTAAACAGTGCATAATTTGGTCTGGAGAGATGGCTCCATTGGTAAAGTTTGTTTGCCAGACAAAGATAAGCACATGGGTTCATACACATCCCTAGAATATGGTGGTGGTTCACGAGTATAGTTCCAGTCATGGGGTAGGAGAGACAGGATGATTCCTAGTGAAATGTTCAGCTCCTGTTTCAGTAGGAAGCCCAGTCTCAAATAAAGGTAGTGGAAACCAATAGTAACATAAACCTCATCTAGATCTCTGGATTCTACCACCTCTGCACCCCACACAAGTGCACACAAAACCATTTCACATGCAGAAAGCGATAAATAACAATTAGCCAATTGAAATTTTACACCTTATAATTATGTATGAGTGAACAAGAAGTGCCAGGCAAATATTGGAACTCTTAAGCCTTCCCTTTCACTCTACCCTTCTCGGTACATTTTAAGAATTTGAGTAGTTTGAACTGCTCATTTTAGACAGTTTGAAAACACCATTCTAGATGTAGAGTTCATATCTTCCTTAAGTTTCCACATCTAAATGATGTATTTCAGTATCGTGTGAAGTGCTCAGGTGGTATTGAGACACGTTTATGGTTTGCCATAAACGTACTATATATGTTTAACTTTTGATGCTCAAGATCTGCTTTATCATACAAATGAGTTTTACTTCAGCATAGATTCTTTGCTGACTTCAAGGATAAGAAAGAATCAGACTGTCCCACCTGGGGATCCATTCCATATATAATCACCAAACCCAGACACTATTGCGGATGCTAAGAAGTGCTTGCTGATAGGAGCCTGATATAGCTGTCTCCTGAGAGGCTCTCCCAGAGCCTGGTAGCCAACCATTGGGCTGAACACGGGGTCCCCAATGGAGGAGCTAGAGAAAGGACTGAAGGAGCTGAAGGGGTTTGCAACCCCATAGGAAGAACAACAGTATCAACCAACCAGAACCCCCAGAGTTCTAAATCACCACATGGATGGACCCATCACTCCAACTGCATACATAGCAGAAGAAGGTCTGGTTGGGCATCAATGGGAGGAGAGACCCTCGGTCCTGTGATGCCACAATGTAGGGGAAGACAGGGGCAGGGAGGCAGGAGTAGGGGAATACCCTCATAGAAGCAGAGGGATGGGATAGGGGACATAGGGGGCAGGGGGAACCAGGAAAGGGGATAACATTTGAAATGTAAATAAAGAAAATATCCAATAAAAAAGGAAAATAAAAGCAATTCTTTATTTTACCAATTTGATATAGGCTGTGAGTGAGGAGGGTGGCAGTTAGGGTGAGGAATTTCATGGTTTTATAAAGCAGTCTTTGAGAAAGCAGCTGCTTCTCTGTATACTGTAGAAAACAATTCTACAACTCCTCAGTGTGACTGGAGAACAAATAAACACCATATTGTTATACTGCTCTGTTAATACACTAATGCAGAAACCTGTATATCTGCAAGAACTTTAATCCATTTTTCCCTGTTTAGTCCATCTGTTCTTATCTTTCTGTTTTTAAATTTTTCTTTTTTTTCCTTTGTTTCTCTTTTATTGCTTATATGTTCCAGTTCCAACTAGCAAAGTGATCTGAGATTAGATAGTATTATTTGATAGGGATAAAAACATCTATCAAATAGGAGAGCCTGATAGATCATATTATCTTATAGTTATTTCTTTTGGAGGTATATATAAATAATCCACATATGGGAAATACTGCTGATTTCTCTAAACTCACAGATACTGATTTTATTTTCCCTGTTCTTAATGTTGACCTGAATGCATGAAAGCTGAATGAAATAAACGTGAGCTCTTAAGTCCCGGAGCTGCCCTTTCTGCCACCAAAAAGCCCTACTGCGCATTTGCCACATCCTGAGCGACTGTAAATATATAATAAGTACACACTTACTGCTTACTGTAATAAACAATAGTTTTTAAAAATAGTTCTTGAAAGTATCTGTACTTTTCTTAACCTGGATAGTATGAGTAAACAGTTAAATTGATGCCTGGCATTTTCCAAACAAACAAACCAACATGAAAAATGTATTGTTTTCAATTAAAGTGCTTTTTTTCTTTTGAATTCTAAGAAGTACGCTTGAGAGCACATGTCATACATTGTTCAGCTGTATGTTTCGAACACAAAGCTGGGATCTAGGCGACAACACACAATTGGAACGTTCTCTTCAACTGTTTGCTAAGGTGTTTTCTTTTTTGTTTGTTTCCAGTCGATTTAAATATAACTCTTAAGAGGTTTTGTCGAAAAACATTTTATTTATTCCTATCACACAGATTAAAATATCCAAATTCTTTAACATGGTGGACAAGGTTATGTTCTGACTTTCCACATCTATCTCTGCCAAGTTGATAGTCCCATTGGGTGCCTCTAGGCTGACTTACATTAGCCCAACAAACACAGGCATCTACTCGCCCTCTATGGAATCAGCTCCTTTTCCCTCTCTCCTCAACCCCCGGAGCTTTCTTTTCCTTCATCCTTTACTGCTTTACTCTTTTATTTGTTTACTCTTTTATAAGAATCTGGTTTCAAATTAACTACGACCTTTTACGTGCCCTGCTACTTGTAGCTCATGAACCTCTGTGAGACAGAGACTATCACGTCTTCTGGATATTTTCAGAGCCATCTATTGCCTTCTGTTTTAATAATTCTGTGCGCTGTAATTGCTTGTTTACACGTCTGCCTTCTTGATTAGGTAACAGCTTTCCGTACCTCTATTGATTTTTGTTTCGTAGTGCTTAGGCGGTTGTCTGGCTGAGAGGACACACTTAATGGTTCATCAAAGCCTTATCTTCTTCCCGACTTCCTCTGCTATCAAACTTATTATGTCAAGATACTCACTGTGGATCTTTATTTCAAATTTTATCCTAATTATTGGTAATTTCGGGCTTTGAAGAGTGTACTAGTCAGTGTTGTATCAGGTAAATTGAAAACAACCTTCCCAAAACAAACATCATTCATTCACTGACAGATCAATCAACATCACTTTTATGAATATGTGACTTGATGAAAGACAGATTTTTTTTCTCTGAAAATTTGAAAAGAAGTACTGTCATGCTTACAAATACAATCCTTTGTTAGTCAAATTAAAAATTAAATTTAAAAATTTAACTACACAAATCTCATAACCCATTTTTAGGGTACCCAGAACTGTCTTCTACCACTGCTAAGATGTCCATTTTGTTAGAGTAAAAGGATGCATTTAGTCCTGCGTCCTTTGTCGTTATTTCTTCATCTTCAGTTCAGATAATGTTTGCACTTGAACTAGAAGGTGACTTTAAAAGTCAATGCTTAAGTAACACTTAGCTCAAAGAAGGTTAAAGATGCAATTTAAGGTAGAAAATCCATGAGGCTTATGTAATATCTCATAAAACTGGGTTCTTGTTTTACAATCAGTATGTGCTTGCTCAACAGATAAAACATCTTGTATTTTTAGGCACAAATACAAATCACTTAAGGATAACTTAATGAAAAGCAAAATGATAACTATGGCATTATGTAACACTGTCTCTGGTGAAATAATATGAAATAAAAAAGTCTGTGAAGAGGTAGTTTCTTTTGGTAGTATTAAAACTAGCAAATATGCATAACATTTTGGACGTGGTAGTTTCAAAATTATTTATAGAAAATATAATAGAAGAAAAATGATTAGGGTAGATTTAACTACTCAATAATCTAGTATTTACATAGCATTCTGGAGGCCCTGGGTTTGCTCTTTAACACAAAACATTAGCATACAATCAAAATTGGATACATTTTTGAGTCTACGAGATATAGTCACAAAAACACTGATACACTATAGAGAATTATACTCCTATAGTAAAAATGTTGGCTTTTATAATCTGTGAGCCCAAAACCATTTGAATATAATGGATTTTTATATTTCAAAATGTTATACTGATAGCTTAAAATGATGGCCTATGCATTTTAGACTCTTCTGGATATACTAAATTACAAATGTATACATGAAAATCATGCACTATGTCAATAACTTAATGTTATGCAAATGCAAAGAAAAAAGATTCAAGCTTCTCAGAGTAAATAATATAGATTCTGAATAATGCTAAATGTAAACTATTCTATCAAGATCCATGTTAAATGACTTGACAAGGGACTGAATGTTTACTATCTCTCCCTCAGGTAGATGAGGGGACTCGGTGTTCATAAAAACTCACTATCAAATGATAATGAGCATAGTTCAAACTACTCGTTTGCCTCCTAGGCTGGGAAAGCCTGCCATCTTTATCCTGGGGTTTGGCTAGCTGGTATAGGAGACACTAGGCTCTAACTCGAGTTTTACAGAAAACTATCACAAGCCAGTGTGGGAAGCTCCTGTCAATGCCACCGTGCTTGATCTGAAAAGACACGGAAAAATTCAAATTCCAAAGCTGTCAGCCTGAAAACTTCCAGCAAAAAGAACCGCTTCGCTTTCAGAATGTAAACAAGCACAGTGAAGGTCCTGCTATCTGAAGATATCAGCATGCAGGAAGCGCTCTGGCAACTTGAACGCAGGGAAGAAGTGGCAAACCCCAGTGCCCCTTGTGAGCCTGGCCCTACCTTGGAGACTACTAGCTCTGTCTTCTTCCTGCTAAGCGCTTTACCTGTGATAGCAACGGCAGATTCTTCAAACGCCTCAAACAGAGGCCTCTCTCTTTAGAAGCAACAGGCTCTCTCTGAAAGAAGCCGTTTGGCATTTGCAGGGGAAAGGTCATTTCTTTACACCTCTGAAGAGGATAGATAACAATAATGGGGAAAATATCAGGCAAGAAGAGCTACATTTTCCTAGACCCCCGAAGGAAACCGTGACAGAGCTGCAAGACGGTTGTGTGAGCCAGGGCACTAATTTATCCACTTCAGAGCACCCGCTCTCCTCTTGCCTGAACTGGAAGCCCAGCTGAGAAGAGAAATGTTTACTGAGACTTGCTGAATTTTATTTACGGATACAGTGGCTTCCATCTCTGTTGAAAAGAAGAAATTCCTCCAGTACTAGTTAGATGCACAGTGGCATGGAATCCAACTCAATGCTATTGAAAGATGGAGAAGGTGTGGCTTGCTAAGGAAATCTAGACTCTCTCTGTGCAACAATCACACAGAAGACACTTGGGGTGCTAGGGGTGGTAAATCAGAGCTTTGAAAACTGCCTCCAAAATTGCTGAGATCACACTACCCTCTATTAGATCCTCCCCCCCCCCCCCCGGTCATCAGAAAACAGAAATATTGTCTTACACATTATCCAAAAGAGCTGCATTGTTACAGACAGGCCTACTTAATTATTTATATATCCTCTTTCTGGTAAATCTCATCTGATTCTCTCTTCTTTCTAAATGTCACGAGTTTTACTCTACTGGCACTGATGTTAACATTTGAAGGGGGGAAAGGTTGTACTTAAGTTTAATAGATTTCATATTTAATAATATAGTCAATAAAGTCTGCCCACTTAATCAGTCAAAGGCTATTCTATTCTAGACATCAAATGTTTCTAAAGGGCTGTGTTGTTTCCATTACCTACAGTTCACCTATTATTTTCAATTCTCAGAAAAGTAGCTTAATAGGTCTAGAGTCTTATGTATCTATAAGTAAATAAAATAGCCTTTCTTTTAAATGCGTGAAGTAGTGTATCAGGTTTTAATGGCATTGTGGACAAAAGACCTGAAACAGCACTAGAAGTAATTTTTAATTGTTTGAAATCTGAGGAACTGAAGCTCTTATGGGGAAAATAATCCTGATTTTTATCTCATTTCTTCTTTTTATTTTCTTTTATTCTTATTTCATAAAAAATCGTTCGAGAAAGTAGAGAAAAGTAAATTCTACAGACATTCATAGAAGCTAGCATTGTAGTCCCTGATTTACAGAAAAATCTCATCTTTAGTGGTGGAAATTCTATGCTCAATTCTCTTTACACTGTGACAGTCCTGCTTTTACATGACCATTTCAATATATTTTCTGACTTCAAACGATATCATGAGAAAATCTTTAGTGAAGGAGATTAGACTGGTCTAAGTATTTCTTTTTCATATATTCTGACTATTAGCTAAAAAAAAATACTGTTGAAAGATATTTTTCAGGATACGTTAAGCAGGATAGCATGGCTTCTGAGGTGGGTGTTGTTGGATGAGCAGGTAGACAATTGCAAAGTATACTATATCTAGCAATATTAATTATGAAATCGCTACTCTTTCACTTAATACATTTCTTCCTGCTACCCAAAAGTTAATATTTAAGGGGCTGGAAAGATGGTTGAGAGGGTAAGAGCACTCACTGCCTGCTGTTTCACAGGCCCTGAGTTCAATTTCCAGCAACCACAAGGTGGCTCACAACCATCTGTAATGGGATCTGATGCCCTCTTCTGGTGTGTCTGAAGACAGTGGCAACATGATCATATACATAAAAATCAATAAACAATTTTTTTAAATAAATATTTAAGTTCACTGCATCATTGCCTATAAAAGAATGGTCATACTCATCTGTTTTTTAAATAGCTTGAAGTACATGGCAGATAACTTGACATACCTTCCTTAAATTTGATCACCTTGGTATCTTTTACTTTTGTTGGATCTGAATAAAGATAGCAAAATTCATTGTTTATTTGAGCTCTTTAGCTAATATAAAAGTCTAAAGCTATAGAAATAAAGTCATATTTTCAATTTCCTAAGGTATACACTGTGGTTGGGGTTCTCTTACTAATGTTCTGGACACTTCAACATGGATAGTTTCATTATTCCCAAGATGTTAACCTCCTGTCTTGAGCTTCCATTCATTCCTGACTATTTTTTTTTTTTACAAAGGAACCCCTATAGGTTGTTTTCTTATTATTATGCAAATCGTTTATAATCAGCAACTTTTAGTATAAAACATATAACTTAGTGCAGAATGTTTTACTTCACAATGTGGCATAAACATCTAGATTCTTGACATGAGCAGAGTTGATCAGCAAATACACTATTGTGACTCTCAAAATCACAGTGTTCAGAATTTTCAATCTATATGCTTTTGTTATTTTCTACACTGTTTTTTTTTATTTTAATTTAGATCACATTCCAGGAAAAGAATGAATGAATATAGTTGAATATAGACACAGTTTATCTAGCATTATATTTACCGCTCTTTTCTTTGCCCCCCAAATTTCCTATACCTTCTTCTATACCAAGAACTGTGTAGCTTAATTATCTATTTGCAGGTGTCTGGGCCACATCACATATATGTTTTTCTTAGAAGATAAACAAGGAAATAATATGAATCACATCTAAGTTTGTTTATTTCTGTAGCTTTTTAAAAATGTAAAAGTTTATATAATTGTAAAGACAGGCCAAATTTCTGAATCTTTTCAAAAATCTATAATTACTAAAGTTGGCAGGATTAATATAGTAAAAATGAGCATCTTACCAAAAGTAATACACAGATTCAATGCAATCCCCATCAAAATCCCAACTCAATTCTTCATAGAGTTAGAAAGAGCAATTCAAAAATTCATCTGGAATAACAGAAAACCCAGAATAGCTAAAACTATTCTCAAGAGTAAAAGAACCTCTGGGGGAATCAGTATCCCGGACCTCAAGCTGTACTACAGAGCAATAGTGTTAAAAACTGCATGGTATTGGTACAGTAACAGACATGTAGATCAATGGAACAGAATTGAAGACCCAGAAATGAATCCACACTCCTATGGTCACTTGATCTTTGACAAAGGAGCTAAAACCATCCAGTGGAAAAAAAGATAGCCTTTTCAACAAATGGTGCTGGCTCAGCTGGAGGTCAACATGCAGAAGAATGCAAATTGACCCATCCTTATCTCCTTGCACTAAGCTCAATTCTAAGTGGATCAAAGATCTCCACATAAAACCAGACACGCTGAAACTAATAGAAGGGAAACTAGGGAAGAACCTTGAACATATGGGCACAGGGGAGAATTTCCTGAACAGAACTCCAATAGCTTATGCTCTAAGATCAAGAATAGACAAATGGGACCTCATTAAATTACAAAGTATTTGCAAGGCAAAAGACACTATCAAAAAGACAAAGCGGCAACCAACTAACTGGGAAATGATCTTTACCAACCTTACATCCGACAGAGGGCTAATATCCAATATATACAAAGAACTCAAGAAGTTAAACTCCAGAGAGGCAAGTAACCCTATTAAAAAATGGGGTACAGAGCTAAACAAAGAGTTCTCACCTGAAGAATATCTAATGGCTGAGAAGCACCTAAAGAGATGTTCATCATCCTTAGTCATTAGGGAAATGCAAATCAAAACAACCCTGAGATTCCATCTCACACCAGTCAGGATGGCTAAGATCAAAAACACAGGAGACAGCAGTTGTTGGCGAGGATGTGGAGAAAGAGGAACACTCCTCCACTGCTGGTGGAATTGCAGGCTGGTACAACCACTCTGGAAAGCAGTCTGGCGGTTCCTCAGAAAACTGGGCATGACACTCCCGGAGGATCCTGCTATACCACTCCTGGGCATATACCCAGAGACTTTACCTGCATGCAATAAGGACACATGCTCCACTATGTTCATAGCAGCCTTATTTATAATAGCCAGAAGCTGGAAAGAACCCAGATGTCCCTCAACGGAGGAATGGATTCAGAAGATGTGGTATATCTACACAATGGAATACTACTCTGCAATTAAAAACAATGAATTCACGAAATTCCTAGGCAAATGGTCAGATCTTGAAAATATCATCCTTAGTGAGGTAACCCAATCACAAAAGAACACACATGGTATGCAGTCACTGATAAGGGGATATTGACCCAGAATCTCGGAATACCCTAGACACAATCCGCATATCAATAGATTTCTAAGAAGATGGAAGGAGAGACCCCGGGTCCTGGAAAGACTGGATGTAGGGGAACGCCAGGACAGAGTAACGAGAGGGGGTTGAATGGAGAAAAGAGGGAGGGAAGGGGGCTTATGGGACTTTCGGGGAGGGAGGAAACGGGAAAGGGGAAGTGATTTGGAATGTAAATTAAAAAAATAAAATAAAATAAATAAATAAATAAAAAAAAAGAAAAACACAATTATCTTTAGTCCATAGAAAATAAACAAACAAAACCCACTAGAACTCGGCATGTTGCAAACAGTTGATCCTACTGCTAATTTGCTATCGAGAGCTGTTCTCCTTTATTCACCATTTAATCGGCCTGGATTCCCGAGTCTGCTGCTTCTGAACTCATGCAGAAAGAAAGACTAAACCAAGAGATGATAATATTGTTTTATTTTTTTAATTTTAAATATTAAATCAATTAATTAACGTATTTATTTTTGTTAGTGGTAATCTAGTGGTAATCTCTCAATCCCTGAGGATACTGCCCAGAGTTAGCATTGCTCATGTTTGGTCATCATTTACATTAGAAATGCTACTAAATTATTTTCTAGTTTATGTGGACGCACATACCTAATGATTATTAATGTTCTCTCTGGTGATGTTTATGAATGCAGAACCAGGGAACAATTTGTCTCAATAAGATAGGCTAAGACTTCAAAATGATATTTGGGTATCTAAATACCTAATTACTTATCTCCAAGTTGATTTCTTTCTTTTTTTTTTTTTTCTTCCTTTTGTAAGGAGGCTTCAAGGAACAATGCTGAGTTGTTGAATAGTATATGACTTAAAATTTATTATGAATTGTAAAATAAAAAAACAAGGTAGGTATATATAATATCATTCATTTAATAGAACTACAGATTTGGAGAGTCAAAAATGAGGTAATTACTTTAAGTCAAAGTTAAATAATATTTTATCAAATCATGCTACTAAACAAATAATAAATATAATATATAAAATTATCATATAATATATTTGGAAATAGATAGATAGATAGATAGATAGATAGATAGATAGATAGATAGATAGGGAAAATAGATTTTTAAGGGGAAAACCATTAGCAATACATATCTGGGTATATTTACCTAATTGAAAAACGTGCTAAATGTCTAAAAATTTCAAAATCTAATAATAAAATCTAAGGAAAAATTATTCTTATCTCATAGGTTTTTAACAGTGAAAACAAAAACTTTTCAAAGTCAATATGTTGCAAATGGTTGATCCTAACAATAGTTTTGATATATATGTGTATGTGTGTGTGTGTGTGTGTGTGTATGTATATACATACATATGTATACATATAGGATATATATGAATCTATCATCCTTATATGAACTGGTTTTGATATTTTCAAGAAGTAATTAATTTTAAAAATCTGTTACTATTCTAAAAGAGTAAATTACAGGATGAGATTAAACTTTTCTTATTTTGTCGACTAATAATAATTCATTATCTTATTTTGTGTGCTGATGAACTGAACCAGATGATCATGTGTTTGCAGCAAGTAATGTACTATGAATTTGAGTTTCTAGTTGTTTAACTGTTTTAGTAACTTTTGAATTTATTATTTGATTTTTCTTATACATGTGTGCAATGTATCATGATTATATCTATATCCAGTTCCCCACATCTGACTACAACTGCACACTACTAACACATCTCCGCTCTGTCTAATGTCCTGTCCTTTTGTGTAAATTATTCACTGAGTCTAAATAGTGCTGCCTAAATAATCATGGTCATGGTGTCATCAACTGGAACATGGACAACCTTCTGGGAGGGACACATACCTCAGATAACCAAAAAAAAAAAAAAAAACAAAAACAAAAAAACAAAAAACAAAAAAACAAAGAAATAAAAAAACAAAAAACAACAACAACAAAAAAAAAAGACAGTTTTTTTTTTTATCAGTAGCTATGAACTGCTAGAAAAACTTCAGAGGAAGGTGGAGCCTCAGTCACCCTTTCCAAATCAGTGGTGGAATGTTTAACTAGCTTGACTTTTGCAGTGTTGAACAAGTCATCACAGTTTCTGTGAACTCAACTATGCAGCATGTTAGAGGCAAATTCAGAAATCAGTCTGTCAAGCTGGGTTTCATAGTGAAACATAATCTCAGG
Organism: Tokudaia tokunoshimensis; assembly: GCA_036184795.1. Taxonomy (NCBI): domain Eukaryota; kingdom Metazoa; phylum Chordata; class Mammalia; order Rodentia; family Muridae; genus Tokudaia; species Tokudaia tokunoshimensis. Next base: position 32,103,766 of record BTHU01000011.1, on the reverse strand, counting down.
AGACTAAGGTAGGAGGTTTGAGAGTTCAAATCAGCCTGGCAATACAGTGAACAATGCCTAAAAAAATAAATCTGAAGTTCAAATTTTGTCTCTTAAAAGTAAAATGTCTGATATTCCTTTAGTAAATTCTTGAATAAATACAGTTACCAATTGATTTTATTCTCATTTACTAGAACTCTATAATATCCACATAAATACAATTGATAGTTTGATACTATAATTTTAAATAATAAGCTAGCAAGCATCAAATCTCCTAAATAGGTTTTTCTAGACATAATTATTGTCATAATATAAATGCAAAAACATGAGTGATTTAAATTTCACTGACACAATATTATATCTGATACTTAATACTGAGGTCCTGAAACTGCTTCTCAAACATACTATAATGGAAAAACTTAACATGCTTAAATTCAATACTAGTCTATAAAAATACAGAGCAACTGAGAAAGCCATATAATTTAACCATGATAAAATACTATAATTATTTTATAGTAATATTTATTAACTTGATTAATTTAGATAATTATGACAGATTCATTTTAGAGTTATCAATATACAAATTTATAAATTATAATATACACTTAAGTATAAGACCAGTTTACCATATAACTATGGTTTATGTTTCCCAGTCATCTACTATATGAATTACACTGATATACAAAGATATTTCCTTTTACATGTATTTCCTAACAGCATTAAGAAGTCCCATGTGATAAAGAATGATGATTGATGTTGGTTCTATGAAATTTTCTGATGAAATAGACATTTAGCTAACCAAGTGAATAAGTGGTCGAAGACAGAAATGAATAACAGAATTTGTATGAATTCTTGTGGGCAATCTCTGTCACATCAAGGGAAAGTTGTGAAAATGGCTGTATATCTAGTTTAGTGAACACACATTAGCTAGGTTTCTCACCAGAATTTGTACAGATTCTAAGTTTAAGCAAAATATGGTTCTCTTTCAGGAACCTTAACTTGCATAACAAGTGCATATTTTAAAGCAACATTAAGAACCTAGTATGACCACAGAACATAAAATATACACTGAGGGTGTATAAAATACATGAGTAAATATTCCTGATTCAAGTGACTTTGTGTTTGACTTTGAATCAGTTGCACCACACAAGGCATTTATTCATGGACTAACTCAGTAAAAATAATCCTAATTTCTGTGCCTTTTATGAGTTGAATAGCAATCATTTGTCATGGTTCAAGGTTGCTTTGAGTACATAGTCTTCATTACAGTTCCTGGTCTCTTACTGGAGGCAGAATATTTGAAGAGGACATTTTAAGAACACAGATTTCACACCAGTCAGGATGGCTAAGATCAAAAACACAGGAGACAGCAGTTGTTGGCGAGGATGTGGAGAAAGAGGAACACTCCTCCACTGCTGGTGGAATTGCAGGCTGGTACAACCACTCTGGAAAGCAGTCTGGCGGCTCCTCAGAAAACTGGGCATGACACTTCCGGAGGATCCGGCTATACCACTCCTGGGCATATACCCAGAGACTTTACCTGCATGCAATAAGGACACATGCTCCACTATATTCATAGCAGCCTTATTTATAATAGCCAGAAGCTGGAAAGAACCCAGATGTCCCTCAACGGAGGAATGGATTCAGAAGATGTGGTATATTTACACAATGGAATACTACTCTGCAATTAAAAACAATGAATTCACGAAATTCCTAGGCAAATGGTCAGAACTTGAAAATATCATCCTTAGTGAGGTAACCCAATCACAAAAGATCACACATGGTATGAAGTCACTGATAAGGGGATATTGACCCAGAATCTCAGAATACCCTAGACACAATCAGCATATCAATAGATTTCTAAAAAGATGGAAGGAGAGACCCCTGGTCCTGGAAAGACTGGATGTAGGGGAACGCCAGGACAGAGTAATGAGAGGGGGTTGAACGGAGAAAAGAGGGAGGGAAGGGGGCTTATGGGACTTTCGGGGAGGGAGGAAACGGGAAAGGGGAAGTGATTTGGAATGTAAATTAAAAAAATATAATAAAATAAAATTAAAAAAAAAAAAAAAAAAAAAAAAAAAAAAAGAACACAGATTTCATGCTGAGTCCAATAATTGACAGAAGCAACATAATGAGAAGTTTTCAAAGTGTCCTTGGATGAACCATGCTGTATACATCCTCACAAATCTAACACTGATTAAAAGTGTACAATGGGACAGATGCTACCCACATTGTTGACATTATTTTGACAGCCCTCCTCAGGAAAGAAAATAAGCACCTTTGTCTTACTGCTTTAAAAGAGGTCAAATAAGTTACCCAAGGTTTTGCTGTTAGTAAACAAGGAAGAGTGGGCTCAAACACGGATTTCTTGTACTGTAAGCACTGGATCTATTGATTCCTTTCCTGGTGCCTTCCAATATATTTTTGATCACATTTTGTGCTCTAACTAGAATATTTTAAATGATATTATTGATGCACAAAATAGTTCATTCTGTATATATGTACCTGATGTTTTACATAAAACCCAACAAATGCCTATCAAATATACATGTCTTATATTTCCTTAAAAAATCTTATCAGCAGTCCCTATTTCCCCAACATAATGACACATGATCACTATATATAATCATTCCTACTTACATTAGTGTATTTTTAATATGTACAAGACTGGTGACAATTTAAGGGATACAAAACAACTTTGTACAGAAAGAAGAAAAAGAGAGGAAGGTAAGACTGAGTCTATAGAATATAACTAATGTATGCTTAACTAAGTCCTGTCCCTGTCCCTGTGCCCTCATATCTATCAGCATGCTTTTTTTTTTTAATCATACATATATTCCCAGGGCATCATCAATTGGACTATATCATACCTTGATGACATATGATATATTTTGATCAACCATTGCATAACTTTGCGGACATTCTTTTGGACTCATACTTAACCAAACCAGTCATTTCTGTTTCATTTCTCACTTACAAATTCCTCATCCCTTTATGTGAAGTAACTACTCTCCTTTTTTTTTCCACATAAAAAAGTTCTGCCCAACTTTCAAATATACATTAGAATTAACTTTTACTTTGCTTCTCCTGCATTTTAAATATAAAGTCTTAAACTTCAAATGGTAAAAATAGTGAATGTCAAAGGGTAATATATCTTTGAATGTGAGAAGAGTATTTCCCAGAAAAGCAGCTCACACCTTATCAAGTCCCACTGTTTTACTGAGGAACTTGTTCCTTGTTCTAAAGACTTTTCTCCTAAGGAATCAGGCTTTTGCATACTGATTCAGCACTGGTATTGAGTGACAGATTAGTTTACTCTACTTCTCCTAGGTAATCTTTTTAATACCTGAAGATATACCTTCTCTCCAAGCTTTCTTGAATATCTGATATTCTACATGTTGCTCCTTTTGACAGGACATAATATCAAAGTTGATTTTTTTGTGTTTGCCCAACGCCAATGCATCCTTGAAGGTTTTCTCTTTCTTTCTCTCTCTCTTTCTTTCCTTTCTTTTTCTTTCTTTTCTTCTTTCTTTCTTTTCTTTCTTCCTTCCTTCCTTTCTTTCTTTCTTTCTTTCTTTCTTTCTTTCTTTCTTTCTTTCTTTCTTTCTTTCTTTCTTTCTTTCTTTCTCTCTTAGATATTTTCTTTATTTATATTTCAAATGTCATCCCCTTTCCTCATTTCCCCTCCTAAAAACCCTTGTCCCATACCCCTCCCCTGTTCACTAACCCACCCACTCCTGCTTACAGTTGTTTATCTAGTAATCCCCAACTTCATATAAATAGTCATTTAGTTAAATTCCTTAGAATTGAGACTGAAAGTTTCTTTCCATAATAAAGAGAATATTATTTTGGGCCAATCTAAATATCATCAGTTATATTATAATAAATTAAATATTCAATATTTTATTATCCTTTTTTATCTAAAAAGCTGAGTCAAATGCATTTTCTAATATTTTCTCTCTGGTATTAACACTTATGTTACATGTAAGCTGTTCTTATTTTGTTTTATTCATTTGTTTCTTTTTAGAAATCCTATTCACTCAGATATACTGTTAATCCTGATTCTGTCCTGTACCCTACGTAATTTATTTCATGATCCATGCAGATGTCATAGACACACTTTGTGGATCTTCTTTAAAGTGACTAATGAAAATAGAAGCAAATTAAAAGAAATAAAAATCTGTTGTTGGGACCTGCCAATTAAAGTCCCTGCCTACCACCGTCCTGGCTGCTCACTTGACCTTGGCACAAGATCAAGGGATTCCTTTTACTTTTCTGACCTTGTCTGTGGAATTCGGAAACTCTCACACCCTCTTAACTGTGGAATGTCACATTGCCTTGTTGAGATTACAGGTTCAGCATCCTTTCTCTGGATAAGAACTTGTCCAGCAAGCCCCTGGGATTCTTGGAATGCCTTTCAATGCAAACTAGGCATTATCTGGTACTCTAAACTATAGCCAATAATAACAATTCAACCTACAAACCCATACTCCTCCTCCCCCCCAAAAGCTATATAGCTCTGAATTCACCCCAGTTAAAATTGAGCTGCCCCCCTGAAGCTGATAGTGGATATAAGTGTTTCATAGTATTGTTGCCCATCTGAACCCATACCTCTACTTTGCTCCCTTTGTCCTCTTTGGTGGGTAAAGGCTCTGGGGAAAAGGAAGGACAATTGTCTAGCACCTGTATCCTTTCCTTCTCCCTCTCCCTTTCCCTTTCCCTATTCTTCTCTCTCTCTCTCTTTCCCTCTTCCTCTCCCTCCCCTTCTCCCTCCTCCTCTCCCTCTCTCCTTCTCTCTCCGCCTCTCTCTCTGCCTTCCCCCTCTCTCTCTTCAACTCTTTTCAATCAACAAAGCCATAACATCATAAAAACTATCTTCTAAGGCTATGACAAATAGATGAACAAATAAATTAACAAATAAATAGATAAATAAATGAGACATTATTGGAAACATTAGGATTAGGATAGATGGTAGAAAATACTGGACTATTGTAGAAAATAAGAATTACGAGATTATATATCTTACAGTGTATTTTTCTATATTCTAAACCCTTCTTATGAAAAATTGTCAATTTAAAATGGGTAAAATATGCCAAAATTTTGAAGTCTGTGAATGAAAGTTTCTTTAGGAAAAATATCCCTCATTGAATTTTACATACAAATAATTAAACTAGAACTTTCTTCAACAACGGTCTATAATTTGGAATGCTAGAAGTCCAGAGTTGTTTTGCAATTTATAATGATCTATCTTTAGTCCTTTAAAAATTAATTTATTAGGTTCAGAGTCATCTCACAATTTATACTGGGCTATTTTTAGTCCTTTTAAAATAATTTATCCCTCATCTTTATATGTAGCTCAACTAGCCTCTGGAAATCTTTTTTAAATATACAAGTTAGGAAACTACTAGCTTGCTAAAAGACTGTGAGTGACACCAAGTTGCTTCTGAAGCCTATGCCTGAGCTGTCCTTATTTTTTGAGAATCTACTACATACTTAATGTTTCCACCAATTTATTTCAAAAATGCCTTGAGTTATGAAGTCCTTTGTTCTATAATTACTAAAATTTCATGAAACTAGCACTTGGAACACAGAATTTAGGGTAATTGGATCTGTGTTCCTGTTCACTGTATTTTTGTGTTGACAAATCTTTTGATTTTTTTTCCCAACATTTCCTTTCTGCTAGGGAGGAGGGTAGCAGATTATAAGAATACCCAACTGTGTTTGTAGGAGTTTTGAGGGTGAGTGGTGTACAGTGAGAGCTTAGGATGAGGATTCATCAGAATTAATGGGTCTTTTGAGTACCCAATACTTCATATTTACATACAATATAAAACAATAGCTCTGAGCCAGTAACTAACATCTATTGTACCACATACAGGGCAATATCAACATTTTCCCTAAAGGAAACAAATATGATTATAGTTTTATTTTGTTTTTTTCTTCAAATACGATGCCAGCGGCATTCAAGCTGCCAGATCACTTTGATAATTCAACTACCATAATTCTAACACATGGCTCATGAATGAGGGATTACAATATTGCAACCCACTGTGAAAAAAATCTGGTTACAGAAATCTCTCTCTCTCTCTCTCTCTCTCTCTCTCTCTCTCTCTCTCTCTGTGTGTGTGTGTGTGTGTGTGTGTGTGTGTGTGTGTGTGTGTTTGTGTGTGTGTATCTATAAAAAAATTGACTTCATATTAGATGTAGAACCACATGAATCTTCTAACAAATTACTGGGAATATTCAAGCATAAGCTATGCCTGTGTCCCTGTGCACTGTGGTAGGACACAGGACACCCCACTGCTCAGTAAACATCCACAGGTAAGACGTCTCACTCAGTGCACATCACGCCAGATATGCAGAGCTTGGAAAGCGCAGGGTAAGAGGCTGCTTTCAGAATTTGCTTTCTTTTCTACATGAACGAGTTTGGGCAGGTTCCATTCCAGGGTCTATTTCAGTGAAGAGAACAGCACTATGTATGTTTAAATGTCAACGAGGGAAAAGTTCCCACTTACCATAAGAATCACGTTTTACCCCGCCTTTTCTATATAATCACATATGCTTGTTATCTAGATTCCAAAATGTAATCTGTCCTGAACTTATTTATAGTTTACTGCTTTCAATGTGTAGCTGTTCCTTGATCCTAAGAGGCCAATGATCACATCAAATGTATTGTCCTGAATTTATAGGTTAAGTCAGTGAGATAGTTTGGGCTGCAGAAACTATACACTTCCAATCAACCTAATATTGTACTGTAAACCTGTTCTCTGCTGGGCACTTTGCCAGCCCCTAAAGTTCTACTTTCCTTTTGAAAGACATCCAATTCTAATATGGATATTTGTTACAAAAGATTGAGCGGGCCTTTTAAATTTAGATAGTCCTAACCACCAAAACAATTCAAGGCACTCTTTTTTTTTTTTTCATTGTGAACTCTTTTCCTGTCCCACAATCTTTTGAATGATAACGAATCAATAAATGCCTAGTGTGAGTTATCACAGTATTTGCCGGTTGAGAAAGTTATTCATGAATATGTTACCAGAACTTACAAAAGTCAAGGACCAGAACTGATCAGGCTTTGTACTGTGAATTAAGGAAAAATACTATGCATTATGAATCAGAAAAGGGATGGGGAAAGTGGTCAGTTATTTAAGTATTCTGCACAATTATTCAATTACTGTGAATCTACTTTCATCAGTGTAAAGATACAAGTGTAACTATGAATCTTGTTCAGTTATTAATCATCACTCATGGAATCAATGCACAGTAGACAGGGGAAAGAAAGCACAAACATCTAGCTAAACACAGTGAATTTCAATCCTATTTCTTGACTTGAAGCTAAGACGCATTTCTCTGCTCAGTAGTATGTCAAAAAAAAAAATGCAATTGAATTTTAAAGACCGTGAGTTTTGGGTTTTGTTTCTATAAACTCATAGTCATTATTGATGTTTTAATTTAACTGTTATATCTGTTGCTCTGTTAGGAACCAAATACAAATGGTAAATAGATGTGAATATTTAATAAGTACAATGTTATATCATAAAACTATTTTGACATTAAGAGTTAGGGGCTGGAAAGATGACTCAGTGCTTAAGAGCACTGACTGCTCTTACAGAATTCCTGAGTTCAATTCCCAACAACCACATGGTGGTTTATAACCATCTGTAATGGGATCCAATGCCCTCTTTTGGTGTTTCAGAAGACAGCTTCAGTGTGCTTGTATAAATAAAAATTAATTTAAAAAAAAAGGAAATTAAGAGTTAAAAACTTTTAAAGACTAAGTTGGTTAACACATCATCAAAGTAAGCAAAATATTTGGGAAAATGTATTTGCTTCAAGTTTCTTTATTAGTATCTGAATGTTTTCTAACTTATTAGAGTTTGTATCTTTAGAAATTTTCTATAATTCAGAAACTTCTCATCATTTAATAATAGGTCTGTTTCCTTCACACTGTGATAGATATGCAACCTAAATACAAAACCAGTAATACTTACCTCCCAGTTTCAAAGGCATGGCTTAAGTGAGACTCTGAAGACGGAATTTCTTCAGAGTACTTGATGTTCAATTCATCTTAGCCAAATTTAAAACTTAAAGTGCATCTATTGAAAGGCAGGAAAGTCAGTTATGTGACCTTTGGTCCATTAAAAATGCATGTCTCTTTAAAATGACAAAAGGCCACTTTCGCTATTAAGTAGATAATAATAGAATTGCTAGGAAGAGAAAAAAAAATCACGTGGTAATTCTGAGTCCCCTGGATGACTTTCTCTCCTGGATGCATCTGTTGATCACCTAAGCTGCTTAGACTCCCTAGAGTGTAAATTCAAGGAAAACTCTGAATTTGAAATAACCAAAGAAGTAGAGAGTGCTTGGAGGTCACAGGCTTTAGTTAGCAGGCATTTGCTAGGGAGCCTCTGGGAAAATGTGCTTTCATGCAGCCGCCAGAGTTCTAGACGCTTGCGAAAGCAATCATCAATTTTGTTCTACCTTTTCCCTGTAGGCATCTCAGTTAGTTTAATGTTTAAACACTCCCCTTAGTCCTGACACAGTTTTTTTGAAATGTATCTTTCAAGTTTTCACTATTTACTGTTCATAGAGAGTGTGGGGTAGTTCTCCAATTCCTTATAATCTGATTTTTTTCCTTTTCCTTCTTTTTATAGTGGGTGGCCATGAAGGCTTAAAATACCTTATCTGGCACTATGTTCTTCTGAACTCAGTAAAGAACACAGTACACTTCGATATTTCAGTGACTCCCACCAGCCCTCTCACCTTAACAGGTACTTAAATTAACTTTTATCTTGCTAAACACGGATCAAAAATGAGGGAAGGAAAACTTTTCATCACATAGTCTCTTTTCTTTGATGAGTATTTGACAGTAGTCTTCAATCTAAAAGATTCTTCAAAACTGCCAGTAATATTTTCTGAAATACACAGTGGGAACTAAAGAGTCAGGGGAGTCTTGCATGAATGAGATAAAGAGAACTTCATTCGGTGATGCTAAATAGAAGAGCCATGACACTATTTTTAAAATAACCATTCAGATTTGGGCTTTGAGAGTCTGATTTTATCTTTATTGAGTGTGATGTTAGGCATAATACTGGAGATAAAAAAAATTAGGTGACTCTAAATTAACAGCTGACTCAAGCACATACTAAGGAAGAATTGGCAAATATAAATAAGAAGGCTTTCAAAAACAAGTGCAGAAATACCTAGCTGTCTACAAAAACATTTGAAAAGAAATGATGGGGAATTTGAGATTAAAAAGGAATTTTGTAGGTTTAAGGTATATTAAAAAGAGAGCAGAGGTTGGCTAATAGAATATAAGGAAAAAACATGGAAGGAACAGCTTCAGTTTATTGTTCTTATAGCTGTTGAAGCTCCTTTTCAATTGAATAGGACCTCAAATGCATTAAGAACAATTAAGACAAGAAACGAATCTACGACTGAGATGCTGTCACTGGGCTGATCATGGAGGAGGCATCAGAGTGGAATCTATAGGGTTCTTTATTTTTTTGGTTTTTTTGGTTTTTGTTTGTTTGGTTGGTTAGTTTATTTACTTGTTTGTTTGTTTGCTTTTTGAGGAACATCTCTTTCATGTAGGCAAATATGATCTTTTTTTCAATGTCTATCCAGCTTCCTATATAAGGCATGAGAAAATCTCTGTATTCGGGGAATTGAATTGTTTTAGAATATGTTCTGCAATGAATTCTATATACCCTTGATTTAAAAAAATAGATATGAAGAAAAAGAAAAAATACATTCTTTTGTAAAAAAAAAAAAAAGAAAGAAAAAAAGAAAAGAAAATGAGAAAGAAATAGTTTGCAATATAGGTGAAATGCAAGACGATTTGTGGGATGTCCTAAGACAGCTGCATGTGGTGCTTAAAAGACATGTGTCCTGTTTGTAATTTAGTGTTTAATTTATAAATTATTAAGTCAGTACCTGATGTGATACACTCTTAATGGAAAATGTATAAATGTCTAAAATATGACTAATTTTACATCACCTATTTGTGATCAAATGCTAAATCACCAAAATGAAAACCAAGTGGCTTTCTGTGTGCGTGAAACATTGATTTCTCAGAAATTCTCTTGGTGGCAATAGAATCATTTCTGAAACTAGCATTTACCTCATGTGACGCTGAGAAACTCTGGTTAACATTTTCACAAATCTAAAAATATTTTACTCTTTTCTAAATTGAAGCTGCCTTGTATTTCCTTAATATGTTTCTCTTCCAAAAATGGTATTTGAGAATTCTTCCCTCTCCTCTCAAATGCCAAACAAATAAGGCACTAACCCTGATGCCAGCCTCAATGGGTCCCTCCCAAATTTTCCCATTCATCAAGATCTGGATCTGTTTCCATTCCATTTTTAAGCCTGAGCTAGTTACATTTTTCTGCCTATATTGTAAGCGAGTGCATTTATCCTTTAATTACACACTAAACAGCATACATAATTGCCCTCAAAATGTCGTGTTTGCATGCATGACCTCCCCCAATAAGACTAACGTTTAATAAATATCTGCTTAATTTTGCATGTCATTAAAGTATCTTCAAAAGTACATACTCTTAGGTGATTTGCTCATTCATTGAATTACAAAATATTACACAATTACAGAATATTACACATACACATATGTACATATAGAAATGGATCATAAAAGTAATTATACTAAGAAAGTACCTCAGTATAATCTACTTTATTTCAAGTGATGATAAATAAAGTAGACCTCCTGAAGACTTCCAAGTTTCTTCTTTTGTATGATGATTCACAGTCCACAAACTTAACAACTTCACACTATCTAGAGAATGACTTTCAAATGTCTTATCATGACATTCAGTGTCCTTCAGTGTCTAGATAAGATTAAACTTTTTCTCATATTTTTTTCATCTTTAATCTTACTTGCATACTACATACATTCAGTGAGACAGATCTTGCTATTTCCTGATACTCTTGACAGATTTTGATCCAGTCTGCTCTCCCTTCCTGGAAAGTACTTTATATACATCTTGTCCCCTCCTATGTTCTCATCAAATACCACCTGTTCCAGTAGTTGAAATAACTCTCTAAAACCTTTGTAAAACTCGAGCACAACAGTAGCCGCTATAGGTAAAACTGTTTTTTTTTTCATCTTTTTGTTATAGTTATGATATTGTAGGAATACAGGTACAGCCTGGTATAGAATTGGTGTGTGTGTGTGTGTGTGTGTGTGTGTTTGTGTGTGTGTGTGTGTTTGTGTGTGTGTGTGTGTGTGTGTGTGTGTGTGTGTGTGAGAGAGAGAGAGAGAGAGAGAGAGAGAGAGAGAGAGAGAGAGAGATCTATTTGTTTGCTTGAAAAAGACTGGGTCCCAGTTTCAGATTTCCATAGAATTTTGAATACCAGTATCTCCCTTTCTGTAACAAAAGATAGTATTATATTATATTTGTAGCCCAAGGATAATCACACTCAGTGATTCTCAAACTGAAAATATGCAACAGTAGTTACATGAGTTGTCGCTTAGAATAATGGTGCTACGTACAGCTGGTATTTTTCTAATAATTCACCATATGTGAGAGCAAGAAAACACATTAGCTTATAAAAAGAAGAAAGCGACCCTCCTGGAAAGGGACCTGGAAGCTGAGCTATTTGACTTGGTTTTGCTGGAGTTTTGCTTGTTTATATGACTGCTGCTGCATTCTTCAGAATAAACCCTTGGTGGGCATTGTTCAGAAGCACTTGTTCCACCCAGATCCTGCAGATGCCCAGCACTTCCCCTCCACAACTACATGGTTACAACTTAACTCTTTCCTTTCTGACATCTTCATCTGTCTTGCTAGAGGTTTTACGTTCCCATTGGCCTGCATACTAAATTCCTAATCATCACTCAACAAAGCTAGCTGTTATATATTCTGAGTTCTCTGACTTTTCACCACGCAGAACCTCATCTCTTTCTTTAAGGCCTACAAAGTTTTTTATACATGAGTCATCCCATCATTGTCCTTCGTTATACTATGTTCATTATTCTTTAGGTGCTTGCTAATAACATCTTGCATTCATAAGGAAAAGTTAAGTGCTTAAAATGTTTAAAGAATCTTGTGACTCCTGTGGATCTGTGCATAGAAGATTATTAGTAACTATGTTAATTTGTAAGGGGAAGGAAATCAAAGGGAGAGAGCCTAAGCAAAGGATTCTCAAAGCTACACAGATATTCTCACACAGCCTTTTAAAATTAGGTATTTTAGATTAGCAGTGAAACCAGAGGACCTTTAAAACAATGCTTTGGTATATTGATCAAATTTTAATGTCTTTAAATTTTCAAATTGGAAGACAAGTATGGACTCAATGTGCAAACAACGTAAGTGCTCATGTAGTCTTGTGCCACTAAGGAAAAGAGGCAGAACTAAATAATTGTCAGTTCTGATATTTGTAAATACGTGAAGTTATTTAGATATAAGGTATAATAAAACCCTGTCTTGCAGAGAAACACTTTACAACAATGTGGGAGACCTCATTAAGTAAAATAAACCAAAACAGAAGTACAAGTGTTTTGTGATTTTTCTTATAGCAAGATATTAATAAATGGAAAGTAGAGAAGCAAAGAAGGCATAATGAATAGAGATTGGATTGAATAAATGTATTGAGATATCATATCTCAACTCATCAAAATGTATAGATAATAAGCACTAATAAAAACATGTTGGAAAAATGGAAAACAGAACAGAAACCTTTAATAGAAAAATAAAATACGGGTCCTTGTTATATCAGCACAGCCAATGAATCTTCCCCTTTCTCTTTCGATGAACTTATTGTCTCTAACAACTATGTCTCTAGCATTAAAAAAAAAATGTGAAAACATTGGGAATTACACACACAACTAGTAGAAAGAACATCCCAATTCACATATTGTTTCTCTGAAAAATATAAAAAAAAATGGATTCTTTGCAATTTTTAAAAAGACATTCTGATAAAATTCAAAGCCATGCATTTCAGTTATTTAAAATGCATGAACTCACTTTCATGTCAACAAAACAATATATTAGAGAATATCTTCAAAATATCATGAACTTTTTTTCTTTTGACTCTCTTTTTAAAAAATACAAGCTTCCTAAGAGCTTACCATTGAACAAATAGAAGGTTGGTCTCGAAAGAGAAGAGTTATGGTATACCAGCCCAACATATATCAATAAATTCTAAAAAGCTTTTAACTTTACAAGTGATTTTTACTCTCAATAGATAAAGATATAAAATATCTTCTCTACTTTGATTTTTATAAGTATATGGGTATATACATATATATTTAAATCACTTGTAGAAATGATAATAATGCTGGAAGTAAATGTAGTTTTCTGATGGGCTCTGAATACCTTGGACCCAGGAAAGCTTCTAATTTCTTCTCATAAAACACTGCTTTATGCAAAAACCATTTCTATTTTAGGATATCTCTGCCGGATTTTTTTTAATCTAGTTTTTCCCTTATGTTTCATGCCCGGTTCACATAAGTAGCATCCTGGTATAGATTTTTTTTTAATACTATGTCATTTTCATTTTAGTGCAGTCCTTCAGCAGGAAAAGCTTTCGTCATGAACTAATTCTGACATTAGGCTTAAATGTTCAGTGTAAACTCAAACACAATTATCAGAACTGGCCTCCTTTCTCTTTCTGTTCTGCTGATTCATTTTGGTTTGTCTGAACCATTAAACTTATCAAATGAACTTCTGCATTTAGTCCTGTGTATTTGAAAGGCCAAAGATATTGTTGAGTTCAATCTGTACTGTTCTTTATAAACCCTAGCTGGGTTGTGGCTAAAAAGGTTTATCTTATTCTATGGTAACCAAGAGAGAGTTGGGGATAGGTATGGCAGAAATATCCTTTGTCCTTAAACCTCCAGTCTTCTGTTCATAATACCAGCAGAATTAGAATCAGAAAGCAGGCAGTGGTATGTGTGCAGGGCCACATAGGTGTCCTTCAGTGTCTGCAGCTGCAGCTTCCACTCACAGACTTCTGGAACTTGATTCTAAGTGGCTCTGAAAAGCCACTGAGGAGGTTGTGTTAGCCAGAGGCCACGAAAGCTGCTGGCCTCAGCTGAGAGATTCTCTGTTCAGACTGGGCATTAGCCCAATGTGAACAGAGAATCTGTTTTCTTCCCTCCACTCCCAAAGAGCACATTTCTGTTTGTTCCCGCATGTGCAAGAATGAATAGGGAACAATAACACTCATTTATACAAAAAAATAATAATGCCAATTATTATAACAGTGCTAGTGAATTTCTAGATATCATGGCAAGCTCTCGGGCATTTGAAGAACCGTACAGACTAGTGTCTTCTCCAGAAAACTCATATTTGTCAGAAGTTAGTTAACATTCAAGAACTACATTCTTTAAAGCCAAGTGTAACATAGATCTCTCTGGCTATTGCCCTAATTTATTCATTCTGAAATACATACATTCCCGGTCTTTTACTCCATAAAGTGTTGAGGTGTGTTCTCTGTATTTCTAATATTTCTTTGCTTCTATTTTCATTCTGTTATATTCTCTGTCTCTGTCGCTAATATATCTCCAGCAAATAGGGAAACTCCCATTTTCATTTTTGGATAATTTCTTAAATTAGTCCAGACATTCTTCTGCAATGCTTTTTTTCCCAGATTTGTGATTTTGGCACCCAATGCCAAGTTCACATCCTGAACCATGGCTTCTATTAGTAGATGTCTGGGCAGCATCCCAATAAAGCTGAGAGCTCCAGTGCCATTAATGGAATGATGGCATTTTGGTCGCCTGCCTTTCATTCCTCTCTACTATCACAGCAACAAGGATTAAAGAACCGAAGTACCTGCTCATTGAAATCTGAGCACAGCACTCTGTCTCATAAAATAAATAAAATTAAATACCATTTCCTTTTTTTTGCAATAATGAAATATAAAATAAAAATTCACTTTGAACCTTTAAAATAATGTACAGATTTAAAGGACAAAGCACTCTATAAATAGCATGTACTCATAATCATAAGAAATCACCAAAACATCTTTTTGAAGCTGTTGCTATACACACATGCTACCTATAGTATCACTATTACATCAACATTCCGTCTGAAGTAACAATTACAAAAGGTTTTTGTTATAAAGATTACATCAGTCTTGAATTCATTTCTTTATTTCATAACATTTCTTGTGAATAAACTAGGTACTGATTTAGAGATGAAAGCATGCTCAGGGTTCTAAAGCTACGAAAATAATTTAATAGCAAAATGTGAATGTTATTTTCTGTATAAAAATAATATCTGAAAATCTACATTAGCAGACCTAAGCATTGCGATATCATTTTTTAGTTAGGGATAATTTTCTGTGGTTTGTGAATCATACTGATTCATTAAGAAACAGACAATGTTCTGATGTACTATCCCCATATTTTGTGTTCTTTTGAGCAGTCAATTTAACATATCAAACCACCATGGCATGGGTTTGCGGCATTCAGCTTGCAGACCCCACAGGCTGTTAACACTGAATCATTTCACTCAAGAGCATCACAGTGAAAAGGATGCAGGAGAGAAGACAGTAAAAACTGCCAGGTTCAGCCACTACATATTCACCTAACTTAGCTTAGCCGTGCACTTTGAAAATGCACATGGAATTCAGAAGAGTATTTTGAAGAGAAAGGCAGGCTTGAGAAAAGAGGGTGTTTTTAAAGCAGCCAAGCATAAGGAAAGGGAGAAGGTAGGAAAGGGACATTAAAGCGAAACTATCCTGCAAATTTGCTTCATTTGTACAGCAAACAGATGTTTATCTGCCCCTGTACATGGAGAAATGCATTGTGAAAGGTTTGTGGGTTTTTTTTCTCAACACTATAAATCTAAGAGCAGACAAAGCTCCTCCTTATGGAAGCTGCGAGGTTTTTTTTCCTATGACAATTTTCTATACTTGTGCCAAAGAACTAAAAATAAAGATGACATGGGAAGTTTTTGCACAGTGCGAATCACAAGCTCCATTGTAAAACTGAGTCATCACGTTCGAGTTTCAAGAAAACACATCCAGGTTAGAGAGCTCACTGCTCTGATTGCCTTCCTCCTGTCTGGACTGGCTGAGATAGAAAGCCTGGGCTGTGGTTATCAATAACTGCTAGGAACGCTGGCCATAATCGAGTAGATAGCTGTAATGTAGCATCGTGTTGAGAAAGTAAATGTGCTAAGAACTGTTAGAGGCTGAGGTTTATTGAGACAGCCATGATTACTTTGCAGACTGAGTATGTCTTTGCCCAGCTAAGGCTGCAAGAAGCACTTATAGAAGTTATCGGGTTTATTTAAACTAAACATATATCTAGCTCTCTTCGTTTTATTTTATTTTATTGTCACGCAGTAGAATATATCTTGGGAGTTTATCACAGGATGTTTTCCTAACCCGTCCTTAAACTCATTGCTCACACTTCTCAAGGTCAAAGAGAGCCTCCAAAAGGACGCAGATGTATTGATTGATTGGGTCTGCAGTGTTTCTGCCTACAGGTGCTGGTAAAGGAGCCTGTTGTGTTTTCAATAAAGTGACTGAAGAAGAGCGGAGTTGAGTTTGTTAACAAGACAAGTAAAGCTGGATGTTCCCTGGAGATTTTGGTCCATTGTATCTCAAGCCCCTTGTTCTTTATTCCATGCTGTAGTTGAGGACTTTGCCCTCTGAGTCACTATCACTATCACTAGGAGAATGAACACTTCCTGGTTGGGGAATTAAATAGAGCATTCAGCAGTATAGGAGTCAACATACAGAACAGTTCTTTTCTCTTTGTCCAGATGTATTGGTGCATCCTGAGAAAAAGGCTAACTCTGTAAAGTAAAGATCACTCCTGCTGTGATGTCTTTCACCTAAGTATGTATATCAGTTGCTGCTGAAAAGAAGTCAGACAAAAAAAACCCATTGCACAAAGCAACAGGGAAGTGAGTTTGCAAATGTCTGCTTATTGATTTTAAACATTACACCCTTCGGAGTCACTGTATCTTTATTTTCTGAAGAAATCATTATGCACAGATGTGTAAGGAAAAATATATTATAAATATAGAAGATTTGGTCTCTATTTCATAATTCTTGGGCCATCCTGGAATAATTAGATACGTGAGCTACAAAATTGCCAATGAAATAAGTCATTTGTTCCATACATGGAAGAAAAGCAGTTTCATTATAATGGGGTCATATTCTTGCTTTTCCCTTTTCTCTGTGGCATCATGATTTTATTGCTGTCATTCTAACGTCAATGATGACATTTTTCCTGGCTACATTTTTGAAATGTCAGGTTTCTTGAATTGTGATTTGCATACAGTAAGATTCACTCTTTTAGGAATGGAATTCTGAAACACTGAAAAGCACACAGTCATAGATCCTGACTAAGACATCAGTTATTATTCTGTTCTGTTTAACTAAACTTCTTCCTTCCTGAATTTTGAGTCAGACATCAGCTTGACTCTAGACTTAACTCACAGCATTACTCTACCTTTGTACATACTTTTAAAAGGGAAAGCATATTAAACATTGTGATGCCAGAGTATGGGTCTCCTTATTTAAGATGTGTGGTGAAAGTCGGTGTGTTTGTGTTTGTTTCTGTCTAGGTTACTGCTTGTGTCATTTTTACAACACTGAGGCACCTTGCTGAAGAACACAGAAGTCATCTCTTGGAGATGCACTTATCAAGATTTTCTCCATGTCCAAGTCTTAGTAATAGGCCAAGAGACTAACTTTAGTTAAAGTCAATTAGCAAATTCAGCCGCTTAACACACATTAACTAATGGCCTACTTAACTTAACCCAATGTGTTTCCAACACTTCATCCATCTTCGTGCCTTCCCTTGTTTTTTCTAGAGAAATGATTTCTACTTATTAAATATAAGAATATCTTTAATAATGTCTTGTTTACATAGTCAACTCGAATGGTACCTATCATTCTTTTATAAGAACCATTACAATCAAATTATAGAATATCGTCTCACTATAAAGCTCTAATGCATTATTCTTTGAAGTTAGTGTGTTCACTTTATTCCAACCCCAACCAATCCTTGATATTATTGTTTGTATCACCTTCCTTTTAAAGGATCATGAGGGAATTGAACATGCAGTGTAAAGAATTTTTTTGTATATGTCTGTGGCAATGTCTTAGTATTACCTTGTATCCTATCACAATTTATTCTCAATCCATAAAATTGTACTTGGAACTATATATTGCATTAATATTAGTCCTATAAAAGTCCTCACCATTTTGCTTTTTAGATACATTTTGAACCAAGATTAAATATGCATCTATGCACATATAAATAAGTACAGACACATAGGCATACATACAGTCACAACACATGCAAATAAAACAGATTTTGCTTTCTTTTACTCGAAGGAGATGAAAAAATTTCATGTCCATAACTAGAAGACTTCTTATATAATGTGGTTTGTAAGTGGATACACAAAAGAGTCACTACTTTGAAAGCAGTGCTATAACCCCTCTGATATTTAACAGGGAAAGCTCATATTTATAAAATGCTCAGAATTATCCAGAAATAAGAGATTTTCTGAATTTTTATGGTAGCCATTCATTTTCCATGGATGCTATGTTCTTAATATACATTAGCCAGAGTTGAGATGATATACCCAGAAAAGGCTTTTGAAATAGTAAAGATTTTCAAAAGAAAATGAAGAATTATCCACTACAGGAATATTAATATTAAGAAATGAAATTGGAAAAGTATAAATCTCTTCTATCAAGCTTCCTAAGATAAGAAAACTGTTTATATATTTAGTAAAGAGACATATTGCATATTTTATTTGTCTGATATGTGTACTAATTTTCTCTCTGCTGCTTTATTTATTTTACTGATTAATGCTGTAGTAAGAATTTCATGGTTGTTTCAGAGAATCACATGGCAATCATTAAGCAACTTCCAGTTTTTCTTTTTTCATTTTGAAAATAAATTTTCAGTTGATGTAGAGGAAGTTTAATCCAGCAGGATGGCTGCTCTGGGCAGAATATGGGCGTGCATTTAGTATACATTTATTCCCAAACAATGTAAGTAAGGTTGGTTTGTAGAAGGAAGCAGCCATGTTTGAAAGTGATATATAATTGAGATGCAGACAAAATAAATTTGGAGAAATATTAGACAGAATAAATAAGAGATCAGATATGTCCCAACTCGAAAGCGAATAGGAAAGAGAGGTTACTTAAGAAAAGTACAGAGAGGAAAGAATTGAGTCAGCTCTGTTCAGGGAGAACAGCAGAGTCAGTGCAGGGAGGTCGAGTTCACTTCCATTCCTTTCATGCATCAAAGGCAGTTAAAGTCAGAGAATAAGAAGGACCCAAAAAGATTAGAACAGATTTCCAGAATTAGTTTGAGGTCAAGAAGAGCAATTCAGTGAGAAGCTCAGAGACATCAGATTGAATCAAACAGTTTGGTGAAGAATTTGATCCAAAACAGCTGAGTTGAACCAGCCAGTCAGAGTTCAGAAAAAACTTGGAAGGGTGAACTTACAGTAGTAAGCCTCAGAATTGACAATTACATTGAACAAATAAATATTACTTTTACAAGTTGAACATTTGAAATAGGCAGAGTTGGGGTAGGTTTTAGAGGAAAGCAAGTAGGAGAAAGATGACACGAAAACATAAGAGGAAACCCATCGCTCCAGTAACTGCTAATGGAACAGTAGTAATGACATTTTAATAATTTTGTGGCATCTCCTTTAACCATTTTCAATGTAAAGATTCCAGCTTTAAATTCTAAACATTTGAGATATTGATACATGAAATGAAATTATAGTGATACTGTTAATCTCATATCATCTTACAAGCCTATGCACGTATTTCCTAACATCATGGCCTATCTAGATCTTCTTTCCCACACACAAACAGTACTTTAGTTTCACCATTACACTGTAACATATATCATTTGTAATTTTTATAATTCTATTTCCAAATTAATTAAATACTCATTGTTTGTAGAATTTTAGCTTTTGAACAATCTCTGATCAAAATGTTAAAATGTCTTTCCACTCATATTTATCTGTGTCTATAGTATTCTTTGAGTACGATTATTTCATTATTCTACTTTGATTAAAACTTAATAAAGTATAAATTGTGAAATACTAGAAAAACTACTTCTTTTTTATCTTTTAAAAATTTTGGCCAATGAAAAATTAAATTTTCAGATGTGAGGAATCTATAATTCTTTAAACCAAGTAAATACAGATGAAAATAACAAAGAGTTGCTGAAAGATATAAGACTTTTGTGTCAGGATGTTCTTTGAGTTTTGCTTTCTTGTACATTTTTTTGAGAAAGTAAGTTATTAATTAGCTAAGTTTTCCTGACTCAAAAACTTTCTGCTTTTCCTGGGATTAGAAATATGTGCGAACATGCTTCTTAATAGGTTTTTGCTTTGTGTAGAAATATTACTATTTGAGAAACATTAAAAATTAAGAAATATGTATATTATTTAGTTTTCAATACATGGCACAAAGCATGGTACAATCATGGACCTTTGAACAAAAGAGTCTATTTTTATAAGCAATGTATTTTTCAGACATGTACACATACCTACCTCTGTCATTATAAACTTTTTATATTTTATGATAAGGTTCCTTTTGAAAATGTTTATTTATTTATTCATAGTGGTTACAGATGGTTGTGATCCATTATTTGGTTGCTGAGAAGTGAACACAGGACTTCCAGAGGAGCAATCAGTACTCTTAACCACTGAGCCAACTCTTCGGCCCAATAAGAATCTTCTTAACGAATGATTCTATTAACATTTCAAGAATATTGATTACAATATAAGAAAATCCTGTTGACATGTGGTATCTTTCATGATTTAGGGTGGAGATTAGCAAAATAAACTACATGTAATAGGCCTCTTTAAATATTCTTGCAGTCAAATAATTTTATATGAAATTAATATCAAGTAATATACATGGATAAATTTAGTTCAAATTTGTTAATTGTACTTTGTGTTCCTATGCATTTATAAGCTACCAACAGAAAATATTGAGAAGAGTTTTGTTTGTTTATTTTGTTTTGTTTTGTTTTTACAGACCAGGTATTGAACCTGTGCTAGAGAGTGACTTGGAGGACTGCCCAAAATATTGAGCCACAAAGTTAAAAATCTAACTCCTGTGAAAAGAAATGTGTGACCTCATTCAGACTAGACAAATGATCCATAAAACACAAGTCAGCAAATACTGATCCAAGACTGGAATTTAGCCTAAAAAGAGGGAGACACTGACTCAGTAGAATAGCAGTGTATCTTACTGAAAATCAAGCAGCCAGCATCTACCCTGAACTCTGTCCTCTTTGTAAAAATCCTTAGATTATCGGCTCAGCAAACATCTATTTTTTTGTTTTGTTTAAAATCTTTTCAACAATTTATTTGCTAAGCGATGGGTTCTATCCTTTTTGGTTGTAAACAGGAGCTGTAGGAGACTTTATCCCACGATGTTGTTAGTTCAGTTAATATAATCAAAGTGTTTTTGAAGAGCGACTGATACATGGTAAGTGGAAGTGTGAGTTATTTGTTTTTACTAGTGGCTCGCAAACCATAGAAATTGACCCATAATACCATACTGAGAAATCCAGCAAATACACCTGAACATAAAAACGAATATCCCTAAGATAAAAATAAGTAGAATGACTCAGCTTCACTTTATTTTTTTTCCTGTTTTTTTTCCTTTATTTATTTTTTTTTATTTTCTAAGGTTTTTTTTTATTTACATTCCAAATCATTTCCCCTTTCCCGTTTCCTCCCTCCCTGAAAGTCCCATAAGCCCCCTTCCCTCCCTCTTTTCTCCATTCAACCCCCTCTCGTTACTCTGTCCTGGCGTTCCCCTACATCCAGTCTTTCCAGGACCAGGGGTCTCTCCTTCCATCTTCTTAGAAATCTTTTGATATGCTGATTGTGTCTAGGGTATTCCGAGATTCTGGGTCAATATCCCCTTATCAGTGACTGCATACCATGTGTGTTCTTTTGTGATTGGGTTACCTCACTAAGCATGATATTTTCAAGTTCTGACCATTTGCCTAGGAATTTCGTGAATTCATTGTTTTTAATTGCAGAGTAGTATTCCATTGTGTAGATATACCACATCTTCTGAATCCATTCCTCTGTTGAGGGACATCTGGGTTCTTTCCAGCTTCTGGCTATTATAAATAAGGCTGCTATGAACATAGTGGAGCATGTGTCCTTATTGCATGCAGGTAAAGCCTCTGGGTATATGCCCAGGAGTGGTATAGCCGGATCCTCCGGAAGTGTCATGCCCAGTTTTCTGAGGAACCGCCAGACTGCTTTCCAGAGTGGTTGTACCAGCCTGCAATTCCACCAGCAGTGGAGGAGTGTTCCTCTTTCTCCACATCCTCGCCAACAACTGCTGTCTCCTGTGTTTTTGATCTTAGCCATCCTGACTGGTGTGAGATGGAATCTCAGGGTTGTTTTGATTTGCATTTCCCTAATGACTAAGGATGATGAACATCTCTTTAGGTGCTTCTCAGCCATTAGATATTCTTCAGGTGAGAACTCTTTGTTTAGCTCTGTACCCCATTTTTAATAGGGTTACTTGCCTCTCTGGAGTTTAACTTCTTGAGTTCTTTGTATATATTGGATATTAGCCCTCTGTCGGATGTAGGGTTGGTAAAGATCATTGATGTAGGGAAACGCCAGGACAGAGAAACGAGAGGGGGTTGAATGGGGAAAAGAGGGAGGGAAGGGGGCTTATGGGACTTTCGGGGAGGGAAGAAATCTAGGAATTTCGTGAATTCATTGTTTTTAATTGCAGAGTAGTATTCCATTGTGTAGATATACCACATCTTCTGAATCCATCAGCTTCACTTTATGCAATAAAGTTCATTATATTATTTCCACTTTTGGTCTTCCCATTTTAATCCTATTCTAATTAATTGTGTTTTATAGGACATGATTTATTTATTCTATTTCAGAATTTTATATTAAATAATTACAACAAAAACATTAATCTGTTCTTTAGGTTCATATTGCTATGTGCACTACTTATCATCACTAAAACTCTGTTTTCAGCTTCTTATATTACCAACACTACCTCTTGTTGAAATGAGAATTTTCAGATAAAGACTCAAGCATTTGATACATGTGGCCATCTTTGTGGATTAATACAAACAAAAAAATCTGTCTTGCATAGATATCCAAGTATTTTCTAGGCTTCTTCTAATCACGTGGTCACAGACTAGAATGACACTTAAGGAGGAAGTGGTTCATTCATTATATAGAAATATACTCCACTATATATCCAATCTGTTCTAGAAATATGATACAAGTAGGCATTTGGTCCAGTGTCTTTCTGAGCAACACTGTAATATTTTAAGTAAATGTTATATTTTTGAAGAATTAAACTGATTCAAAGTAAACTTATCTACCCGTAAGCTTTCACATTTTAAATTAAAGATAATTTTTAGTTTAAAATATAGATTAAAATGAATTCTTAATTTGATTTGTTGCTCGTGAGGTCTACATTATATATTTTTAAAAGATTTATTTATTTTTTATGTATGTTGTCTGTTTATCTATGGGTATATCTGTCTATGGATACAGATGCCTTGAGAGGCAAGAAGGGGGTTCAGATCATCATAAGCTTGAATTACAGGCAACTGTAAGCTGCCAGATGAAGGAATGGAATTCAGATCTCTTGAAAGAGCTGTATTCCTTACCACTACTTCAGCACTCCATTATTTATCTTACTGCCACAAATGTGTATTTTAAACATAAAAGAGTATAATCGTCTTTGACTAAAACACTGAATTTTATTGTGACATTTCACTGAGTGATATAGGCACTTGGGTCTTACCTTTCTATTTTACTAATATTCTTTCCCTTATTGCTACTCCTCCTCATCCTACTCTCTAAAACCCTAGTTTCCAATCTTTTTTTCTACTTCAACTTTTACAACCCCACATATGGAAAAAACAATTTAGCATCTACATAGTGTATATTCAATCATACTTTTAGATCTGAGGAAAAGATATGTATGAACTATAATGGGACTTTCATTTTGCCTAGGGACTTAATGACATTTAAACTTAAGCTGTCAGGCCAACTTAAACGGTCATGACATGTAACTACAGAATAGGACACTTAGATTTATAAGAATATGAATGCTATTTTAAATATCTAAAACCTAGTAAAAGTTTAAAGTATCTTTCACAATTACAGTTTCATGAGTGTATATGGTAATATATAAATATTGTAACATTTGTTTTACAAAGTATTAATTATGTTACTGAAAAATTTGGTGGGTATTTTGAAACTTTTCATATTATAAAGCTGCAATGACATGGAGATATATATATATATATATATATAAAGATAAGCTCATTTAATTTGTTTAGGAATATGTATTTAAAATGTGGTCAAAGAGAGAATCCCACACTTCACATGAATGGAAAAGAATGTCATTGATTACTAAGTCAATTCACATTACACTTCTTATATACTGGTTGGTGATTTCTACTCCTCTCTGAGATATTACACAATACATTGTTTTCTAGCTGTATACTCTCCAGGTGTTCAAATATAAGTGTTTCTGGCAAGATTTCTAGTCACTGTAAATGTACATGCATTGAGTTTTCTGAGAACTCTGCAGATCAGAGTTAATTCCAAAACCATATGCTTGGGCTGCATTAATCACAACAGCAAGCAACTTCATTCAATTTATAAGTATTCATGAAGCAGCAAGATCTACATTTCATTCTCACAGTATGGTAATATTTATATTCATTTTGATGTGTGGTTTCTATGTTCGCCCAAAAGATATGGGTTTAGATCTTATTTATGTTTTGGATAATTCTGTTCTGGTTGTTTCATTACATCTTCAGGGTGCTTCAGTAAAAGGCACTGTGGTTGTCACCTACTTGAAAGGCTCTTTGTGTATTCCAATCTCCCTATGAGCAGCAGTATCACTGCTGTCATTTTGACTGGTAAAGATGTCTTTAGCTGATAAGTCTCTGCCTGTGGCACACAGAGTGACTTCAAACAACTAATTAGCAGGAACTAGGCCACCTCTAGGTTTGATGCTGTCCATCAAGGCTGTGACCACTGCTGACACCATCAGGAGATCTGTCAAAAATGGCTCTTCCTAAAAACACTACTAAGCCCACTCACTCTGTGGTGAAGCAAGAAATGGCACAATGTGTTGAATAGGAAGTGATAGAAGATGATGGCCAATCTATATAGACTTGAATAATTGGAAAAACACTGAACTCGTGGGAAATTGAAATGCCTATTTATTTACAAGTGTTGGTGGAAAATTGGAGTTACCTGAAAAAAAAAAAACTTTTGATATTCTATTGAATAAATTCCAAGCTATATACTATTTTGAGAACTCCTATTTAGCACTGAAAAAAATATATCCTCTTTTAGAAGGTACCATTAATTATCATATACTGAATATCACAATAGACGAAGATGTAACTATATAACAGATGAATAGTGGCTACAAAATTATTCAATTCCTTCAATGAACCAAATCTGTCTGCAGAAACGTATGCATGCACAGGAATACTTAAATTTCCAGTTACATATTTAGACATTGTTAAGACAATTATTCTAAATTCACATTGAAAACAATTAATTGAATTTATAATTGAAGGTTTTGTGCTCGTATTCATAATATACAGTTAAATTTTACATACATACATTTTATATTCACTACAAATAGTTAGTCTAATAGTGGTCTGTCATGTATTTTTAACCAGACTGAAGCTTTGTAAAACAAATCATGATGAGCTAAAATCAGTGTATTTTCACAAAAAGAAGAATAAAAACAATGTATTCTGTACTTACTGTGATAAAATTTCTGTTTTGGTTTTATTTTGCATCTTGAGCATCTAACCTTTCAACACTGCTTGCACAGCAATACACAGCTGTCTATTTTCTTGTGGTATAATATTTAATAAATAGCAAACTATGTCTACTCCTTATTGTGGTATAACTATAATTTACCATATCTAATATTCTTCCTAAATTAATGAGAAGTAAGAACGTACAAGACAAAAGAACAAAAAAGAATAATTTGTGAATCATCATTTGTTGAGAGCACAATTATAGAAAAAGACAAAAAGGAGACAACAGGTAATTTGTTCTTCAGCCCCTAAAGAAATAATTTAACATCTTCTCCAAGGATAAGAAATACAAAAAGGAAAATATACAGCTAATAAATATATTTATATACCAAAAGAGAAAACAGAATGGACATTCTGAGCCCTATTTGTATATGTGCATTTTTCTAAAACTATCAGAAAGTCCAAACAAAACCAGTGGATATATGTGACTAGAGTTCTTGATTTACCTTTCATTTTTTAAAAACATTTGAAAGCACAAGTTACAAATGTATTCCTTTATTACACTTGCTCTATTACAGAATTCTCCAAGCATCACTGTGTCACTTGCTTGTGACCTAGGCACAAGGTATACCCATAGAGTATTTTAAATGAGGAAAAATTATACTTTGCACATTACATCACTTCTACAAAGTCATTATTTAAAAGTATATGACACTTATTATGAGTAGTAGTTTAATATAGTTCACTTTTTCTTCCCAATGCTCCTTTTACTCACTATATAACACACTATCTTACTCTATTAAATGTTTCTATCACAATATTTTACAAAGCTGGTAACTCCTCAAAAGTGATAATTCTTATTTATTTATAAATCCACCAAAAATCTGTCTTATGAGATAAAAGGTCAAGATTTTCCCTTATCAAAATGTTTTGTCTCCTTGCTGTGGCAATTTGCTGCAGTTGCCCACCCTAGGATATCTTAACCAACCATCTGCAACTACGAATTTCTCACTCACAATAACTGCCACATTTCCAAGGTCTGGCAGCTAAAATTCACACTAATTTATAAGCCTTTACACCAGACTTACAAACTTTTAAAGCTAAAATTTCCATCTAACATTGATGTTTAGATTTTATCCCTGCAAAGAAAAACTTAGCTGAAAATTTCATGCATTGAATATTAGACCATTTTCTAAAATGTTTTAAAAACATTAGCTAAGTATAGTAAACAGTAATAGTGAACAGTTATTGATAGGAATCCCTGTGTGTATGTGTGTGTGTGTGTGTGTGTGTGTGTGTGTGTCTGTGTGTGTCTGTGTGTCTGTGTGTGAGAATTCCTATAACCATGAGACATTCCCCTGCCAACTGAAGAATATAAAACTTGAAAGCTCTATCTGTCTGTATCCTGTGCCGTTTCATGGTTCTAGGAAATGAGGTATCAGAGAAGGGAAGTGACAGCTAAATTTATAGATCAAAGATGTTAGTAAGGTGATAGGCATAAAATGTATAAAATAATGCATGCTTTTCCATTTCTGTGTTTCTATTTTAACCACTGCAGTGCTTTGTCTATGCTGTGACAGAGGATATGGTAGGAAGAGGTAAAAACAAAAAGCTTTAACATGACAGTTTCACTTCTGCACCTCATTTGAACTCTAAATTAAGAAAGAATTTCAAGTATGAAGTTTTTTGACATTTGCTTGGAAAACGACCTTTTATGCACTTTTAAGGTGAAATCATTATATTATCCCAAGATCAGAAATCCTAGGACACAATAAATTTTATTCTACTATTTTCTAGTATCGTGACCTAGGTTAGGCTAAACCATCTCTGCTTTCCTCGGGTTATGACTATGAATCACTTAGTTGTGTTACATTTTAATATTTGCTCATGGACAATAAAACAGTCTATGAAGCTGTTGCTTTGATTGTGGTATTCAAGCATTTCCGAAGAGCTAACTGGATAGTTTCTGAATATTAACATGCTTGTATCTTACTCAATATGACAATGTGTAGCTATAAACAAATCACCTCACATCATTGTCTTAGTTTTCCCTTCGACAAAAATGAATAGAACTGTAAGAATTAAAAATCAATATTACAACAACATCAAAAAAAATCCTTTGTCTCACATACCTGAATTAAGGAGGAATATTCAAAATTGTAAATAAACATTTATCAGAGTTTAAATGACTGCAATTTTAAGCCAGCAACGCACGCAATTATAACATGTTTTATATTCAGTGATAGATCAGAAGAATTAATGTAATGAATACAAATGCTTAGAGTAGTGTCAGAGAGTAAAGTATCTCAATATCTGATATTAGCATTTCTTCATGAGTAAGCAATAATTATCTCTAGGTAAGATATGATAGGTAAAGTATGATATTTCATGATGTTTAAGGCCAAACTGGTCCTACCAGTCTTGGTTTTACTTTGTATCAAATGCCATTATATAAATTTAATAACTTAATTTAGATTAATTACCATTAATTACCCAAAAAGCAACATGAAAAAGTTAATCCTGTAAGTTACCTATCATTAAAAGATATATTATAACAAAATATATCTTTTAAATTTATTAATGTAAGGAGAGAAAACATTAGTTCTGAAAATTTAATAGAGTGTACACTTACAAGGATTTACATAAATTATAAATAAATAGCATATTCTAGAGAATTAAAATAGCATATTCTAGAGAATTATGTTCTAGGTTATAATCACCGTCTTTTTAGATCTTAAAATTATAAATACTTCATTAATTACTTTTCAGGAACTGATTTTAAAATTAACCACTTCATTAATTGATTCATATGTAATGAATGTTTAAATGGAATATGTTTCATCCAGATATCGTTCTAGAACAGTCAATATAACATACCTATTGCTTCATTTTTCATAAGATATATAATACCTTAAGCTTTTGTTTTAATAAAATATGCATTTAAAGAATTAGATGCAGTATAACTTTATATATCACTATTAGTTCCTTGGTAATTATGTACAATGCCTTTTAATCAAAGTCATACGACTTCCTTCAACTACTACCAGATACTCATAATTTTCTACCCCCATAAATCCATGTCTTCTATTTTTTAGGACAATGCATCCAATTTGCATTAAGAAGTAAATTTAAACTTGTGGAGAAATAGAAATGATAACAGTATAAACATAGAACGTGCTAGAGACAGCCTGTGATACGGCATGTAAACTACAAGAGCTAACATAGATTGTTGATTTTTATCTGTATTTAGTATCATAGAATCAATTGAAAATATCCAGAAATGATATTTTGAGGAACACTATCTTTGGTACCATTATTTGAAAAATGTAACTCTTTTGGTGAATTCATATGCATATTCTTGTGTTCAAACAAGAAAAATGAACTGAGAAATAGCATATTTCTCCAAAACAAAGTCATTGATTATTTTAACCAAAAATAGATAAAAATGAAGTTTATGTTCAGTGCTATAAGCATGATAAATTCATAGTGATACTATTATAAATGGGGGATATGATTCATGAACATATTTCTCTAATCTTATTTACTTTCAGCTATATTACAGCACTAATAGAAAAATCCCTTCAAAAAATAAATCAGAAACCCAAAAACATCTGAAATAGTCAGCACAGTACATTTAAAATCTAGAGAAGATAACAAAGTCCCATACTAACAGTGACTCTACAGTCGTAATCATACCTCAGAATGATTTTCTTCATTCTCTTGAATGTGGAAACCAGTAGAGCCAGGGCATTTCTGATGTATGACAGGAATAGTGTCATTTTTGCTGTGTGAGTTACACTGAAAGAGATTACCAAATAATTGTGACAAACTACTCTACATGTCGAGTGTCCATTGAGAGACAAAGCTGTTTTCTGTAAGTCTATAGATGGACTGGACTTTCAACTAAGCAGGGTCCAGACTCAGAAAGCATGCATAGATAGATGGGAAAGCAGTAATGTAGGAATAATATTAGTATTTAGTGATTTAAAGGTATTCGTTCACTTTTCCTAGCAAAGAAGGTGTTATTTAAACAATAACCTGTAATATTGTTATAAACTGATCAATTTATAGAGTTTCAGATATTACATTATATGTGAGTTTTTCACTCTAACAATATTTAAGATGACTGCTTTCCACATTCCTCACAGGTGTTGTTCATGTAAACAGAGGACATCATTTCTTTCCTGTTCTTTTCTTTGTTCTTCTTTTAAGTTTCTTCTTAGTTAGGACAAGGCTACCCATGAATATTGCTATTTGGCCATTTGTGAAGCCTAGCATTAAAGTTTTATAGTCTTTAATTTAATAAAACACATCATGTACCATTGGGAATGACTCATCATTCACTCTCAAAGCTAAAATGTTACCATCTTTAAAAATATTTTTGTGATTTGTATTGAATTTTGCAGATAACAATTACCTAATTTGACTTTGTTATAAATAGAAATATCTATATGACAATAAGAAAGATTTTAAACACAATTAGTCATATGATAAGCTTTTTAGTATAGAAAAACATATTTCATGACTGATTATATATAAATTTCAGCTTTTTTTCAGACTTCAACCCTCTGAAACTCTTCTTCAATGAGAGTTCTAGTTCTACATGGATAATTGAAACAAATATTGATTGATTCTTTGAACTTCTGTTGAGAACTCAGCTAACTAAATTTTATGTATAATACCGAAAATGCCATCTTGTCCAAATCATTTTACTGAATGCTCCTAAATGGCCTGAACAGCTTCATCCTTAACTGTGAAGACTTTTCTTTACAAAGGATTCTTTTGTTTTGTAAAACAATAAAAATAAAATACATCTTTAAGCATGTTTTGATAAACTGTAATCATCCTAGTCATTTTAATCAGTTTCTATACCTAGCCTTCGTACATATATTCATGTTGATTAATCTACTTTAAACATCTCATGTATTATTCAATTTCCCCCAAAGAAACATTTCATAAATCTTTGTGGCTCACCAGTTGTTCTTAACTTAGATAATTCTTGAGAAATTCCTTTACAAAGCACCAATGACCTAGTTCTTGTTTATAGCAGTTAATTCAGAACTCACATTTCAGACAGAGATTCGAGATCCTGAGTTAAGAACTTTTAGAAGACGATGCCGAATTATGGCATTCACCTCTATTGCTCTTCTCATTTGTTCATTTATTTAGTAGAAAGCCATTTATTATGTGCATACTATCTCAAGTCTTAGAGAGTATCTAAACATATGCCCAATGACTTGCTTAAAGACAAATTGTCTGGAGGAGATTTCTCAGTTAAGTGTCCCTCTTCTCACATGACTCTAGTTTGTGTCAAGTTGATGTAATAGTAAGTATCACAAGACTAAAACCAAACCTTTGCGTTGACTCTATAGGCAGAGCCTTGAGAGATGTGCATTCAAGGTATAAGAAACTACAGAAAATTTTTGGAAGAGATCTATTTTGTCAATTTATAGAAGTCATAGATAATTATATATAAGGAATGTGGAATTAATTTGAAGATGAGCAGTAGTATATTGAATTCAATGGTAAAATCAATAATGAAAAGTTACAGAACTGAGACCAGTATAGAATATGATTGCCCAGGATAATAATGGCCTTTGCGGATGAAATTCTGTACCTAACTACATACCATAAACACAGAGAAACCACAAACAACATGAGTACAGTTGCAACTGACTAATTATACTCCGATAAATTCTCTCATTCCGGTAGGTTTGCGCCCATAAGTTTGTTTGGTTTCTCATTATCGAATAGCCTCCTTTTGTAAAATAGTAAAAACATCAGGAGTAATTTTCAACCATAGTTACTTCCTCATTATTTTTAATATGTTATTTTCAGGGTGGAAAATTCCTTTGAAAATTAAATACAGGAATCAGACCAATGAAGAAAAGCAGCAATATGATGAACGATATTTTGAAATAAAATATGACAAATAGCCAAACATAAGAAAAAAAATTGGGAGTTGGAAATAATTTAATCAATATGTGTCTTGCATATTTCTCTCTCAAAACTTGCACCTGAAAACAGAAACATATTTTAAATCTTTCTAGTTTTATTCTACCAAAATATTCTGCTTATCACATTCAATATGAATTACTATATTAAAACTATGGCTGATATTCATATTTTAAATCAGATTTATTCTTAAAAATACATATGGAAATAAAATTTTTGATGTGAACTCAATAACAACAATTTTATTCAATGTAAATTACTGTAACTACATTTGTTTTATACCTTCAATTCTTATGATTGATAGCCTGTATTTAAATATGAGGATTAAACTTTCTTTCCCCAAACACCCATTGTACTTCCAGAGAAAATGGCTATTCACTGCCTATAGAAAAGCCTACTCAAACTTGCTACAGTGCTTGCTAAAGCATGTACTTTAGCTCTTTCAATTTGGGTACAAATCCTAAGAAAACACTTCATAGTCATGATATCAAGAGAAAAAAATCAATAGTTGAAAAGCAACAAAAGGTTTATGAAAAGTCACCTAACCATAAATAAAAAATGGTTACTTGGTTTGTTAAAAGGGAGTTTGTTACTTTAACACTTCATTCTAGTACTGCAGGTATGTGCTCTACATTATTGTGTCCCTCCTCCTACCTTCTTACAAAATCAAGGTTCTTTGATGAAAATCAATGGCACTGTTAGAATTCCCTTACAAGCATGAAAGAGGAGTGAGCTTTAGGTTTTGTGCCATATTTTCCTCAAATAACATGTTTATTTGTTAAAATCTCTCAGTGAGGATGGCATGCCTACCCATTCTAACAACCCAAAGACTGCTGTCAGAGAAAACTATAACACATTCTTGAAAGTTTTTAATGTAAAACTTCTAGAAGTTAATAAAAAAAGATTATGTTCACTTACACATACATCCAAAACATCAACATTAAAAAGCATTGATATTTGGTGACACTAACTCCTCCTTATCTATACATAACACAACACACTTTTGCCAGACTTATGACCTCAATTTCACTAAACTTCCCTATCACAACTACAGAAAATAGTTACATTAGTAATTCAGGACTCAACTCTCAGTCTTCAGCAAATTATATAAAGGTGTGATATTTTTCCCTGATGCCTTATAAGACACCAACTCTATCTCTTCACTCCTCTATTGCCCACTCTCAAAACCTTCTATACATAACAGATTCATATTTGAAAACATAAGAAGGGATGTATGTGGTCCTAGTACTTCTTCCGAGAGTATTCTCTCAGAGCACTTTTTATAGTAGCGAGGGTAAGGCATCTACCAAAATATCTGTCTTCAAAAGTACTGTCATGTGTACAGCAAATCCTTTCTGATTTAGCTTGGAGTTCAACAATATTTTTTGAAGGGAGTGGAATACATTTTAAATAAAACTACAGTAGTTATTTTTCTAAATATCTGTTTATTGTTGTGCTTAAAATATACACCTTTTCCCTCCCTCCCAAACCTTTTCCTATTCATAGCCTCTTTTATGTACTAATTGTTCTTACACACACAGACACACACACACACACACACACACACACACACACGAACAAACATACCCAACACATCATTAAGTTAAATGGAATCTCAGGATTCCTTTGTTGCTGATAATTTCTTTGTAGAAATATCACACCTTTATATAGTTAAAAGTTCTTGTGGACTTTTCCCAACCACATTGACATGCTCATTGGTATCATTCGTGTTCAGTTCTTGTTTGGGCAGTCATAATAAGCATCATGAATTATTAGAAGAAAGGCTTTTACAGAAAAAACTCCTTGACCCTCTGGCTCTTAAAATATGTTTCTGCTTCCTTCCAAAAATGCTCCTTGAGCTTTAGACTTGGGAGAATTTTGTAGATATAATCTTGGGATTGGGCTCCATTTTGACTCGATTTTCTCAGTGATTTTTTTGGTAGTGGGCTTCATTTTCTTGAAAGAAAATTCCTTAACCTTCTCATCTTTGGTAAGTATTTTTGAAGCCAGTCAATGACTTTCCTGTTGCTACTCCTTAAATTACTTTACCTATTCTTTTAAATGTAATTTTCTTCATTTTCATTCAAGAAGATGTAGGACCAGGAGACTGTGGGACCAGAAGAAACAGGCCTGGAGCAAGAGTGGAGTCAAAGTGTGTCCAAACCCCAGACATCCTGTTCTGAGATCAGCAGGATTCCTTCCCACTTCCTGGTGCCTGCAAGTCCTAGAGCACTTATCCCTATGCCCCAAACTTTGCCCTATAGGAGGAGGTCACATAGCCCAGTTCAACTTCCTCTCAACTTATAATGTCATGTCCAGTGGAATCTGCAATATCTCCTTATGCTAATAAGGAATCCCTAGCACTTTCACCCAGACCAGTGTTGTACACTCACCACACAGCACCTAATCATCGCCCAAAGTTTAAATAGCCTTTGCCTGCCCATGCCCCCAGGATCCACCAGTTGTGTAAGAGGTGATCTTTCCCAGATGTGGGCAGCAAAGCAGAGCTTGAATGGCAAGAAGAGACCAGTTCCTCCTGTTGATAGGTGATATTCAGGACAGTGCGTGCAGCACTTTAGATACGAGAATAGGTAAAGAATATTAAAATATTTATATTTTTAAAATATAAATATATCTAAAGAAAATGAATGTAATAATAAATGATTAACATCATAAAACTTTCACAATAATTTATATGGGCTAATTTTTTTTTTGCTTCTAATTTTCAATTACTTATTTATCATCCCTTCTCTTTGTCCACACTAAATGTATTCACAGCAAGCTCATTATTGCTAAGACTTAGAACCTGTAGCAAGTACACATTGATACAAAATTAAGGTGGAAGGCTTTCTGCAGTTGAGAATACTCAAATAAGGAACAGTAAACACAGAGGTGGAAACAGGCTTTTTCCTTCAATGGACCCTTCAGTAACTTCTGGCAGAAAATAGTTTTATGAGTCATCCATTAACTAAATGGACAGATTTTAATTTATTACCTGAATATATAAACAGAATGAATCCTGTTCAACTTGAAGGAGTTGTTACCTTTTCCCTCTTTGGTGATCCTTGCAATATTCATAAGCTCGGTTATTTTGTAGGACCAGATGTACCTTTGCTCTGAATAAAAACACTTAACAGTCCTTTAATCTCTCAGTAGCCCAAAATCTACACTCTTCATTTTCTTAGCAAATCCCCTCCAATATTCCATTCTATTTCTTTCCAATTTTCATTCTATACATTAAAAAATGTTTAGAGACATTCTTTTTCTTTTTAATTAATTTATTGATTAATTTCTTTACAGATTTTATCCCCCGCCCCCTGAATCCCCTTCCACCCTTCGACTGTTCCACATTCCATACCTCCTCCCCAACCCACTGTCTCCACGTGGACATCCCCACCCCCCACTCCACCTGACCTCTAAACTACATGGAGTCTCCAGTCTCTTGAGGGTTAGGTGCATCATCTCTGATTGAACACAGATCGGGCAGTCCTTTACTGTATATGTGTTGGGAGCCTCATATCAGCTGTTGTATGCTGCCTGATGTTTGGTGGTCCAGTGTTTGAGAGACCTCGGAGGGGTTCCAGATTAATTGAGACCTCCTACAGGATCGCCATCCTCCTGAGCTTCTTTCAGCCTTGTGTCTTTATTTCTGCTCTCTGAAGACCTTATTTTCTACTTTGTTCCTGTAAGTCATTTTTAACCCAGGCTTGCAGAGACTCTGCTGACGGAAGTGCTCAGGAACTCTCCGTTAACATTAGAAACTGAGTTTCACACACGTTGTTTTGAGAAAACAATAAAAACTCAAAGGCTAACTTAGTGTAGTCTTGCCACACAGGCCATTAAACAGTTTAATGGGCTTTCTTCAAATATAGTTCCCTGCAATCAACTGAAATCAATGCATAAGGTGCATATTTCTGATTGTGCACTTTGCTTTCGCAAGTAGGATGCTTTTAAAAACATTTGTAAAAGATTTTCTTCAATTTGCAGTATTATAACATAACTGGTGGAGTGAAGTGTCTCAAAAGAGCACACAAGGAAGACAACACATACAGGAATAATATCTTAATACAACTCGAGGAAAATATAAAAATGGGAAATGTAAGTCTTAAGAAATTTGGGAAGTGGTTTAAATTGGAAAGCATGATGAAACATGTTCTTTCATTGGCCAGAATTTATAGCTGTTGCAAAAATAATGGTCACTATCAGAAGCTGTCTGACCTTTCTCACATAATTCTAACAATTTGAAAGAACGCATCGGCACCAAGTACTACAGCTCCAAATAGCTTTTTTTCAGTGTGTTATTTCTTGCATGGCATTTCAAAGCAACCTCTTCTCATAAATACTGTGGTTGCTATAAAGTTGAAGCAAATCCAGCCATTGTCCATTCCTGAGAATGTAAGTTCTATTGAATTCCCTATTGAATTTCTATCCTTTTCTTAAAAGAATATTGATATACACAAAAATAGACATATAGGGCACATACATAGAACCACACAAATTGCTGTAGCTCCAGACAAGCAGTTACTCAGGCCTATAAGGGAATTGTATTTGGCTGAATTGTTCATCCTGTTCTCAGCATGAGAGTAAATGAATGCACAAGAGGAAAACCAGGTAATTTTAGTTTATCATAAAAATTATTGGTAATCCAATTAAGAATTAAGAAATAGCACTATATTCAAAATTACTTACCAGAATACTTTCCACAATATAGTAAGTGCCCAGTACATACACAATGGACTAGAGAGATAAATATTAAAAAGATTGTTAAAGGCATGAATTGTTCAGTACTCAGTGTTGGGAGGTGCGTGGATATAGTTTTGATAAATAAATAATATCCATACATGTTCCCTTATACAGTTGTAAATTCCTTCCTTAAAAGTTACCTACATTCTTTATAGGTTAACAGAGATAAAACCAGATGTAATTTCAGGTCGTTACTCTTAAGAGTGCCAAACACCTAGATTCTGGGCTAATATCCCCTTATCAGTGACTGCATACCATGTGTGTTCTTTTGTGACTGGGTTACCTCACTAAGGATGATATTTTCAAGTTCTGACCATTTGCCTAGGAATTTTGTGAATTCATTGTTTTTAATTGCTGAGTAGTATTCCATTGTGTAAATATACCACATCTTCTGAATCCATTCCTCCGTTGAGGGACATCTGGGTTCTTTCCAGCTTCTGGCTATTATAAATAAGGCTGCTATGAACATAGAGGAGCATGTGTCCTTATTGCATGCAGGTAAAGCCTCTGGGTATATGCCCAGGAGTGGTATAGGCGGATCCTCCGGGAGTGTCATGTCCAGTTTTCCCTAGACACAATTCGCATATCAATAGATTTCTAAGAAGATGGAAGGAGAGACCCCTGGTCCTGGAAAGACTGGATGTTGGGGAACGCCAGGACAGAGAAACGAGAGGGGGTTGAATGGAGAAAAGAGGGAGGGAAGGGGGCTTATGGGACTTTCGGGGAGGGAGGAAACGGGAAATGGGAAATGATTTGGAATGTAAACAAAAAAAACTTAGAAAAAAAAAAAGAGTGCCAAACACCTTCATGAAGACCACAAATCAGAGCTACTTCTTCAAAGTTTCGACATATATCCTTAAAAGTTTCACAGACCCTGTGAAACAACTTTATAATATTCTTTTAACCCAATTGCTGTGTATATCAATTGAAATAGAATTTCCCCAGAAAATTTTTTATATTTGAACACTAATGTTCTACAATTTATAGTTTATCCATTCCCTCCTCCCCAACCTTGCATTATTACCTTCCCTTGCAGAACATGGTGAATGGTTTTGAATGACAAAATGATTACATGTTATATTGCTTTAACAAAGCTCTGTTAATGTCATTTGGTTTTCATATTGCTACTTAATTACGTATTTTAAATAAAGGACTGTAAACAATGCAGAAAGTCTTATGCTCTTAAAAAGAAATAGTTCTCCCTAAACATATTCCGATGAAAGAAAGAGCATACACTTTCAGTAGCAGGATCAATCTGTATTATATTTAACGTAATTGTTTTCAGATGACTTTAGCCAATAATTTATTTATTGTTAAAAAAAAACATTGAGAGTTGTCCATGTATTCATCGATGAATTGTGTTTATACTTTTAACACATCTAAAACTGGAATTTCCTCAACACAAGAAGCACAGATAGAAATAAAAGCTTCTAAATATTCCTAGCATCACAGAAGGGGCTTACATGAAAGGTGCTCACTTAGAATTTAAAACTGCAAGTCTTCCACTCTGTGTCTGAACTGACTAGAAAAATTCAGGGAAACAAAACTAATTAATGTTCTTTGCTTATCTTCAGTGATCCTTTTAATTTTCAATAGTTACTTAATCCACAAGAATAAAGACATCATGTTTTTTTATAGATAAAAGAGTCAAAACAATACTGAAATGGTGTCAAATATATAAGGGTAAAATTAACATATTAGAACATATCACTATTTTATAAATATTCTATGAAATGGCATCATAATGCTTATATGAGTCCAATAGAAAGAGAAGAATGTAATGACAGAATTTCCTTCTAGTAAACAGTCTTATGTAGAGAGAACACAGGTGAAATCATAGATGTACAAGTGTGCACACACATAAATAATATTAATAAATGAATTTTATAAACTATTTCTTTTATTTATTGAAGAGGTATACTATGTAAATTAGAAGTTTATGAAATATAAATACACTGGAAAATTTGCTATTCCTTTAGTATTTGTAATATCAATTGTAAAGTCTAAGATTAAATACTTCTGAAAAATATCCTCACAGATTTGTGTTTTGAATTGTCTGTGGTAAAGACAGAAATTTTGAAACCTGATTTGTATATGTCATGGTATTACAAAAATATTCCCAAAATAAGTATTTTGAAATAATATTAGCTCTTTTCTGTCTGCATGCCAGGCATCAAAAACCACAGTCTGCAAGCTAACCAGCAACTAAAGAAATCAAATAATAATATCAGACGTTCAATTCCGGAGTGCTTTCCAGTGATTTGAAAATTCAAGGATATGCCAGTTATTTGCGTATTGTCTTCCAAGGCTCTTGTGTTGTTTTTTTTCCCAAGGCTACTTTTCATAATCTAGTTTCTGCAAGTGACCCTGATGGATGAACATAGCTGGAAATCATATATGCCAAGAGGAGCCAAGGAGTGTGTGCTTTGTTTTGTTCTTGCACATTAAAATAAACTAAACTCTACTGTGAACACGTGATTTCAAAATATTTGTTAAGTTAATAGTTTACCTTCTTGTCTTAAGTGTATTCATCTAAGTTGCACAATTATTAAATTTGAATGAAAAATGCATAACTTTTCCTATAATGCTTTAGAGTAAAATTGATGTTTGCTTGCTGGTGTCTGTGACTATACACCCAGCTCCAATTACGTCATTTATTCACACACAAAACATGCCACAAAGTCTGATGTATATTAACTCTACTTCCTCCTTACAGAAAAGGATCTGATGCTTGACTAGTACTTGAGATACCTTTTAAAAAGTGCAAAACTAAAGAGTCACGAACAAGATAAATTAGATTGTTGTGAGACGGGAACTCTTCTGTAATTCTAGCTTGCACAAAGCTGAATTTCTGACAAGCTGGAGGAGTTTGCAGACCTAGTTTTAAAATTAAAGTTCACGTACCTTAAGGAATGAAACGAAGGCACATGAGAAATATGCTCATTTTCAAGGACATAAAAGTATTTTTTTCTAATAGAATTTAGCAAATGATTCTTGAAAAAATATACTTTACCAAACAAGAAATGCTAGTGAGTGTAGTCACTGTTAATAGAACTTATCTTAGGTAGTCACAGCTATTTTGTGTTTTGTTTTGTTTTGTTTTTTGATCTCCCAGCTCCAAACTAATATTATTTCAGTAAAGCTATTACTGTTTGTGGTAGCTATAAGTTTGGCCCCCATAAACTCATGTGCTTGAATGCTTGACCCATAGAGCAGAAGCATTAGGAGATATGGCCTTGTTAATGGTGTGGCCTTGCTGGAGGAAGCATGTCTCTGTGTGTGCAAGGTTTGTGAGCTCATAAATATGCTCAGGCTCTCTGCCAGTGTGGAAATCAGTCTCCTCCTCCAGCACCATGTCAGTCTTCAGGCAAGCCTATCTTTCCCACCATGATGATAATGAACTGAACCTCTGAAACTCTAAGCCAGGCCCCATTAAATGCTGTCCTTTAAAAGAGTTGACTTGGTCATGTCTCTTCAAAGCAATAAAACCCTAGCTAAGACACTGTTTATTTACCTTTTAATCTCATGGCCATAGAATTGCAAACATTTGATTATTTAAATATCAATACTTATCTGCTGTGATGAATTGTCCCCAGGTGAAGGACTGAAGGGCACTATACCAGGAGTATGGTGATTATTTAGTCAAAGTGTAAAATGTGTATATGTATTTGCATATATATGCATATTTATACATATATACAGTGATATTCTCTCAAAGCATCACATGAACTCTGAAATTTACATGATGATTCATTTCAATAAATAAAGGTATTCATTGGCCTACCAATTCCATTATCCATAAATATATTTTTAAATAACTAAAGAAAAGTAAATAAATAAATAACTTATTCTTCAGGAGTTGATGCACATTACATGAGATCACTGTAATAAATTTCCTATATCTCTCAAATGTACTCAGAAGTATGGTTAAATGTCACTTAAGAGATTTAAACTTATAATTTGATATTAGAATCTGTAACTATTCAACATAAATATTAACATTGCTACACTTTATTTTTCTAACAGGAAATTCTACCGAAGAATTCAGATGAATGAATATTTGTGGTAGAATATTATATTTCTGTTTTACAATACAACTGAAGTAAGTTTATTTATTTCAATGAAAAGAAAATTAATATTTAATTTCATCATAATGTTTACAGCAGAAAGGTGGATTTGTAA
The DNA here is from genome assembly GCA_036184795.1 of Tokudaia tokunoshimensis. Classification (NCBI taxonomy): domain Eukaryota; kingdom Metazoa; phylum Chordata; class Mammalia; order Rodentia; family Muridae; genus Tokudaia; species Tokudaia tokunoshimensis. Next base: position 32,063,136 of record BTHU01000011.1, on the reverse strand, counting down.
TGCAAAAGTTTTGAAATTATTGTTTTATATACAAAAGATTATTGTTTAAAAAATTCTATTAAAATAGCAACAGTAACCCACTTTCAAATGATGACAATATATAGTTCAAGAAAAATAATAGCGTACACTTCTAGATACACACATGCATAATCATTGTATAAATAACAATGCCTTTGAAGCATTGATCTTTGCGAGCACGTAATAGCACTCGATTACAACAACAAACTTTTTATAAAAGCTATTTGTCATCTTCAAATGATTAGGATGTGACAAAGCTGAATGGATTTTGTGACTCCTCACCAATGAAAGCAAAGATTCCATTATGCACTTTAAACAATATCTGTTATCTTTCACTTATCGTTTTGATTACTAGGAGGCTTGATAAGAAGAGAAAATGAGATCATCAACACTAATTTGTGTTGGTTTCTTATCTTTGTGACAAGCTGTTTGAGTCAAATATTGCCCTTTTGCATCCGAATCATTTCATAGAACTTGTTAATGCCCTGCGACTTGCCATCACACCCATTTACAAAAAAAAAAAACAAAAAAAAAAACAAAAAAAACTTGCATAGGTGTTAAAAGTGATCATGTGAGTGCTCTGATGTGTTTTGATCTTCTTTACAATGTTATTTGTAAGACTAAAAGTTGAACCTGTATTCTCCTTCATATGGGGCCTGTCTACATATTGTCAGATGTGTACAGTGGACAATAATATAGATGTGAACATGTCTTCTAGTTTGTGTGTGTGCATGCACATGCACATGTGGGTGTAGGCTCAATTTCCAATTATTAAAAAGGAAGTGGCTGTCCCTAGGTGTGCACTTGTGTGCAAGAAAAGAAAGAAATAATTTGGCAGGAACTGGTATATTTTAGGGTTCAGTAAAAAGAACTAAGAATCCTTAGTGTAAACAGGATCATATATTTGACACTGGTCTCAGTTCCTCCTTGACTTTCTTTCAGGCTTACTTTGTTTGAAGACCTATTGGATGGAGTTCCCTTTGCAATGTATGACAGGGATACTCAGTTAATACATAGAATATGGACTTAAATCCATACTTGCAAATAAGGATTTACAACAACTTTTTTTATTCAAGTGACTTCAACATTTGTTAGATTTGTGGTATATTAAAGGTGAAAGGGGTGCATAGATTTCTTTATTAGCTTTCAATATTAATGGGGGAATAAATCACAGAAACTGATATAGAAAAGAATATGCCGGGGTCAATGACTGATATATTTCATTTCACTTACATGGTGTAGGATAAGACTTATCTTAATTTGACTTATAATAACTGAGTCAAAGACAAATCAGCAAGTTCCACCATCTCATGCTATACATTTTACAGCAAAAAGGATCCTTTAATTATCAGGGAAGGAGTAATAAGGAATTGTCAACATTCTGAACTTTAACCCCTAAGTTAATACAATTCAGGTGGCCATTATATTTATGGGAAGATAAATTTCACTATTTTAAGAAACTTGTTAGTTAACTTGGTATTCAAATTTTGAAAATTCAGTTCAAAATGTTCCATGCTCAGCGTTTATGGCATTCAAAAGACCAATCATGTCCTTAAGCCTCAATTATAAAGGAGGGTCTCATGAATATAAAATTATAGACTCTGAATATATATGTATATTGTTATATACCTATATATATGTTCTATATATTTAAATATAAACAGGATATATGCATTTAATATGTAAATTACTCCTCATAATTTACACTTCTTTGAATTAAGAGTTGATCATAAGCAAGACTTGAATAAACTTTCCTAATTTGTATTTTGTTCTTTAAAGCTTATTGACATTGTATATATCCTCTCACAATAGAGAGCACCTTTGCCATTCTTATTCCCTGGTGAGTTCTCTAAAGCATGGCGAAGTATACAAATTTGTTCACTGTCTTATTAAAATAAATAGCTACACATAACAAAAGAAATTTGCCCAAGGACGGGAAAATCAAAGTATGCAAAACACCTAATAAAGGGCACATTCAGCAAATATTTGCAAACTTTTAAACAAGCTGTAAAAGAGGACACATGAAGGATAGCAAAACCTTATTTTCTACTGCTCATTAAACTGAAACTACTAGTAAATGAAATTTCACTTAAGAAGAAAGCCAGCACCTACATTCTCTTACTTCATTTGCCAACTTCACATATATTAATAAATCATACTCTTCACTTGTTGAAAGCTTTTTCCTCTTACTTGATGGTTTATGTTGGTGTCAAGTTAGACCAGGCAACAATGTCTGTTCAAATGATGCATCGTATATAAAAGCATACTCTTTAAATCTGCAATGAAACTAAGACTTTGAAAACATGTGTCTATAAAAGTGGGGCACAGTTGTGTTGTATATATTTTTATCAATGCATAATTTTATGAGCCAAAATTGTTCTTTCATTTTATTCCAGTCTTTGAAGAGCATAAGACAAATGACTCACCATTTTCTAGAAACATTTTATATTTTAAATCATCTCTGAAATGCAATCACTAATGAGTTATTTGATTACCATAATCAGAAACACTAATCACTACAGTCTTGATGAAAATTCAGACATTATCTCAAGAGGGCTTTGGTGAAATAAATGTGTCGGCAGGCTATTTGTATTTTCCCATGGTTACTCATTGTGAATCAGGATAAAGAAGCTTTTGCATATAAGTTACAAATTCTTAGCATAAGATACAATACAGATAACAGATATAAGGGAAGGAATCTACTCACAGAAAGGTGAAAATTATACTATACATATTCTCTTGATAACATCAACATATTTCTTGATAATGTACCCAGAGAAACAACTTACTTGATTATATGAACAACTCTGTAATCATATAAGCTATATATAGTTAAATTCTTTATAAGCCATTAATAGCCTTGGCACTTTTGACCTGGTTTACACCTACAGGATCCTGATGACTCTGCACTATGATTAAGTGGTACCCCTGCCCTAAGTACTCTTTTGAACAGTCAACAAAGAAGATAAAAGAGGACTGCATAGAGAGACTAGCTAGTGGATGGATACATCACCTGTCAATGAAAAAAAATGTATGGCCTATAGGATAGAGTAGAATAGAAGATGGAACATCCAGGAGGCAGAAAGAATTCTGGAATAGAGCAAGGTGGAAATTTAGCTAGGAAGATGTGATAATATGGACACGTGGTACCTGCGCACACTCATCTGCCGTATGGCAGAAGGTAGGCTAGAATAAATGGAATATTTTAAATTATATCTAATCAAAGAAGATCCTAGATATATGACCAAGGTATTTGTAAATATATTTCGAGTCTCAGTCTTATTTTTGGAAGTGTGGGCCTGAGAGGAAGAACCAGGAACCTAATTTCAACAAATCATATCTTCACATCAAATATTAATATGATATACGATGTTTTATTGTTGTTAATCACTTGTATTTTTTTAAATAAATTTCCTACTTCAAATACTAAAAGGACATAGAGAAATTCCATTTAGGGCTGAATATTTCAAAGTCTCTTATTCTCTGCTTAATACCCGGCTACGGGGATATATATTTGTTTCCCTCTGTTCCAGAAGAAAGCTTATCTGATCAAATGTACTGATCTCTTGAGTATAGCAGAACCATATGAGGAGTCATTTTGTGAAGGTAGAAAGATTATAAGAGCTAGTGAATAGAGAATTCCAAGAAGACAAGACCATCTAAATCAACATAAACAAATCTATATGACTTCACAGAAACTGAAGAAACATGCTCAGGGCCTGGAAAGGTCTGGATCAGGTCCTCTCAGGATATATTATGGCTTCCAGCTTACTGTTTTTATTGTATTTTTGAGTGTGCAAGCAAATAGTTTTCTGATTCTTGTGCTATCTGTTGGAGCATTTTTCCTGCAGTAGGTTTGTCTTGTCCAGCTTTGATGGGTTTATGTTTTTATTTTATTTTATATTTTATTTGGTTACATATATTTTAAATGGATGGATGAATGAATGCACAGATGAATATATGAATAAATGAAAACCTAGCCCCTAGAGTAAACATTAACAATTACATTGTCAACAACAATGGAGACAAAGTGTGGAGCAGAGACTGAAGGAAAGGCCACCCAGAGACTGTCCTACCTGGGCATTCATCCTATAAACAGTCAACAAACCCCGAAACTACTATGGATGACAAGAAGTGCATACCGAAAGAAGCCTGTTATGGTTGTGTTTTGGAGGGGCCCTGCCAGAACCTTACAGATACAGAGGTGAATACTAGCAGTTAACCATTGGTCTGAGTGCTGGCTTCACAATAGAAGAGTTGGAGGACAGACTGGAGGAGCTGGGCATGGGGGTTTGCAGCCACATGGGAAGATCAACAATGTTGGCCAACCACACAACCCAGGGCTCCCAGGGAATAAGCCATCAACTAAAGGGTACACGTGTTTCCAGCCAAAAAATTGGCAGAGGAATGCCTCACCAGTGAGAGGAGAGGTCCTTGGCCCTGTGAAGGTTCAATAGAGGCCCCAGAGTGGGGAAATCGAGTGGTGTTCATGGGAGTGGGTTGGGTGGAGGAGCATATTCTTGGAGGCAGGGGGTGGGAGGATGAGTTGGGGGTTTTTGGGGAGGGGGAAACCTGGAAGGGGTATAACATTTGAAATGTAAATGAGGAATATAGTCAATAAAAAAAATTACATTGTCATTTATAAATTCTGGGAGAGGAAAACTCAGTTTCATCCTAAAGAGTGACATTGGATATATCAGCTATTCTAGAGCAGATTCAAAAGTAGTTTACCAACATATTATTATAATTATAATAATTATTATTATTACTATTACATTTTTATTTGGTTACATTTCTGTGATGTTTTGGGGTTTGTTTGTTTTTCCTTTTTGGTTTGGTTTTAATTTGTTTTCTTGGTTTTGGGAGATTTTTGTTGTTGCATTGTATTTTTTGTTTGTAATTTAAGAAATTACTTAAATTTGGGTACAGAGGTAGGAGGGAGAAAGAATCTGAAAGAACCCGGAGGAGTGGGAGAATATGGCCAAAATATATTTAAATTTAAAGTTATTTTAAGAATAAAAATTTAAAAATAAATAAAAGCCCAACAAATGAAAGAATATGAATAGGAATGTGAGATTTATACATTTAGAGTCTGTGTGGATGTTCCAATGTTTCTTTTGTAAATAACATTTAGAAAGTATTCAGTCCTTCTCTCTTTACTTTTTTTCTTCCATACGACTAATCTTTCCTTATCTATTTTTCATAACCTTAAAATACTCTTTATACCTGGTATACCTGGGATACTTTTTATCTTGGCATTTCATAGTCTACATGCTTGGTAATGTTATATTCAGACTCTTCACATATCCGGACAACTTCAAAGAAGTGCATGCTTTCAGTAGGTTCTACTTACCAGTGAGTTATGATAGCAGTTTATTGCTTCTGAACCTGCTCTTCTGACCTATTCAGCCTTGCTTCACTACCAGAAAAAGATGTTTCATATACTAAATGCCACCTGTAAGAATTCTTCTGGCATCTAAGTCACTTATCAAAAGATCAAGTCATCAGCTTTTCCCTTCCTTATTAAAACTTTCTTGACTTTTGCATTCACAGAAAACCGAAGTCTGGTAGGACATATTCTACATATCATAATTTTTTTCAGAAAAGTAAAAAAAAAATTCTGAAGAGTACAGTTGTAAGAAAATAGCCTAAATTATTTTGGGGGTCAGGGGGTACAAGGTCTATGGGGCCACATTGTCCAACAGCTCAAGAAAAGGTAACTTGTATCTGACTCAGGGCCTCACTATTCTGATAGCCTAGATGTGTTGGAAAGACATTTTCTCCCAACTTTCACACTCTATTTATCAACAATAAGTAAGTGTTCATATTTTCTTCACAAGCACACCAGAACTTCTCTCTCTCTCTCTCTCTCTCTCTCTCTCTCTCAATTTTAGCCACTTTGGTATAAAACAAAATTTCAAAACAGTTTCAATGTGCACTTCTGTGACTAACACAATACTAAACTGACACCTAATTCTTAGCTTTATACCCATAGATATATATCTATCAGGCCTCATCAGAGAGATTTATATTGACAATTAATACAGAGACCCATAAATGGTTAATGTAAAGAGAATAAAGGACTGGAGTACTCACTTTTAGCTGGAATATCTATATTACACTGACTACCACGGAGGCTCAAGGATTATATTGGAAGTTGGGGAGAAAATTATGTAAGAATCAGAAATACTAGATGCCCCCAGTAAAACAGCACTTGCTAAGCATGGCAAGACCATAATATACACTGACTCACAGTAGCTGTGGTTCTTTACCCAAGACCTGTAGAAGATCTTGCCAGTAATAATGATAGCATGGATTGGTAAGTGGATCATCAGCTCTCATGCCTAGCTAAGAAACTATTGACAATTTACAGATGCTAGGAAAACGAGAGTACTTTTTCTTCAAAGATATGGCCCCTGAAAAGTCACACATGTTCCCGTAGAGGGTCTCACATGAATGCACATATGGGTGACACTCCATAGTTTTGATGGTTTAGTCTTCAAAGAAGAATAGGCAAATTGGAGATGAAAGAGTGAAAGGAAAATAAGGGATGTGTTAGGGGGGAAAGAATGATTTTTGTTTATAAAATGCATAAGATATATATGCATATATATAAAAATATATATAGATGATATATTTATAGAGAATGACATATAAATATAGATACAAATAGATACAGATACAGATGCAGATATACAGACATAGATTCCATATAGATATAGATAACATTATAATATGCAAAAGAACAAAACTACATATCCTACTTTCACTCTTATTGTCATTGAGCGTTTATGTATAACTGATGCTCCTTATAATAGCCTGTTTCGGTGTTTGTGGCCCTTAAACTCTATGTCAATAACTAACATGTTACCACTCAGGAGACTGAGTGTTTGCTATCTGGACATCAATTGCATTTGTTTAAGGAAACTTTGACGTAATGAGTCTAGATAACATTAGATGGACACGTTTAGCTGTTATGAATGATAATAATAGATAGGATTTTGTTATGCATGATAATAATTTATAGGATTCTCAAACAAAAAAATAGAAAAAACATGGACTAGAATCCATATAGATTTGTATTCTAGATAAATTATGGTGAAATTATGTTTACTATGATTATTACCAAATCTTAGGACTTTCTGAAAATTTCAAGTTATAGCATTAATCCGCTTGAAAGGGAGACACTCCATTTACAATGTATTTTGTGATTCCCTAAACAAGTCTTGAATGATGAATTTCACTGTCTAACTGAGGTAGTTTACCTCAGCACATAATTTCTTATATTAATAACTTCCCTCACAGGAGTGAATGACCTTCTATAAACACAATCCTTCCACTCAATCAAAAAATTAAAGCCTGTTACCACCTCATAATTCATCATCTTTTCTCCAGACAATTGCAGAAGCCAAGCCAAGCACAAATCTCCCATTCTCACCACATGTAATATAAAATTATGCACTCTTCTACACTTATAGAGCATGGATGTATTGAAAATCATCTAGCATTTTGTGTTCAAAATCAAATCTATTGAACAAATTCATATTTCCTGTGAGGTGTAATTTTAAGAGCCACAAAAGTAAAACTGTTCAAAAAAATATAAGGCATCCTAAAACAATAACCTGATGAATGTTTGTATATATTCAATCAGTCTTTCAAAGATGCCTCTTCTTATGAATGCCTCTGAAATTATGGTGCCACGAGATTATAGTGTTATTCTTAGAATCTGCAATGCTGTTGTTTACATAAACTGGTTTAGTGTGGATCTCAGAATTAATAATGGAGTCTTCCTTTTTAAATAAAGATGATCAATGCTTTTAGGGAATTGTGCTGTGCTTAAAGGCACAAAAATACATACTTCATAAACTGACATAAGTTCTTATTTCCCTGTTGTGAACACATACATAAACAAAATATACTGCTAGAGCACAAAACAGCCATGTCAGTGTCTTATTTTTGTTTGTTTGTTTTCTTTTTGAGAAACCAGAAAACAAAAGAAGAAAAATTCTATTTATTTGGTATATTTCCAAATTGAAAAACTTAAGAAAATTAAAGAGAATTTTTAAATTCAATATTTTTGACTATCCTCAGTTAAAGTTACTATTGAAGAAGAGACTGTATTTGGAGAAAACATATTATTTCAGATGGAAAAATTCAAAATTTGGTTCAGAATCATTATTGTATAAGATAGTTTACTATTCAGAAAACTTTATTGTATCATATAGCTTACAAAAACAATAAAAGAGTGAAAAACCCTGTATATCTCTCTTAGTTTGAGAAGAGAAACATTCTAAAAGAATGTGTAAAGCCAAGATCAAAAGCAAATAGTAGCTTCACGGACCTGGAATTTGATACATAAATTGATAGACTTTGTAAATAATCAAAAACTCAGGTGACAGCAGATGCTGGCAAGGATGTGGAGAAAGAGGAATACTCCTCCGGTGTGAGTGTAAGCTTGTTCAACCACTCTGGAAATCAGTCTGGCAGTTCCTCAGAAAATTGGACTTTGTACTACCTGAGGGCCCAGCTATACCACTCCTGGGCATATACCCAAAAGATGCTCCAACATATAACAAGGACACATGCTACACTATGTTCATAGCTGCCTTATTTATAATAGCCAGAATCTGGAAAGAACCCAGATGTCCTTCAACAGAAGAATGGATACAGAAAATGTGGTACATTTACACAATGGACCTCTACTCAGGTATTAAAAACAATGAAATCATGAAATTCTTAGGCAAATGGATGGGACTAGAAAATATCATCCTGAGTGAGGTAACTCAGTTATAAAAGAATACAGGTGGTATGCACTCACTAATAAGTGGATATTACCCCCAAAGCTCAGAATACTGAAGACACTATTCACAGACCACATGAAGCTCAAGAAGAAGGAAGACTAAAGTATGGGTACTTTTGTCCTTCTTAGAAAAGGGAACAAAATACTCATATGAGAAAATATGGAGACAAAGTGTAGAGCAGAGAATGAAAGAAAGGCCATACAGAGACTGCCCCACCTGGGGATCTATCCAATATATAGACTACAACACTGACACCATTGGAGATGCCAAGAAGTGCTTGCTGACAGGAGCCTGAGATAGCTGTTTCCTGAGAGACTCTTTCAGAGCCTGGTAAATACAGAGGCCAAGCATTCACAGCCAAGCATTGGACTGAGCATGGAGTCTCCAATGGAGGAGTTAGAGAAAGGACTGTAGTAGATGAAAAGGTTTGTAACCCATAAGAAGAACAATAATATCAACCATCCAACCCCTCCCCCGCCCCGAGCTCACAGAAACTAAACGACCAACCAAAGAGTACACATGAAGGGACCTGAGGCTCCAGCCACATATATAGCAGAGAATGGCCTTGTTGAATATCAATGGGAGGCGAGGCCCTTGGTCCTGGGAAGGCTCCATGGCCCAGTGTAGGGGAATGCTAGGGAGGGGAGGCTGGAGTGTGTGCGTGGATGAGTGATCACCCTCTTAGAAGCAGGGGGAGGGAGAATGGGATAGGGGTTTTCGGGAGGGGCAACCTGGAAAGGGGATAACCTTTGAAATGTAAAGTAATAAAATATTCAATTAAAAAAGAAAATAAAAGTAATTGAATGGACAGGCCAATGAATGAAGTTCTCTGAATGAGGATATAGGAAATAAATACATATTTGATCCTTAACTAGAAAATGAAATGGCATAAAACAGCTTTTTTCTCATTCAAAGCATGATAAACAAGGGGCGTGAAAGAATCTCGTTGTGCTTCCTCTCTTTCCTTTCATAGGTATGAAATACTTATTCTTCCCTGTTGAGTTGAGCTGTCATGAGTGGTGAGCAAACTTCAGGACAAATATGCAAAACCACCCTAAACAAAATAATATAGTGTGCTGTCCAAATAGTCCTCAAATGGCAGCGTCCACAGAGTTAGTGATTTTGCAGAAGAGTTTAAATCAAAAGTATATAAACTAGTATCACTCCTCCTCTTATAACCACTTACAAACATTTTTTTACTGTAGACAGTATGTGGAATAAGAAAAACGCAACACATCTTTTAGTTGTGGGCATTATCTTGTAACTGTGTTTCATAATATAGTTAGCTATGCAGGCTTTGCACTCTCACATGTTTCATTTTTTAAATTGTATCAGAGAGAAACTCTCATAGCCCGCATAACAGCCACATACATTTAACGGACAATGTAACACCCTTGTTAAAAAAGAGGAATATTAGATAGCATGGTTTAGTATGTGCTGTCATCCATAGAAGTAACTTACATATATACTTTTCGTCAGTTTCTGCCCAGTAGACTAAAGGCAGCATTATAGTTTTAGAATATAATGAAACTGAGGCATAGAGAAATTAAAAAGCTGGCTAAGTTTCAAAATCTACATTGCGTGAAACACTCAGGTGTGCTTTCTCTACCAAGGAGACAAGGTTTGAGTGTTGGCAGATACACTATGTTTTGTTTTTTTGTTTTTTTTATTGTTTAATTAGTTAATGCCGTTTACATGACTTCTAGGAATCGGCAAATAATTATTGCATGTTTACAATTCTTTCTATTTCACCAATTCAGCAGAAACTTATGTTGGAATTTCAAGTATAGTACAAACCTGATGAGGGAGAATTACTATTATACAGTGAGTAGAATAGGAAAAAAGAATTGGCCCTTTCATGCTGTAGGTATGTTTCAAAGTTTTCACTGGAATATGATTTTTTTCAACTATATTAAATTGTTAAGCATGTGCTTTGTGTGGAGAGAAAATGTAAAATACCTGTCTGAACTTTTTACATATCCTCCAGTCATTTCCTTTTTCTAAACTTAAGCATGAATATTGGAAGTAATGTTTATATGCCTACGGATGCTTCCTAAAAGTAGAATCACTTGTCTGTGAATATTCTAGGGATGCTACTTGCTGTAGAACCATTGAGTGAAATTTCCAAAATATACTAATATCAGAATCAAATCAAATTATAATTCAGAAATATGTATGGTCATTCAGGCAAATCATTAAAACATGTCATAATTATGCACACATATATCAAGTAATAGACATATAAGGGGCTATCTCCTTACATGTTCAGTATTAACAAAATTCTATTGCACAGACTTATTTTTAAGAATTTCTCCTTGTTATTTTAGCTATATTAGTATTTCAACAGTTTAGAGAAGTCATTTACGTTCAATGGCATTCTCAAATAAGGAAAATAAACCATAGACCTATTCAAATCTCAAAAAATTTTATGGAAGAATAAATGAATAGCAAAAATACAAACATAATTCCATGTATTTATTCCATAATTGTAATTGTTAAATTAGAAACAGAACGAATACAAAGAATAAAACTAAAAGGAATAATTTGTCTCCAAAATAATTTCAAATTGTTTTTTTCCTCAGTGTAGTTAAGCTTTCTATATATTAGACTTGGACACTTTTAAATAGTCTAGGGAATATAGTTCTGGCAGTAGGTAGATGATTCATTCTAAGAGGTAAGACATGTATTTAGACTGTTAATTGGCTTTTAGTTGAAAACTAATTTCCCCATATTTAATATCCTAAAAGTATTCATTCATATTTTTGTTTGTCTACTGACTCTACAATATGTATCATCTAGAATATGTTCCCTAATATATATTATTTTCATTTTCTTAATGTTTTTTTTTAATTTAATTTAATTTTATTTTTTTAATTTAAATTCCAAATCACTTCCCCTTTCCCGTTTCCTCCCTCCCCGAAAGTCCCATAAGCCCCCTTCCCTCCCTCTTTTCTCCGTTCAACCCCCTCTCATTACTCTGTCCTGGCGTTCCCCTACATCCAGTCTTTCCAGGACCAGGGGTCTCTCCTTCCATCTTTTTAGAAATCTATTGATATGCTGATTGTGTCTAGGGTATTCTGAGATTCTGGGTCAATATCCCCTTATCAGTGACTTCATACCATGTGTGATCTTTTGTGATTGGGTTACCTCACTAAGGATGATATTTTCAAGTTCTGACCATTTGCCTAGGAATTTCGTGAATTCATTGTTTTTAATTGCAGAGTAGTATTCCATTGTGTAAATATACCACATCTTCTGAATCCATTCCTCCGTTGAGGGACATCTGGGTTCTTTCCAGCTTCTGGCTATTATAAATAAGGCTGCTATGAATATAGTGGAGCATGTGTCCTTATTGCATGCAGGTAAAGTCTCTGTTTTAACCTTTCAAATATATTGCTTTTGGAGTACTATGAGAAAGGGCATATTATACAAGTATCCTTTAAATATCTGTAACACAGTAACACTGTAATCTAACTTATCCTTTATTCATGGAAGGGTCTTAATATCTTTCCTGTTCATTTACTAGGTAGAAAGCAGAAGATCATTATGTTCTCCAACTACTATTTTTGCCCTTCTAACTTTTTAAGTCGATTTTGTGCATCGTTTCCTCATTCTTCTTACATGTTCAATGCCTCCTTTGTTAGCTGCGTCAATAGTTGCTTCAAAGTTATTTCTATACCTATCATCAAAACATTTATAACATGCAGATGTTTCATAATTAAATTTAGAATAGCTTAGAAATACCTTCCTAAGAATTCTTGATGATAATTTCTAAAATAAATTTGCTTCTGGGTGAGATATCTTATTCCTGGTGTAATTGAATGGCTTTATTTGTTTATTATCTTCATATAGTCATTTGTAAAACAAGGTCATGACAAAAGCAATACTGAGTTACTTGCAACCCCATAGAAAAAACAGTATCAACCAACCAGGCCCCCCAAGAATCCCAGGGACTAAATCACCAACCAAACAGCACACATGGTGGTACTGATGGCTCCAGCTGTATAAGTAACAGATGATTGCCTTATCCTGCATCATTGGGAGGGGGACCCCTTGGTCCTATGGAGGTTCAATGCTCCAGGGTAGCAGAATGCTAGGGCTGTGAGACAGAAGTGGATGGGCTGGTGAGGGAGGAACCTCATAGAGGCAGGGGGAGGTGGGAGGGGATAGGGACCTTGTGGAGGGGAAACTGGGAAGGGGAATAACAAAATAAGATAAAAGAAGAGAAGAGAAGAGAAAAGAAGAGAAAAGAAAAGAAAAGAAAGAATTTTCAAATTTTATATTGGGAAAACATTTTTTCAAGAAGTATCACCAAAATAATAAATTGCACAGGAAAATGATCTTCTTATGTGAGCCACCCTTGTGTTTATGTCTGTTCTTTTATCTGTGCTATAGTGTTTCTCTATAACAATATCCTATTCTCTCACTTTTATATCATGCCACATCTGTAGAAATTAAAAAGGAAGTAGAGAGAAGGAAATCATGTTCTCATTAGATATTATTGTTCTTTAGATGAGTTAAAACATGCTTAAAATGTTGTTAAAATAACATTCACAGTGCTTCTTGAGTAATTATTGCAAGCAGGGAAGTGATGGGCAGGCATTACCCATACTGATCACTCTACTCATACATACAGCCATAGTGATGCTCAGCCTGTGTCACTAGGCTCTCAATCCAAGCTTCCTATTGTCTTGTAATTAATGTCACATCACTTTAATTGGATTTTCTACTTGTAAGCTTCCTGGATTAAGATTTGTATTGCTATGTTAATTAGCTTTAGTTACCAAGGATGATCTGTGCAACCAAGAACCAGAATAGCCATTCTAGAATCTCACTGTAATAACACTGGCATGAGGTAGTCTCTCTTGGAGACAGTCCAAGCAATTTTAATTATTAACGTGTTTAAAAGATCATGTTAGAAGACTGTTTTAGCAGCAAGGCAGACAGTTGCACAGTATACCCATTCAGAGAGACATTGTGAAGAGGTTTTAGTGTGATTCCATCATTATTTGTCATGTACTTAAATGTGCCACACAGTTTGTTGTGCTAGGTGCATGGGAAAAGCATCTTCTTGTAAATGACCTTGAATTCTTTGAGAAATGATACTCACAGAAGGAATCACTGAAGAATAACTTAAAGAGTTCCCAGAGAGACTTCAAAGGAAGGTTCAAAAAAGATTTAGTGAAACACACCTAGGAAATGTGTTTGAACAACATTATGGCTTACAAATGACATCTTTCCAGGTGTCGATATTTTAATTCTCAGAGGGACACTTTTCCATGGAATATAATAAAGTCTTTATTTGAGGGCAATTATCTCAATGTTTCTACTTAAATTGGAACGATAAAATAGAGATGAATTTCAAAACATAGTCTATTCCCTGGTGAGTTCATTTACTGGGACTGCTATAAGAAAGCATTGTAGAGTGAATGTTTTAAACAAAAAATTGATACTGTTTTGTTTCTTTGGAGAACATGGATCAGAATTAAGGTGCTACTGAGTGTGATTTCTTGGGAGCAATTTCCCATTCCTTGTAAATGCTGTCTTCATTTGTATCTTTACACTGTCTGTCCTCCTTGGGGTTTCTACTTGAATTTTTTCATGATGTAAGAAAACAGCCAGAGTGAATTAAAACCCACCTTTTGACCCCACTTTAACATTTTCTCTTTGCGACTAGGGGTGGGGCTGATGAAGAAGGGAAGGGAAGGAGAAGGAGAGATTAGGTGGAGCTTATAGGAGAAGAAGAGGAGTCAGAACCACACAGTCCTGAGAACCATAAGTATTGGGGATTCTTAGATAGATCGTTAAATGATAATTAGGGTGCATTTGCCTCATCTAGGTGTGTAACTTGTATTTATATCAATTATGTTTTGAGATCATTGTGTGGGCATTTTGTGAATTGAGAATTTACCAATATAAACCTGGCCGATAAAAATAAAACTTCTTTGCTAAAGAACCCCATGATCAGATTAAGTAACAGACTGACTTACAAATAATTAGGATTTCAAGGTTTAAATTCTACCGGAATAATACATGCTTAATATATGTTTGTTAAGGTAAAAATAAAATATAATTAGCATGCTAATTGGATCATCATTGATTCAATAAATTAATGTGTTATCTGTGAGTATGGGATAGTCTAAATAATGACTATTGTCTCAAATTCAAATCATGTGGTATATTTACACTAGAGAGAATGTCAAGAGTCAAAAGATTTCATCCCAATTTGATATGCATATTTGCCACAAGCACAAAGAGGTAAGACTATGAGATTATTATGCCAGGACAAGTTCACTTTATGCAGTTTGTCAAGTTCAAAATATGTTAGAATAATTTTCATATAGAATACAGATATTGCTATAAAATACATTACTTGTTAAAATATTTTCTTTTTAAAATATACAAACGAATTTGAAGCTAAACATATCAAATGTGTAGTTACAAAATATTTAAATCCATAGTTTTGAGGTGAGGCACAGTGTCATATGCATGTATTATCAGCACTCAGGAAAGTAACACTGGAGTGTGACTTGTGTCCAGAAGTTCTAGTGCATAGTAAGTTCCCATATCAAATAATATAATAGATGATTCCAATTATTTGATTTCTTATTACCATAGTGCTTCAAAAACAAATTCCTTATAAATTACAGGTTAATATGAATTCATATTATCATATTGAATAACTCAGATTAACTTATGCTCTTCCAATTTTTAGAACAATTTTAAACTTTGGCATTTTTTTCATATTTTGGATACTGTCAATTATATCCTATATTATAGCAGTTGGCACATACACATACATACATTCTTTCCTATATTAAAAAATAATGATGTCCCTTCTGGACTGTGTCAGTACATTGTATATTTCAGACCATATTTATTATTCATAATAAGAGGAATATGAGACTATGTAGAGGGGAATCCTAAGTTAGGAGATTTCATGCTCAGTGTACCATGTGATACATTTTGGAATCCCTGGCAGTTAAATAGAAAAATAAGGATATTTTGAGGCCTCTCAAGGGGCTAAGCCATGTAAATTTCAGTGCTATTGAAAAGGTTAAGTGCATCCTCTCAGACTTCTCACTCTAAGCCTGCTGGTTAAAATAAGAATGCTGCTTGTTCCTTCTGATGACTTGTTGATGAGAGACCAGTGATCACATTGTTAGATTTTTCTGATGAGTTATACTATGCTTCATCTCAGTTCTACTGCTTTGGCCTGATTAAATTCTGTACAGCTTTTGGACCACTCTCCGAAACCAGGGTAAAGTTGGCCATTTCTTGACAGTCATGCTATTTAACATGCTGATCTCAATTCATGGTTTCAGTCATTTGTAACTTTAGCTCTGTTTGCAACTTTAACTATAGTTTTATGTAGGTTTTACAGAATAGCCAAAATTTATGTTCTTTATTGGTATCTGTTGTAAAATATTCTCTAGGAGAGTAAATTCAATCCTGTGTTTTCTTAAGTTCTTTCAGCTAAAATTATTTACCAGGAGGAAAGGAGAAGCAGAGAAGTAACTGCTGAGTTCTCCCTTTCAGAATTCCGGGCATTCGTAGTACTTATAGCTGTCTTAAGCTATAAATAACAGGAAATTTGATTTTTCTAAAAGCTGTTTAAAAGTATGAAGATTTTACAAAAACTTTTACATGAGCAAGTGGCCTGTCTTCTGTCCTGCAGTATATCCCTGGAGTGGAGACAATTCCTCTGTCAAGAGTTTAATACCTGAATCCACCTGTATAAGGTAATATGCAAAATTATCTTTTCTTTATTCATGTGTTAGTAGTAGTGATCATTATTCCTCATGTATAGTAGTTATGAAGATGGCCCCACATCTAGAAAAATGAAAGTATATGCTTTACAAGAATAAATGATAGTTTTTATTGGGAGAAAAAAATTGTATCATAATGGTGTAAGTGATATGGGTTTCCTTATATTTTTAAGTATTTCAAATCTTCAGCCCTTCCTCCAAAAATTGAAAAGGCAGATGAAAAAGCAAGCAAGTTTCCTTTTTATGACAATGACCTCCATAGGAGAAGCACACATTCAAGTGGTAAAGAGGAAATGTGATTAAACTGTCTACTAGAAGCCTTTTAAGGTTCTCATAAAAATTGGATGTGCAGGAAAGACTTGAACAATACATTAAGTGCCGTGCACATTGAATGTGCTCAGGGTTTTAAAATTTTCAAAAGGGAAGCCTATCTTCTCTCCACATCAACTAATGTTTTTTTACCTCTGTTTTGTTCACTGCAGCTCACAGAACAGCCATCCTCGTCTTACTTATTACAAAGGAAAAGAAGAAAGAAAGAACAAGAATCAGCTTAGAGCTTTGTAACAACTACATTATTTATGAGTGGAATTCTATGTATTTTTATTTATAAGCTCAAATCCATATATATATATATATATATATATATATATATATATATATGATAAAATAAAAGCCAGGCCCAACCCAATATGCTGCCTGACAATATATTACTGTGAAATCTCAAAAAAAAACAAAGGAAAGATATGTGTTTGTCAGTCAAAAAGATCATGATATAGCATTGTGGAAGTAAAATAAATAGGACTGATTTACAATAAAAAGTAACCTATTTAAGATTACATTGCACAGATAGAGCAGAGAGAGGGGGGGGGAGAAGGAGAGGGATGGTGGGTGAAGGAGGAGGGAGAGAGGAGAGGGAACAAGAGAAAATGAGAGAGAGAAAAAGAGATAACTCTGTGTTCTGAGGGCAATGTATATACAGTGGTCTTAAGAGCAAGCAGGTGGCCTTGTCTTCTGTAGTTATATCCCTAGAGTAGAGGCAATTCTTCTGTCAAGATTTTAATACTTTATATCAGCACTAGGGCATTGATTCCATCTAAGTGAACTTATTAGAATTTCTTTCTATCAGTCATTTCAAATTTTATAAAGGCTTTCCAGAAGTGACAGAATATGCCTCTCAATATACAGTTTTCCATAATATAAGTCAGTAGACTGGTTGAAAGATCTTTTATTTTTAGTGGCTCCTAGTAAATGAACTTATCCAGTGCAAAAATGCATGTGTATGCATGGGTGAGGGTGTCTTCTTGCTGTTATTTGAATAAAAGTGTTACATTACTAGTCATGAAGTGAGTAGTAGATTAGAAAGGAAAATCAGTAGTCTAAAGAACACAAATATTTGTACCTGCTATCACTACAGGGAGGAAATTAGAGGATCTGTCTTTCTTGATAGCTTACAGAATAATTCATGATCTATCTTTCTTGAAAGAGTCCTAAAGCACTTTTGATTCATAGGATTCAAGGGCCCTGAGTAAAAAATCTTGGCTCTGTTGCTTGCTAGGTGCTTAATATTAAAGTAACCTCACTTAGTAGTCCTTTGTCTCAGGTGCTTCCTCTCTCTGCTGCCAGTGTCAGCAGAACATCCTTAGGGCTGTGATTTAGCTTAAAAATATTTATAAGACAAAGTTTTGAAGTACCTTATACTCCCTTGATTAAGAAATATTTCTACTAAAACTATAAAGAACTGAATATTCAAAATCCATATTCACAAAACAGCCTCCCAGCCTCCCACCCAAATAAAGCAATCTCCTTCTGAGGCAGTTTTTAAAAATAACACATGATTATCAAAAACACTAATAATAATTTCTTACAAAAATTTCACAATCTACTTTGAAAAAAGATCCGAAAAAAGTCAAGTTCAAATGTTAAGATGATATTTATATATGACTGTACATGTAATCTGTATAGCTATTTTAAATTACATGCTATAAATTCAGGATATCATTAAATCCTATTGATATAAATGAAGGAAAATATGCCCACAAAAGTGTTTCTTCAGTTTCTCAGGCAAAGAAGTTAACTAGCCATTTCATGAAACTCACCAGGAAAGGCTAAGTTGGCAGATCAGCATATGTATTATCAAATTGTAGTTTGTTTTATTTCAAAATCCAAAAACAAATCCAAATTTGTCACCCACTGAGAAAAACACTTAAGACTTGGTATTACTCTAATAGTAAGGTAGATTATTAGACCTCAGTTTCTAAATTGGGAATGTGAATGCCCTAGTAGGTTTATATATTAGATTTATAAAAGTACTTAACTATGCCCAAGATAAAAGGGAGTTTCAGTAGTTGTTTCTCAGTCAAGATAAAACATTTATTTCTCCTATTTAGAGTAGGAACAATCTGAATATCAGACAAAGAAGGCAGAAAAGAAGTATCATCAATCATCCCTTAGAATCTTGTGAAACATCTTGGATTTTGTAAATATTACTTGAAAAACTTGTTTTAATTTGGCTGTGCTCTAATTAAACAACACAAAATATGACATTTATTTGTATACAAAATATTTATAATCCAATAATTTTATAAAAAAAAAACAAGTTTGAGCAAAGCAATTAGGATAAAACACATACTGGTTTTCTAATAAAACCAAGGAAACAATGATTTGCATGGGTGTATATTCTATTAATTAACATTACCTAATTTTCAGATCTAAGCAATACTATATGAGTAAGTTTTGCTGTCAAATGTGGCCAAAGAACATACAACATTCCCACCATCTACTTTGCTACTTGACTACTGAACAACCTTGGTGGTTGGAAACAGAAATAAATGACATTAACCGAAGCTGATTAAATTCGACCTGAGTTACAGGGGAAGACACACCTCTTTTGAAAATTGGTTATTTGGTATATTTTCATTTCAAATGTTATCCCCCTTCCCAGTCTTCCTCTGAAAATTCCCCACTCTTCCTCTCTCCCCCTGCCTCCACAACAGTGCTCCCCCACTCACTTCACAGGACGCAGGACTTTCCCTCCCATTGATTCCGACAAGGCAGCTAGAGTTTTGGGTCCCTCAATGTGTACTCTTTGCTTGGTGGTTTAGTCCCTGGAAGCTCTGGGGGGTCTGATTGGTTGATATTATTGTTCTTCCCATGGGATTGCAAACCCCTTCAGCTCCTTCAATCCTTTCTCTAACTACTCCACTGGGGTTCCTGTGCTAAGTCCTGGTGCTGCAAGCATCAACATCTGCACCCGTAAGGTTCTGACAGAGTCTCTCAGAAGACATTTTCATCAGGTTCCTGTCAGCAAGCACTTCCTGGCATCAGCAAGTATCTGGGTTTGGTGGCTGCACATGGGATTGACCCTCAGGTGGGGCAGTCCCTTAACAGTCCTTCCTTCCACTGCTCCACTCCTTGTCCCTGTGTTTCCTTTAGACAGGAGTAATTATGGATTAAAAGTATTGAAGGATGGGGTGGCCCCATCCCTCAACTAGAGGCCAAGTGTAACCTCTGGATGTGGTCTCTACAGATTCGCTGCCCCCTTTGTTGGGAATTTCAGCTAATGTCATCCCTGCTGGGTCCTGCAAGACTCTTGCCTTTCTGGCATCTGGGACTTTCTTGTGGCTAACTCCATTTCCCATCCCCCATTGCTACACACCTCTCTTCTATTTCCTGACCCTCTGTACATCTTGCCTGTCTCCTCCCACTCCTAAACCTGCCCCCGTATTTTCCTCTACCCCTTCTCTCTTCCTCCCAGGTCTTTCCAACCCTCTATCTCCTTGATTATTTTGTTGCCTGCTCCAAGTAGAACGGAAGCACCCACATTCTGGTCTTC
This sequence comes from Tokudaia tokunoshimensis, assembly GCA_036184795.1. NCBI lineage: Eukaryota > Metazoa > Chordata > Mammalia > Rodentia > Muridae > Tokudaia > Tokudaia tokunoshimensis. The sequence goes on along the minus strand of BTHU01000011.1, from coordinate 32,042,716 downwards.
ATTTTCCTTGACCTTCATATGATCGGATAGTTTTGGTAAATAGCTGCAAGTTCTCATTTTAAGCCATTCTACTGAGTCAATGCCAAGTTGAATTATTGAACTTATAACTGCTGCTCCTCTTCTTCCTAACCCTACTCTCCTTTCACTCTTTCTCCATCTAGCACTCCTATGTTTCCAACAGTGCCTAATATCCTTCTACCTCTCTTCAATGCCTTTCTCCACTTCCTTCTCTTTTATTTTTTGAATGAGTAATTTTGACATAAATCACAAAACAAATAACCAGATCAATCATATAAGCAACTGCATCAACACTAATTCAGAAAAAGGATTTTTCTAGGTTTTTTTAATTTGGCTGACTACTTGTGGTTACCATGTTCTCTTCAATAGCACCAACTTTCATGGAGAATCACTAAATACTGATGATGAACTTTTAAACAATAAAATGGGAAAATGTGATTTTAAAATTTCTACAATTCCCTTTTCCTCTTTTACACAAAAATCCATAACTATAACATCTTCAAGAGTAGAGATGCAGTTGGAAAGTGCTTTCCCACCTTTACTTTTTGAGTCTAGTGTATATGAGTATATTTAAACATACCACACACACACACACACACACACACACACACATATAGCATATATACAAACACACAACACACACATATATATATAAACACGTATGAAATATTTAAGTTGCATTTAATTTTATGAATATTAGTCAATTTAAATCATGTATATAAATGTATATGTATATATATACTAATGTATTTCTTCTTTTATTAATTATTTTTATACACTCCACATTTTATTCCCCACTGATCAACCCCTGTCCACCTCTGACTGTTCCACATCCCATACCTCCTCCCCTCCCCCTGCCTCCACATAGATGTCCCTACTCCCCACCCCACTTGACCGCTCAACTCTCTGGGGCCTCTGGTCTCTTGAGGCTTAGGTGCTTCATCTCTGGATGAACCCAGACCCGGCAGTCCTCTATTGTATGTGTGCTACGGGCCTTATGTCAGTTGGTATATGCTGCCTGTTTGGTGGTCCAGTGTTTGAGAGATCTCGGGGGCCCAGATTAATTGAGGCTGCTGGTCCTCCTACAGGGAGGACCTATATTTAAGCATAGTTCATCATATGCAGTGATCAAGTAGTTAAGATCTAAATGTGATTACCAGTACTGACATGGCAGGTCATAACTATCAGTAACTTCAGTTCCAAGGTATCTGATGCAGTCTTCTGACTTCCTAAGGCTAGTGCATATGATGGAAGTAGAACATAACAGAAAGAATGCCCATGTGATGGAAGGAGTACAGCTTTGAGATATAGAAAAAATCAATCCCTCAATCTCTGTGGACAGGGTAGATGTCGATTTAGAACATATGGTCAATGATTCAGTGAATTCTGCCTACATGGAGGAACCAATTGACAACATCAAAGTTTGGACATTCTTACATTTTGATGAATGTATATTGTGATGCATGAATAATGAACAGGAGTGAGAAGCAGTAGATTTTTTTCATGACCTTTACATACCTCATCATGTGATGTTCTTCCTGCTAGATTCTGATTTGTTCATAATACAAATAATATAAGTTCTTTAAAATATGGAAAAACATACAAAAATTATAAAGATGCATAAGGCAAAATGACAAGATTAAAGATTCTACAGATGCTATAAAGGATGATAATGAGATATCATAGGAAACAGGGCCTGGGAAGTCAAGTTTTATTGTAGTTTAATGAAATAAAACATATAAAAGCCCCCAAAATTCTTCGAAGAAGTAGAACAGGAGAGTGTTCTTAATCTGTGATGTGAGCATCTAATAACACTAGAAAAGGAAGTGACAAAAAACTAAAACTAAACTAAATAACTCAAACTAAAATATTACACTTATAAGTCAGAGTCTTCCAACTACTATAACACCAAGTAGAGTTCTGAGTTGCTATTCACAGTCATTTGGGTCAACTTCATGGGTAAATTCATGTGTCAACTTTTACTTTTCAATCTCTCTAGGCAACCTCACCCTGCCTGAGAGTCTTCATGCTAAGAATTTCCTAGGTCAGACTCAAACTGAACATTAACTTCTACTGACCTCTATCCTGCTAACCTGAAAGATAGAAGTATCAATCAGTATTTTTGGTTTTCAAGAATATTGACTCACAGTACAGATTTTAAATCTGTTAATTTTGGGAGGTTGGGGAGATGGCTCAGGATATAAGAGCATTGACTATTCTCCTAGAGAACTTGGGGGTTGGGTTCTCAGAATCAACATGATGACTTACAACCTTTTATATAAAATTCTACTTCCAGAGTAGGTGACGCCCTCCTTTGCACATTATAGCATGTTTGTGGTGCACAGAAATATAAGTAGGTGAAACACTCATATATGTTAAAAAATTAACATATATTTTTTAAAAATTAAAATATAATAATTAAATTAAAAATAGTATCTTCAGGGATTATGTACTTAAAATGAATCTGTCAATGCATTTCAGTATCTTCTTTGCTCTCATCAGCAGGTGAATATTACACCATAACCAAATCAGGACAAATCACATGAATACAAACTCTAGGTTATTAAAAAACAGTGCATTAAATCAATTCATTTAACTTAGCATCTAATAAAGTAAGTATTCACCAAAACCATAAATATATGTACATATATTACTTACACTACATTTATGTGCAAAGGCATAAACAAGATCCAAACAACTACTGGATGTGGGCAATATGAAGAAAAAAGGAAATTATGGATATATGCTGTATGAAGCAAAGAACATAGGCTAGGAATGTGGAACCTAAATTGATTTAGAATCTTCCTGATTATAAACTATATGAGGTCATTTCTATTTCTGGAAAATTCTAATATTAATTTTTAGAGTGTCAGATTAAATAATAATGACTATATGTACTTGGGTTATTGTGAAAATTAAGTGGATAGTAACTAGTATATCAATTTGAACGCTGTCAAGAAATTTATTCAGCATTATTTTAAAACGTTTATACAAATGATAAATTAAAAAGAAGATCAAATTCTCACTCATTTCCAACAATGAGACAATATATTCCAAGCTGAATAAGTCTATGCTTCTCAGTAATAATGTCAGTTGGAGCCTGTCCTTGAGTTAGATCTCAATTTGGGCCAGTCACTGGACCTCCTTTCCCTCAGTCTCTACTCTATTTTTGTCCCTTCAATTCTTTTAGACAGGGACAATTCTGGGTCAGAGTTTTCGATTGTCACCTGGCAACCCTATCCCTCCACTTGATGCCCTGTCTTTCTACTGGAGTTGGACTCTACAAGTTCCCTCTCCCCACTGTTGGGCAGTTCATCTAAGGTCCCTCCATCTGAGTCCTGAGCATCTCTCATCTCCCTGGTTTTGTACATTCTAGAGGGTCTCCCACCTCCTTCCACGTGAGGTTGCCTGTTTCCATTCTTTCTGCTGGCCCTCGGGGCTTCACTCCTGATAACCCCCATACCTGATCATGTTCCCCTCTTCCCTTCCCTGTCGCTTTTCCTACCCAGGCCTGACCCTTCCACTGTCTGCTTGAGTTCTGTGGATTGAATCCTGTGTATTCTGTATTTTTTGGTTAATATTCACTTATCAGTGAGTACCTAGCATGAATGTTCTTTTGGATCTGAGTTACCTCACTCAGCTGATGCTATATAGAATGCTTATAGATAAGAGCCTAGCATGGGGACCTTCCAAGAGGCCCAACAAGCAGCTGAAAGAGCCAGATGTAGATGCTTACACCCAACCAATGGACAGAAGGTGGGGACCCCTGTGGTTGAATTAGGGAAAGGCTAGAATAAGACAAGGAGGAGGAAGATGCCATAGGAAGACCAGCAATATCAACTAACCTGGACCACTGAGATTTCTCAGACACTGAGCCACCAACCAGGCAGCATACAGCAGCTGATATGAGGGTCCAGACACATATAGAGCAGAGGACTGCATGGTCTGACCTTAGTGAGAGAAGAAGCACCTAACTCTCAAGAAGACCCAGGGAGGAGGGAGGTCTGGTGGGACAGTGGCGGGAATATCCTGTTGGAGAAAGGGAAATGAAGAATGGGATGAGGAACTGTTGGATAGTAGACTCGGAGGGAGATAGTGACTCGACTGTAAAACAGATTAAAGAGGCTCCAGTGACCAGGTAGTTGGGACCGCCAGGCTCAGAGACAGACAGGCATAATATCGCTTCGGTTTCAGGCAGCTTGTGTGTAACCTGCTCCCAGGTGCTGGGCTGATCTGCAGTAACCAGCGCGCCAGTTCCGCGGTGGGACCTTCTGCCTGGTGGAGGGACCCCGCGCAGGGAGGGAGCCTGCCAGCTTCCCTTCCGCGACCTCTGTTCCCGCGGACTGCGCTGGAGAGACCGGTACCCAGGCTCTCCCCCCGATATAACATCACTTGGGACACGGCCTGTTGGGGCTTCCGTCTGTGCCCGAGGGCGGGTTGGCGCTGTGGTCATCTGGGTGCCAGATCGGCGGGCCATCGTGACCACAGGGAGAGCGGTGTGAGCGGCGCCACGGAGAGTGCCCTCCGCCATCTTTGCTCCAGTGACCAGGTAGTTGGGACCACCAGGCTCAGAGACAGACAGGCATAATATCGCTTCGGTCTCAGGCAGCTTGTGTGAAACCTGCTCCCAGGTGCTGGGCTGATCTGCAGTGACCAGCGCGCCAGATCTGCTGTGGGACTTCTGCCTGGCAGAGGGACGCCCCCTCCCCCCCCCAGGAGAGATCACACACCCCTGCACAGGGCAGGAGCCTGCCAGCCTCCCTTTGGCGACCTCTGCTCCAGGAATCCACTAGGCTGAGCCTTTAGATGTGCAAGGCCTCCCCAATATAAGATCACTTGGGGCAAAGCACATTAGGGCTCCAAAGTCACTCAGGAGCAGGCAGGCCCCAGAAATCGGTGCCAGGGGAATCCTGGTAATCCAGGGGGGCAGAAATAGCTTTGCAGGCTCACAGGAGGTCCAACCAACAGCCAGTGGCAGCAGGACCAACTAACACCAGAGGTATCCAGATGGCAAAAGGCAAACGTAGGAATGTTACTAACAGTAATCAAAGTAATGTGGGACCATCCGAACCCAACTCTCCAACAGCAGCAAGTCCTGGATACCCCACCACACCTGAAAGACAAGATCTGGATTTAAAATCACTTCTCATGATGCTATTAGAGGATCACAAGAAGGACACAAATAAATCTCATAAAGAGTTACAGGAGACCATGAATCAACGGTTAGAAGCCCTTACAAAGGAAACACAAAAATCGCTTAGAGAAATGCGGGAGAACATGGATCAAAAGATGGAGGCGCACAAGGAGACAACACAAAAATCGCTTAACGAGATGAATCAACGGGTAGATGCACTCACAAAGGAATCACAAAATTTGCATAAAGAAATGCAGAAGAATATGGGTCAACAGACGGATGCCCATAAGGAGGCAACACAAAAATTGCTTAAAGAAATGAATCAACGGTTAGATGCCCTTACAAAGGAAACACGAGAACTGCTTAAAGAAATGCAGGAGACGATGGATCAACAGATGGAATCCCATGAGGAGGAAACACAAAAATCGCTCAGAGAAATGCAGGAGAACGTGGGTCATCAGGAAGAAATCCTGAAAGAGGTAATGCAAAAATACCTTAAAGAAATACAGGAAAATACAAACAAACAAGTGAAGGATCTCAGCAAATCCATCCAGGAACTAAAAAAGGAAGTAGAAACAACTAAGAAATCACAAAGGGAGACAACTTTGGAGATAGAAAACCTTGGGAAGAAATCAGGAGTCATAGATGCAAACATCAACAATAGAATACAAGAGATGGAAGAAAGAATCTCAGGTGCTGAAGATTCCATAGAAAGCATCGACTCAACAGTCAAAGAAAATGCAAAATGCAAAAAACGCGTAACCCAAAACATCCAGGAAATCCAGGACACAATGAGAAGACCAAACCTAAGGATTATAGGTATAGATGAGAGTGAAGATTTGCAACTTAAAGGGCCAGTAAACATCTTCAACAAAATTATGGAGGAAAACTTCCCTAACTTAAAGAGAGAGATGCCGATGAACATACAAGAAGCCTACAGAACTCCAAACAGACTGGACCAGAACAGAAATACCTCCCGTCACATAATAATCAAAACACCGAATGTTCTAAACAAAGAAAGAATACTAAATGCAGTAAGAGAAAAGGGCCAAGTAACATACAAAGGAAGACCTATCCGAATCACATCAGACTTCTCACCAGAGACTATGAAAGCCAGAAGATCCTGGGCAGATCTCATGCAGACACTAAGACAGCACAAATGCCAGCCTAGACTACTATACCCAGCAAAACTCTCAATCACCATAGATGGAGAGACCAAGATATTCCATGATAAAACCAAATTTTCACAATATCTTTCCACAAATCCAGCCCTGCAACGGATAATAGGTGGAAACCTCCAATACAGGGAGAGAAACAACACCCTGGAAAAAATGAGATAATAACCTTCTTGAATCAAACCCAAAAGTAGATAACCACTCAAACATAAAGATAGCGTCAAGAATGGCAGATGGCAATAATCACTATGCCTTAATCTCTCTTAATATCAATGGTCTCAATTCCCCAATTAAAAGACATAGACTAGCAGACTGGATACGTAAACAGGACCCAGCATTTTGCTGCATGCAGGAAACGCACCTCAGTGTCAAAGAAAAACACTACCTCAGAGTAAAAGGCTGGAAAACAATTTTACAAGCAAATGGCCCCAAGAAACGAGGTGGAGTAGCCATCCTAATATCGGATAAAATTGATTTTCAACCCAAAGTCATCAAAAAAGACACAGAAGGACACTACATACTGATCAAGGGAAAAATCCACCATCAAGAACTCTCAATCCTGAATATCTATGCTCCAAATGCAAGGGCACCCTCATTCGTAAAAGAAACTTTACTAAAACTCAAAGCACACATCGCACCGCACACAATAATAGTGGGTGACTTCAACACCCCGCTCTCTGAAATGATCGTTCAGGAAAGCAGAAACTAAACAGGGACACAGTGAATCTAATTGAAGCCTTGGACCAAATGGAACTAACTGATATATATAGAACATTTCATCCTAGAGCTAAAGAATACACCTTCTTCTCAGCTCCTCATGGTACCTTCTCCAAAATTGACCATATAATTGGTCACAAATCAGACCTCAACAGATACAAGAAGATAGAAATAATCCCATGCCTCCTATCAGATCACTATGGAATAAGGGTGGTCTTCAATGGCAACAAAAACAAAAGAAAACCCACGTACACATGGAGGCTGAACAATGCTCTACTCAATGATAACTTGGTCAAGGTGGAAATAAAGAAAGAAATCAAAGACTTTTTGAAAGTTAATGAAAATGAAGGCACAACATACCCTAACTTATGGGACACAATGAAAGCAGTGCTAAGAGGAAAATTCATAGCCCTGAATGCCGCCAAAAAGAAACGGGAGACAGCATACACTAACAGCTTAATGGCACACCTGAAAGCCCTGGAATAAGAAGAAGCAAATACACCAAAGAGGAGTAGAAGGCAGGAAATCATCAAACTCAGGGCTGAAATCAATCAAGTAGAAACAAATAAAACCATACAAAGAATCAACAAAACGAGGAGTTGGTTCTTTGAGAAAATCAACAAGATAGATAAGCCCTTAGCCAGACTAACCAGAGGGCACAGAGATAGTATCCAAATTAATAAAATCAGAAACGAAAAGGGAGAAATAACAACAGAAACTGAGGAAATTCAAAAAATCATCAGATCCTACTACAAAAACCTGTATTCAACACAACTAGAAAATCTTGAGGAAATGGACAATTTTCTTGACAGATACCAAGTACCAAAATTAAATCAGGATCAAATAGACCATCTAAACCGTCCTATAACCCCTGAAGAAATAGAAGTTGTCATTGGAAGTCTTCCAACCAAAAAAAGCACAGGTCCAGATGGTTTTACTGCAGAATTCTATCAGACCTTCAAAGAAGACCTAACACCAATACTCTTCAAACTGTTCCACAAAATAGAAACAGAAGGAACACTACCCAACTCGTTCTATGAAGCCACAATTACACTAATACCAAAAGCACACAAAGATCCGACAAAGAAAGAGAATCTCAGGCCAATCTCTCTTATGAATATCGATGCAAAAATACTCAATAAAATTCTTGCCAACCGAATCCAAGAACACATCAAAACGATCATTCACCACGATCAAGTAGGCTTCATCCCAGGGATGCAGGGATGCTTCAATATAAGGAAATCCATCAATGTAATCCACTACATAAACAATCTCAAAGAAAAAAACCACATGGTCATCTCATTAGATGCTGAGAAAGCATTTGACAAAATTCAGCATCCTTTCATGCTAAAGGTCTTGGAAAGATCAGGAATTCAAGGCCCATATCTAAACATAGTAAAAGCAATTTACAGCAAACCAGTAGCCAGCATCAATCTAAACGGAGAGAAACTTGAAGCAATCCCACTAAAATCAGGGACTAGACAAGGCTGCCCTCTCTCTCCATATCTTTTCAATATAGTACTTGAAGTTCTAGCTAGAGCAATTAGACAAGAAAAAGAGGTCAAAGGGATACAAATTGGAAAGGAAGAAGTCAAACTATCACTATTTGCAGACGATATGATAGTATACATAAGCGACCCAAAGAACTCCACCAGAGAACTCCTACAGCTGATAAACGACTTCAGCAAAGTGGCCGGATATAAAATCAACTCAAGCAAGTCAGAAGCCTTCCTATACTCAAAGGATAAGCAGGCTGAGAAAGAAGTAAGAGAAATAATACCCTTTACGATAGCCACAAACCATATTAAGTATCTTGGCGTGACGCTAACCAAACAAGTGAAAGATCTGTATGACAAGAACTTCAAGTCTCTGAAGAAAGAAATTGAAGAAGACCTCGGAAGATGGAAAAATCTGCCATGCTCATGGATTGGCAGGATTAATATAGTAAAAATGAGCATCTTACCAAAAGTAATACACAGATTCAATGCAATCCCCATCAAAATCCCAACTCAATTCTTCATAGAGTTAGAAAGAGCAATTCAAAAATTCATCTGGAATAACAGAAAACCCAGAATAGCTAAAACTATTCTCAAGAGTAAAAGAACCTCTGGGGGAATCAGTATCCCGGACCTCAAGCTGTACTACAGAGCAATAGTGTTAAAAACTGCATGGTATTGGTACAGTAACAGACATGTAGATCAATGGAACAGAATTGAAGACCCAGAAATGAATCCACACTCCTATGGTCACTTGATCTTTGACAAAGGAGCTAAAACCATCCAGTGGAAAAAAGATAGCCTTTTCAACAAATGGTGCTGGCTCAGCTGGAGGTCAACATGCAGAAGAATGCAAATTGACCCATCCTTATCTCCTTGCACTAAGCTCAATTCTAAGTGGATCAAAGATCTCCACATAAAACCAGACACACTGAAACTAATAGAAGGGAAACTAGGGAAGAACCTTGAACATATGGGCACAGGGGAGAATTTCCTGAACAGAACTCCAATAGCTTATACTCTAAGATCAAGAATAGACAAATGGGACCTCATTAAATTACAAAGTTTTTGCAAGGCAAAAGACACCGTCAAAAAGACAAAGCGGCAACCAACTAACTGGGAAATGATCTTTACCAACCTTACATCCGACAGAGGGCTAATATCCAAGATATACAAAGAACTCAAGAAGTTAAACTCCAGAGAGGCAAGTAACCCTATTAAAAAATGGGGTACAGAGCTACACAAAGAGTTCTCACCTGAAGAATATCTAATGGCTGAGAAGCACCTAAAGAGATGTTCATCATCCTTAGTCATTAGGGAAATGCAAATCAAAACAACCCTGAGATTCCATCTCACACCAGTCAGGATGGCTAAGATCAAAAACACAGGAGACAGCAGTTGTTGGCGAGGATGTGGAGAAAGAGGAACACTCCTCCACTGCTGGTGGAATTGCAGGCTGGTACAACCACTCTGGAAAGCAGTCTGGCGGCTCCTCAGAAAACTGGGCATGACACTTCCGGAGGATCCGGCTATACCACTCCTGGGCATATACCCAGAGACTTTACCTGCATGCAATAAGGACACATGCTCCACTATATTCATAGCAGCCTTATTTATAATAGCCAGAAGCTGGAAAGAACCCAGATGTCCCTCAACGGAGGAATGGATTCAGAAGATGTGGTATATTTACACAATGGAATACTACTCTGCAATTAAAAACAATGAATTCACGAAATTCCTAGGCAAATGGTCAGAACTTGAAAATATCATCCTTAGTGAGGTAACCCAATCACAAAAGATCACACATGGTATGAAGTCACTGATAAGGGGATATTGACCCAGAATCTCAGAATACCCTAGACACAATCAGCATATCAATAGATTTCTAAAAAGATGGAAGGAGAGACCCCTGGTCCTGGAAAGACTGGATGTAGGGGAACGCCAGGACAGAGTAATGAGAGGGGGTTGAACGGAGAAAAGAGGGAGGGAAGGGGGCTTATGGGACTTTCGGGGAGGGAGGAAACGGGAAAGGGGAAGTGATTTGGAATGTAAATTAAAAAAATAAAATAAAATTAAATTAAAAAAAAACAGATTAAAGAATAAAATGATAATAATGATAATAATAATAATAAAAATAATAATAGTAAATATCTATGCTTCTCATATATTACCTGAATAAAATTTATGAAATATTTGAAATTAAATTTGATAATAAACATATAAACTGCTAAACAATTAAATCACAATCTGAATAATGAAGAGCTAAATATCACATGGATGTGGTGATTTGTATTGTTCTCAGTGAACTGATCCTAAGAACAAAAACTGTAGATACATAAGCTCATTTATTTTTTAAAAATTGTGGAACATTTCGGTATAAATTGTGTATGTCTTTCCATCACTTAATTACATATAATTTTTAATACAAATAAGTATTATGTAGAGCATTGACCTATATTCCCTATAGAATAGTAATAAGGAAATTGGTGCATGTTCAGTATACATGCAATTTTTAATATTTCATATATATTATATATATGGAAAAATAATCATACTTATTAAATGATATAGGTAAATGCCATTTAAAGCATATGACTATTTTAAGAATCTAACTTCTAAATTTAACAGGTACAAAAGCAATTTGGCCTATAATTGTAATCTCAGTACTTAGGAGTATGATGGAGGAGGATTACCACAAATTAAAAACCATATTGAACTGCTCAGTGAGAAAGCTAGTCTAGGATATTAGAGCCTCAAATTAATTTTAAAAGAAACACAAGAAGGGAAACCAGTTGACTGATCCGAAGAGTTGAAGTAGTAAAAGCAGGAAAACAAAATGTAACAATAAAACTCAAGCAAACAAAACTAACAAAACAACAGCACAAAATTCACAAATACTGAGAGAAAATTTCTATGTATACATATAGACTACGATACTGAGCATTTATGGTGACCATGACAGATAATAACAGCATAACAAGGTTCATAAACTCATAAATATTTCCTTTGTGCCTTTCATAGCTTTGGAAAACCAGAGAAACTGAGCACTTTATTTTCTTTTTTTTTTTTTTTTTAATTCCTAAAGTCTCCACAGGTCTCTTTTAAATTTATAACCATAGCTTTTAACTTTTTTTCAAATAAAAATCATATACCAAAAGTTTTATGTTCAAAGTATGATATATTTGAACTTCCCTCCTGTATATTCTCTGTATATTAAGATGAAACATCTATAGGAGTTTAGTAGATTATGTGGGAAATATTCAATTACAAATATATCACAAGCTTAACTCCAACAATACATTTTTATACACAATAAAGTCATATATACTTTGCAGTTTATAAATGTTCAATTAATATACCATTTTTAGCACATCCCTCACATCCTATGACAGATGCCCTCCTTAATTTTGAACCAATGAAAAATGAAAATTGGAACTAAATTTTAATGTGAGGACCCAAGATGTTTACAAGACCTATTTAACCAAGTTTACTTCAGTGAGTATGATGAATTGTGTTTGTTACCACACTGGCCAATCCATGGCTCAGCTTCCTAAATGTCTGCACTTTTATACAGCTGTAACACAGACTACAGTGGCTGGAATTCTAAGAGTCGGGAGATCCATAAGATTTCAGTTTTAAGGTCCAGATTTCTTACATTCCACAATGGAGGGTAGAAGAAGCTCTTCTACAAACCGTGTCTCAATTTTAGAAACATCCCCAGTGTCAAATTCTTATGTTTCAGTGATGAGTAAACCAAAAATCAAGTGTAGTAACATTTTAGGATTTTCTTGTATAGTAACATACTTACTATCTATTAAAATTAACTGATAATCATATTCTCCTTCTTGATATGCATGCTCTGATGTTCAGATCATGCAATTTATGCAAAATATAATTACTACTGGAAGAGAAAAGGGAGAGCCCTAGAAAAATTAATGGCAGCACATTGCTACTATATATTTTCTTTTTGATGTATAGCAAAGATAGGGGAGTGTGTCAGAAAATAATTTTAAAAGGTATGTAAGAAGGAAGACCAGTTGACTGAACCACAGAGTTGAAGTAGTAAAAGTTCCTACCCAAACTAAGAAATGAAGGGATTTCTATTTTAAAGAAAGAAGAAATTGTTTATTTTTTAATTAATTTGTTTCTGTTTAAAGGAAACATTTGGGACAAGGTTAGAAAGGTAGCTTGGGGGAGAAATTTTACAAGGTCACATACACACACCCAGGATCATGAGCTCTAATCAACCCAGGCTTTTTTGGGGAAAGGTGAAGTTAATATGGGCTGTGGTAATTAAAGATTCTCCTTTGCAAGGTGAATCTGGCTTCCTTTAGTGAGATAGATTGTACAAGAAGCACTCAATGAAGAGAGGGAAATCAAGTAGGTTTTAGAACAGTGTAATCTGCAGGGAAAGAGAAAGTGCTAGAAAGCTTAAAATTGATGGGAAGGACAGAGCATACATTACAGAAGAAGAAATGACTACATGCTGGAAAAGATATAGGTTGGGCGAAGGTGAGGCAGTTCTCAATGTTACACTATAAATTGAAGTTGCATGAGACTGAGAATGTTGATATTGATACGAATGAGCTCACCATATGTATTTGGAATACTAGCAGGCAACCTGAAAACTCAGACTGTGTAAATGTTGCAATTTATTACAACTTCGGAAATAGATACAATTTACAGAAGAACGGTTGCTGGTATGGTATGAATTTGGTTGCTAGAGATAAATCATTGACCACTAATCTAAAGTAATGTTTAATAGCATGTCATAAAACTTATGTGATGTGAGGAATTCCATCTGTCTTACATTTTTGCTTCTTAAAATTATTCATGTTTCTCTGTTGAAGTGCAGAATTTGTGTTCATAAGTACTTTGCATTAGGGTAAACACTGGCATGCTTTTTTTTTTTCTACATTTGTATCCTTGCATAGATTTAGTGAATGGTGCATTGTTTTAAAAAAATAGATAAATAAAAAGTATAACACTAAAAAGCTTATATTGCAGTGTAAGTTCCAGTATACAAAAGATAAAGTGTTAAATAATGTAAAACAAGATGTATGAAAATGCCTAGAAACTTTATGCAGATATTAAAATGAGCAGCAATCACTAATATTTTGTGGAAAGACAGTTGTACTAGGCAATCAAATACTAAGATATTAATTGATATAATGAAGACAGAGTTTATTGGGAACATTAACTATCTCCATAAGATAAACATATTTGATATCCCTCTGTAATTGTTCTTCATTTTGTAACACATTATCGTCACATTTAATTACTAAGCATTTTGGAAAATCATTCAGCAATCTTAGTTTGAAGCATCTCAGTTGGGGGTCTATTTTTTCACAGAAAATTACTCTGTGAGAACACACGATTTACTCTAGTGTATATGCTAAATTGATGCTAGAAAGAAAAAAAAATAGCTTTATTTAATCCTTTCAGTACTTTTGATTGAAAAAACAAGCAGACACACTATCTGAGTAAATATGCTTTGAAAAGAGGGTCAAGTGGGTGAAAGGGCAGATGTTTTCTGGATTCTCTATTATGCACCCACATATACATGCATGTGTATGTGTATATGTATGTGTATATCGACTCCAGCATCCATCCAAAATGGAATTTCTTTTATGTGTGCATGCTAATACAGTGAGTGAGAAATGGAATTTCCAGACAAGTTGTTCTTCCTGTGACAGCTGAATTGCACTCTTCCAAATATGCTAAAACAACAGATTTTCATTTTGTTCAAGGACTTACATCATCTTTAAAAAGCATTTGAGAATTTGTTCCAGTCATCAGAAACACAGAGCTAGAAGAGAAAATAAACACTGAGGTACCAATGTCACACAGGATTTAAACCTTCGAAAAAGCGTGTGCAATTACAGAGAGCCTTCTCATGGTTAACAGCAGAGGCAAGGTCTTACAAATAAATGGAGTAGGCAGCTTATGGGATGTGATTAGAGGGGCAAGCCAGATGCTCCCATCTAAAAATATCTCTCCCTCCTGTTACCTTTAGAATTCATTCCTTTGCATCTTCTAGGGTTTTTGATCGGTATGAAACCCCCATTAAAATGTAAATACTCCTGGGAGATGAGGAGGCTTAATCTTTCATCAACTCTCATCTTAGCAGACTGGTTGGAATGAAACAAGAAATAGAACAGAGATTTGGAAAAATTAATAGAGAAATAAGATAAAGGGATCACAGTTGTAGAGAGGAGACCCTAAACTTGGAATTTCTATATTTGACAAATTTACCCTGCATCAATTTTAAGTCCACGGGTGATTTGTAAGAAAAAAAAATGAAATTTAAGAACAGAGAAAGGTCTTCAGAAACAGAATTAAAATTCTATGGAACTTATTAAAGAAACGTGCATTTTCAGAATTATCCCATATTTGGAAGAATTATCTGGAAATTAATGTGTAGGACAGTATCCACTCTATTTTCTTTAAGAACTCCTGAGTAGCATTTATACCTCAAAGGATAAAGTCACATCATTAAATGGAAACAACAGGTGTTTATTAAATGATCTGTGGAAATATTAATTCAGATAATGCAAATATTAACATAATAATTATATTAAAACAGAATCATGTAATAGTTGATACAGTTGTGTATGCTCTATTGTTACCAAAATCACGCCCTCTGAGGTTGGTGGTTCTGTCTTCCGCTGCTCTTTTCTAAGTTCTGGTTTATAGTAGGGGAGATGACCTGAATCCAGATGCCATTTATAGTTTGGAGATTTTACACAACCTTTAGCTGTATTAATTTCATAATCTATTAAGTTATGCCACTAAGTTATGTTATACAGAATTTTTAAAAAAATGATATACTTTATTTAGATAGAAGGATTGTGAAACACAGATTCTCCATAAAGGGTGTTGGGAGATAATATATATTTGTAATAAATAATATGAATAGTGAAAATATTAGGTCTAGTTAAGGGAGAATACTGCTTTCCCTTGGGTGTGGTAGGTATACATATATAATTAAAGAGGAGATTTATCTCTAAATGTTTAATAAGCATAACTGATAGACTTAAAATTAAAATAAAATAAGTGATCATGAGTTTCTAGATATAGAAAATATCTGGCTAGAAAATATGAATTCTACCTTGTAGCACCTTGACAATGCAAATAAGCATTTAAAAAAAGGTGTCATGCAGACTTCTTAAAAATGATTAAAACTGTGTGCATAATGTGCCATTGTCTACTTAACAACAAAGAGCTATGCCTCTGCATGCTATCTATCCATCCATTTGTTACGTGGCATTGAACAGGTTTTCGTTTTGTGTATTTACTTTTTCTCATTACTAAAGACAGCTGGTTGAATGCGAATGTTCTCTCAGGTAGCATTAACCCTTGGCTTAGAGATAAGAAAAATATTGAAACTTAATGACGAAATTATTTTCCCAATGTTTACTTGCTAAAGTACTTCCATAGTATCCTTAAAGCCTACACTACACTCACCTTGTGAAGACATAAGCACATAGCACACTCTTTAGAATTTCTAGCCCAGTAGCACAGACAAATGAGTGTTAAAAAAATGTTTTATAAATATGGAAGATTTTGTCTATGTATTAATTTATCTTTTTATTCCACTTTTCAGTATACTACAAATATACACTAACAGTTCATGATGATACAGGTATACTCAAGTATATGGAGAGGAAAGTCTCCTAGCAGAGCCTCAATTTAAAAGTGAAGAGAAAAAAATGGAGAGAAGGAAACGCATTTCTCAGAGTCATCGGGAGCTTTCTTCTATATCAGAAGGCTAACGTAATTGGACTTAAATTTGAATGAATTGGATTCAAGGATCCCATTTCAAAATGTAAGCAACTTGAGTCACCAGCTTAAATTCTGGGGCGTGATATCGAAAGAAGAAAGTAAAGAAGACTATGTGTAAGTGCCGTGGTCTGCCTGTGCCATCGCATCCTCATGGAGTCTCTACGTGTACTCACACAGATGCCCCAGTACTATAGGTAGATCTCCCAACAGAAAAACACACAATTGTTGGTGCCATCTAACTTTTCCTCATTGAAGTTTCTAGAGCATTTATTTAAACATAGGGCCATTTGGAGCTTGCAGGGTCCTGATAGTGACTTTAATTTCCTAATTTCTTTTTATATGTAGACACAACCTCTACTTCTAAGTGCCTGCAGGGGGAATCTAGCTGTTTAAAAGGAATTTCAAAGGAGAAGGTGAATTTGTATGGTAATCCCGCCCATATAAAATAAATTTGGGCCGGGCGGTGGTGGCGCACGCCTTTAATCCTAGCACTTGGGAGGCAGAGGCAGGCGGATTTCTGAGTTCGAGGCCAGCCTGGTCTACAGAGTGAGTTCCAGGCAGGGCTACACAGAGAAACCCTGCCTCGAAAAACCAAAAAAAAAAAAAAAAAAAAAAAAAAACATTTAAAAAAAATAAATTTGGGGTGCATTGCAATTGTTTCTTTCATCTGTTAAGGTACAGATGCGCGCATCTGTGCAACTGGAAGCAAGCTGCCTTTACCAAAGGCCTCAAAAGTCACCGCTGCTAGTTGTGTTCCCTGCATTTTGCTGCATCTTCCTTTACATGCCAGGAGATGAATGCCTTACCTGGTTATGCATGAGCTACTTTCTTCTTCACAAAGTAGCAGGGCGCTGACAGTGCACCATAGGATATAAATGCTTCTCCAGCAAAAGCGCAATGCATAGTGGGAAGTACCTCGGGCAGTAATTGATACAAAGATGGCCTCCTTGCATTTATTGAGTGATGGTCAACCCCCTGCATCCACAGCAACTTGGTTCTAATTATTTATCCTGACATCCCACAACAACATTATTTGATAGTCTTTTAATATGCATGCTTTAAAATTTGGTGTTTCTTAAAGTTTTGTGCCACATGCATAAAGTGCAGAGCATAGCATACATGTTCTTTAAGATTAGGTATTTATTGCTTCGCCAACTTTTTAACAATTCGTTTCATAAAGGGAAAAAAAGTGTGTTTTAAAGGAAAATAGTAGTGTGAAGGCCAAGCCATGTAAAGTCATTCATATAAGGTTAGCAGTCTAAAGGGCATCAGTTACATTCTACTCGTCTTCTCTCAATATGCAAAGTCAGTAAACAACAGCTCTCCAGTTGTGTATATATTTAAAGAAAACAAGTTAAAACCTAAATATTCATGTAAATCATCCAGATGTGCATACACACATTGCAGGCAGCAATCTACACAAAACTCTAAACAACTTTCATCCACATCTGAGAATGTATTTTTTATATTTACCTAGAATTTCTAAGATCAAAATAATATGCCAGAATACTGTATTTGTTTATGATGTATACCCCTGAGATAGTAATTAGTAGAAATAGACCTTGTATCCACAGTATTTATAAGATCTGAATGTTATACACACTCAAAAAATATTTGATGAATGGTTAATAAATAACCACAACTTATTTTTATCATGAATTATTATAATATATTTTATGTTCTACACATAGTCTAATCATCCTCAGTACTTATACATATTGCGAAAATATCATACAAATTATTTTAAATTCTGTCAATATGTCCCTTTTTACATTTTTTCTGTTCTTTCAACATAATATATTTTCTATATACCTGTGTCTATTAATAAAGACAGATAAAGTTCAGGTGAGTCTTTATTGACTGTTCCCACTTCCTGCAACTACAATCAAAAGCACACTCTGTGTTTGAAATAGTGTTCTTCATTGTTTCTAGTACACTTAGTATATATATATATATTTCCCCTTTGGCTCCAAATTCTGCTGGGTGAACTT
Source organism: Tokudaia tokunoshimensis (assembly GCA_036184795.1). NCBI lineage: Eukaryota > Metazoa > Chordata > Mammalia > Rodentia > Muridae > Tokudaia > Tokudaia tokunoshimensis. The sequence goes on along the minus strand of BTHU01000011.1, from coordinate 32,024,400 downwards.
ACATTAAATAGAGGATAAGGGAATTGAATCATATCAGGCTAAGAAAAACACTCTATCTCCTGCAGAGATATTAGAAGATAATACACATTTTTACTTCACCCCTTTTCTTTACTTTCTACCTAGAATGTAATATTTTGACTTTCAGTAAGACAGCTACTAACATCTGAGACTCATGATATTTCTGGTGCCTCACATTATGGAACAAATCTCGTTCAGGGCACAACATGAAGCACATGCATCTTTAAATACCATGGTTAACATACTTGAATATCATGGTTGCATAATTATGTATACCATTAATTAGACGCTATCAAGCAATTTACTTATATGTAGTATATATAAAATTTCACTCATAGGATAACTAACTTGTTTTTAGACATAGCTTATAGAATGGCTTTTAACTCCTCCATTTTAAAAGTTATATGCTGACTAAAGTACCTTAAAATTCCATTTGTACTTTGGCAATCACATCATATTATTGACTAATGTTGAGACTTCCGGCAAGTAAAATCCCAACATCTTTCTGACATGTGCTGATAAGTCTCATAATCCTCCAGCCATACTTGTATGGGCAGCTGTTATAAACCCTATTTTTAACTTACCTTTGTCCAGCTTATGAGATAAACTTCTAAGAGAATATTATGAATCCAAGTTTAATATCTGCAATTGCGATACCTATTATGGAACTCTGACCTTCTGAAATTTTCAGTGCATAAAGTAGTTGAAGATATATTAATGGTATATCAAAAAATATGAAGAGTTCACACACCTGAAGAGAAAAATAGTTCCAAATGCTAAACACCTCAGGAGAACTGCTAGAAATACTGATTTACTAGCTTCCTACTCAACACACAACAATAAAATATTTTATTAAAGTGCAATCCTTGGTGATGTGATTTTGGGCGTCTGCTGACATGGGAAAACAAGACAGTTTGCTTTTCTCTGTTCATGTGAAGACACAAGAAAAATTATTTTTGTCTGCAACTACAAAAAAGAGCTATTAATTGTACCCTGTGATGCTGGTACCTTGATCTTGTAAAACTAGGTTCTTAAAATTTGATAAAATAAATATGCTTGTTTAAGTCATTTAAATTGTTATTTGCCACAATTGTTGTGATGGTGTGAATTAGCCACATCCACCACACATTTATGAATTTGGTGTAGAGGAACTTTAATCCAGCAATATGACTGGTTTGCCAAAGGATCCAATCTAAAGATATGACCTTGCCAGAATGCAGACACACCCAGGATTACTATATGGCTTTGATGGGATACAGACACTCCCTTAATATACACATCTTTAATCCCTAACAACGAAGGTAAAATTAGTTTGCAGAAGGAATCAGCCATATTTGAAAATGACTTCTAATTGAATGTCAGACAAAGTGATGAATAGGAGAAAGATTTGACAGAATGAGTCACAACAGAATATGCCCAATATCCAGGAGAACAGCAGAGAAAAAGGAGGCTACTTAAAAAAAGGAAAGAGAGAGAGAGAGAGAGAGAGAGAGAGAGAGAGAGAGAGAGAGAGAGAGAGAGAGAGAGAGGCGAGCTCATTCAGTATTAAGCCTACAACAATTACATCTGGTGAGTATAAGATACTTTTACAATTTATTCATTTGGTCCCAATTGTTGGAAGTGTTTGGAAAGATATGGAATACTTGGCAGTTAGAGCTTTCTTGTAGGATGTATGACATTGGTCATGGGCTTTGGGTATTTATAGAGTTCTTTAACTCCTCTTTCTTTCTGTACTTCCTGTGTGAGGCAAAAGGTGATTTCTCCCCTTTCTACTCTTACTCTTATAACATGCTTCCCATAAATTCTGGCCTATATCCTTTGGAACTGAACACTAAAATAATCCCTTAATAATCTGACTATTTCATTATGGCACAGTAAAAGAAAAATATCTAAATGCCATTTCCAAAATGAAATTCAAGAATAGTTATTATAAACATAAAACGTATCAATAAGCTTTCAAATGGGTGAAGACAATATTTGCAATTTAGAGGAAATTTTGATTCATGTGTCTTCTTTACCTGGAAAATTCTATGTTCAAATTCATAAAGAAATATGTCTTGAATCTTAAAGAGAATGGATTTTACATGGCATCATACTTTGAATTAAGACACCTGTTTCTGCTTTAAGCACAGAAGAAATGAAAAACACTAGAACAGAAATTGATGGACTTAGTTGATAAGTACTTCTGATTCTTAGAAAATTATATTGAATATGTAACACTTTGTCAATTGGTTTGGAAAGCCATCAGCCAATTTTATGACCTCTCTCTTTCAAAAGCCCACAGTTACACTGAAGTAATAAAATCAATAAACAAAAAAACAAAAAGGCAAAAGTCCTCAAACAAATCAATACAATAAGTTCCTCCAAAACCATGGAGTTAGTTTGTGTTGACCAGCCAGTCCTGAGCATGGGGCCTACTCTGTAGTGCAATTGATAGACGTAGGGACATCTCATTAGAGAGAACATATTTTCCCTAAGAAAAAGTCTAACAATCACAAACAGAAAAGTCATAGTCAAAAACAGAAATTATATTATTTACTTGTTTTTCTTTGGAGTTCAAAAGTTTATGAGTATTTCATTCCAGATGGGTTCCACTTTATAACCAAGAGGAGTTAATAATCCCAGTTGAAAGTCAAAGAGGCATCTGAACACACTTTACCGAGTGCCCTTTCTAGTCTAAAGTCAGACAAATTATATTCAATTGAATTCTATATGGGTTTCCTGCCTTATTTATTTGTTAAGCTTAAATAAAAAGTTTCTTACATGTCTTTGAACTTTCTACCTGAAGGCTTTCAAATTGCATAACGCTGTATTTAATAATTTGTTGTGGTTTTTGCTTCTACCTCTTTTTTTGCAGAAGTTATGAAATTAGGAAAGGTAGTACCAATTTCTATCCTTATTGGGAAAAGAGAGTAAGTCATTGAAACAAAAGCTGATGATAAAGCAAATAATCCAGAGATTGTCTGTTGAACTCAATGGGTTAGAAATGTAGAATTACAAAACAGCAGTCCACGACTGATTTCAAAATAATAAGAATTGTGGAAGACAAAATCACAAAAGAACACACATGGTATGCAGTCACTGATAAGGGGATATTAACCCAGAATCTCGGAATACCCTAGACACAATTCACATATCAATAGATTTCCAAGAAGATGGAAGGATAGACCCCTGGTCCTGGAAAGACTGGATGTAGGGGAACGCCAGGACAGAGAAGCGAGAAGGGGTTGAATGGGGAACAGAGGGAGGGAAGGGGGCTTATGGGACTTTCGGGGAGGGAGGAAACTGGAAAGGGGAAATCATTTGGAATGTAAATAAAAAATATAGAAAATTGAAAAAAAAAAAAGAGTTCAAGGCAAGCCTGAGGCTAGACTCATCTACCCAGAAAGACATTGTCTCAAATCATCTAGAACAAAAATAAGCCAATTTCTCAAAACAAATAAAACAAAACAAAACAAAAAAGAAAACCAAAAAAGAAGTAAAGACAGAATGTTACGTTTTTACCTTTTTATTTAGTTACACTAGCAATAATAAATTTATTCAACGTTAACAAAAAAAAAAGTTGTGGAAGAATTGCTCCAAATGACAAAATACAATCATGAGCATGGATGCAGAATTAACTCTTTACTTTTCATGACATGTTTTAAAATATTTGAAGCGAGAGACAAAGTATAAAAGTACATGAAATACCAGCAAATTTATTTGGACGGCTTTCAATTTTAAAACAAATTCGGTGCAGTGTGTTTTCAATATTTAAGGACTCATTTGTATTCTCACAACCTCACTACAAACATAAATCTCATTCATTTTCCCCCTTACAAGTACAACCAGGACAGACCATTCATTGATGTGATATTTTTTTTTTAGATTTTGTTCCTTTATTTTTTCCATAAAATGATCCAGATCTTCTGAGAGAATGTCTATATTAGGCACAGAGCTTCACTGCTGTTTTTAACTAAACTTAAACACAAATAGGACATCTCCCCCTTTCCATTGAAGTGTCATTCAGCAACATACCCACACTAGCGAGTGGGTGGCTCTCTTTGCAAAGAGTCATCATGCTGTGTTTTATACCTAGTGTTTTATTTTTCTGAAATGAATCTATTCAAATTCTCATCCTATTTATCTGACTATGGTTTCCTTTGAAAATTAGACTCTAGATTCACACTTATGCACATGCACAGACATTTACACAACTGTGGGGAGGTCTTTACCATTTCATGAATGCTATATAATATATCAGCACACAATACATACACACACAATGTATCCAGGTTAATATTCCTTTAAGTGAAATACCTACAACCTAAAATATCCAGAAAAGTGATGTTATTCACAAGTTGTGCTTTAAAAAAAATCTTGATTAAAATACCTATTTAAATATAGAAATGTAATAAAAAATAAGAAGGTCATGTAGAATTTTCAAAATATTTTAAATAATACTCAAAGAGATGGCATAAGAGAGGCAGGATGTAGAAATTAAGGATACAAACAATAGCTCTGCCTCAGAATTCTTTATAAGTGTTGATGATTGCTAATATTGAAGACACCTGACTCATCAAAAACTATCCATAATAAAAATATCAGTAAATTCAAAAAGGATATACTTTCACCTAGTAAATAGAAATAACAAGAGGTTCCTCAGCTCCTATTAAATCTGTGATCTGAAATCAATCAACTACAAATTAGTACTATTCTGAAATGCCTGGATCTCTGTGTTTGGTGTTTTCAGTGGTTTTGAATTAACATAACTCATCACAATTTTTTATCATCTCCTTCTCACCCAATTCTCTAACCTAGTTCACATCTAAAAATGAAACAAGTATATAGTCCCTGAAAATACAGAATAACTTAGAAGACCTTGATTTAAGATCTTTTAGAGAATTACAATTTGCTGACATAAAAAAAAATGAGCTTACAAGTTTTAAAAGTAAACCTAAGAAGTTTCAATTTGAACAAAAATGAAACAGTTTAAAAAAACTTTAATGTATATTGGGGAAAATTGTGTTTTCTTCAATAATATGGTTGTGTCTAAAATAAAGGATCATCTTTAAGAGAAAATAAAAAGAAAATAAAATTAAGACAGATAATTCTAATTAGTCACTGATTAAAATATTAGACCTGAGTTTCTAGTCTGCCTTTTTGATCAATGGTCATAAGATGACAGAGATGGCTAGCAGATATTGTTATACTAAACCTTAAAAATGAATATGATGGTCCATATTCAGATAGATAACTCTGGAAGAAGACTCCTGCTTTACCAGAGTCCAAGCCACTACTAGGAACTCCAGTTCTCAGAATCTCAGAACCCCAGAAGTAACACAGGTACCCCATACACCAGAGGTCACATAGACCACCAAAACTCCAATGAAGATACTCTATTGGACATGAAGACTGTTTGGTTACAAAAACCAGAGTCTACTCAGGCCTAAGAAACTGACAGAAAGCATAAAGCAAGGGGGAAAAACCATCCAAAGTACATCCATTCAGCAAACTAACTTAGAAAGAAGTACTTAAACTTATTATAATCATAGACACAGATGAGTAGTGGCCAGTATAAGAACACACTTTACAACATCCAAGGCAATATGGTACCACCAGAGCCCAGCTATCATACTACAGCAAGTCATGGATATTCAAACACAGATGAAATTTTTGAAAAAGACGTTAAATCAAATATTATGAAAATGACAGAGGCCCTTGAAGAAAAAATGAATAAATCCTTTAAGGAATTCAGGAAAACAAAAACAGGTATATAAAATGATAAAAACTGTTCAACACCTGAAAATGGAAATAGAAATAAAAAAGTAAACATAAACCACTGGACTCCTGTAGATAGAAAATCTAGGTTAGCTAATGGTAATTTTAGACACATGCATCACCAACAGGAGGTAGAAAAGAAAATCTGAGGAGTAGAAGATATGACAGAAGATACTGATATATTGATCAAAGAAAATGTTAAATTCAACATGTTCCAGACACAAAACAGCCAGGAAATCTCAAACACTATTAAAGATCAAACCTGAGAACAATAGTCATAGAAGAAGTTTCTCAACTCAAAAATATTTTCATAAAAATCATAAAAGAAAATTTTTCTATTCAAAAGAAAAACATGCCTGTAAATGTAAAAGAAGCTTACAGAACACCAAATAATATGAACTGGAAGATCTTCTAATAACATTCATATGAGTTTTGGTCTGGAACGTATTTATTACTTTAAACTAGAACTCCTATTAGCTTTGTGCTGTTGGCAGTTTCTATACCCTCACATCTTCTAAGCACAAGACACAGTCACCTCATCTTCTCTGTTGTACATGGTTTATTTTTATGACTCTAGAGTCCAAACACATCTTACCAGTTGCCTTCCTTACTGATGAAGCTCTATCTTTTTCTTTCATTGAACTACTTTACTTTTCCCTAAACTCTTACAGTGATTATCCTCTCATTTATGTTGCCCGTTAAACCAATATTATGCTATTCCTGTTGCCACACTTCGTGTAAGTTCTGAGGATTGGGACACTACAGGTGTCTGCCGAGTTGGCCTTGCAGTTTGTGATAATAGTGGTGAATTGATCTGCAGGCTGCTGGAGAACGCAAATATTTGATTCTGCAATGGCAATGGTATACTGAGGGCTTCCTATGGTTCTTCCATTGCTCCTGAAATATAACCATGTGTATCCTTTTTGATTGTCTTAAAACAATGAATTAATAGTCTGTATTGACTTACTGCAGATTTATATCAATCTCTCTCTCTCTCTCTCTCTCTCTCTCTCTGTATATATATATATATATATATATATATATATATATATATATATATACACTCTTAATGAAAAATGGTAAGAATTTTAAGATGACATTTTTTTCTGATTCATGGGTCTTTATTCATTCTTTACCAGCCAGCTACCAACAACCATGCCACATCCAGGCAGCAACACACAAACTGGCCACCAATGCAAGTCAATTTTACAACAATCTGATGCTTTCAGTAAGAGTTTTAAATTTTTAAAAAAAGAAGATGTAGAAGAAGGAGAAGGAGAAGAAAAGGAAGAACAAGAACAAGAATGAGAACAAGAAGGAAATCAAGATGAAGAAAAAGGAGGAATAGGAGAAAGAATAATAATAATAACAACAATGAAAATAATAATAATGAAGTAGAAGATGCAAAAGAGGAAGAAGAAAATGAAGAAGAGGAAGAGAACTAAAATACCAAGTTACATTAAACCTCATCCTCCAACCAACACAAGTGGTATAGCAATTTAAGCATCTCATTTCTGTTGTTATCTGGCACAACTCCAGGGTCAAAATCAAATAACTCCTAAACTAAGAGATCAGCTTCAAATAATTTTGGTTGCCTAAATTCTTGAAGCAGAAACTTGGAGCTTTTTTCTTAGAAATATTATAAAAATTAATAGAAAACACAGGAGTAAAAACATATAACAAAATATATTTTGTAATTTCCAATATAAATAAAGAATATGCAATCTGTTTTTGTATGTATGTTGACAAAAGGAATCTACCCATTAATAATTAGTGCACAATGTCATTACCAATATATACAGGACTTTAAAAGAGCATTGGCAAGGAGGAGCATACAAAAGAAAAGTTGGCCAGGCATTATTGGAAAAAGCAGACAAACAAACTAGAGAGACTCTCGGATAGTAATAAATAAACAGTTTTTTAAAAAAAAATAATCATTTTCCAGTGTTTTAAGAATATTGCAGTTGTATTTATATGGCCAGAGGTGAGGAAGCTGTTAGTGATAGCTGGGATAAAGTAAATTGTTCTTCAATTCATGTATGTGGGAAAGATTGGCATGCTAACACATGTTAATGGAGGATTAAGTACTCAAGTAAAACTCATTTAAAAAAATATTGCTCAATAAACTTTGGTTATCTGGTGGTTCCTCAGAAAACTGGGCATGACACTCCCGGAGGATCCGGCTATACCACTCCTGGGCATATACCCAGAGGCTTTACCTGCATGCAATAAGGACACATGCTCCACTATGTTCATAGCAGCCTTATTTATAATAGCCAGAAGCTGGAAAGAACCCAGATGTCCCTCAACGGAGGAATGGATTCAGAAGATGTGATATATTTACACAATGGAATACTACTCTGCAATTAAAAGCAATGAATTCACAAAATTCCTAGGCAAATGGTCAGAACTGGAAAATATCATCCTTAGTGAGGCAACCTAATCACAAAAGAACACACATGGTATGCAGTCACTGATAAGTGGATATTAACCCAGAATCTCGGAATACCCTAGACACAATTCGCATATCAATAGATTTCTAAGAAGATGGAAGGGGAGACCCCTGGTCCTGGAAAGACTGAATGTAGGGGGACTCCAGGACAGAGAACCGAGAGGGGTTGAATGGGGAAAAGAGGGAGGGAAGGGGGCTTATGGGACTTTCGGAGAGGGAGGAAACAGGAAAGGGGAAATGATTTTGAATGTAAATAAAAAAAAACTTAGAAAAAAAACTTTGGTTATACATTGTAGGTGTCACAAGCTAAAATTTGAAAGGCAAGTAATCAATAAATGCATTAGATATCATTCTTTCCATGGAAAGAGAAAACTCTTTGGTTGTTTAGGTTTGGTGAAGGACTTTGTGGAGTTTTAGTGTGCTAAATGAACACATGAAGTAAACTCCAAGTCCACACTGGAATTCACAGGGTCACTAATGGTGGTTATCTTCCACTGTTTGAACTCAAATGCAAAGCTATGTTACAATTTCTCAAGCACTATAAACATTGCCCGAAAAAAAATTGTTGAAGTAAACTTCCCTGTTATAAACATATATGCACATGCAGACACATACATGCACAGAGAAGTGGAAGTGAGGGAGTGAGGGAGAGAGAGAAAGAGAAAGATAAAGAAAATATACAAAGATAAAATTTATCTATTATGCCAACAAGATATTCAAACTATGGAATAGTCCATCAGTACATAGATACTTTAAAATCATATATTAGTTCTGAAGTATCTTATTTACTTTCCAACATTTAAGGTGTTTCTTTTTTTGTTTGTTTTTTCATTTCTGAAACCTATGAGAGCTATAAATATCCAATGGGAATATAATTAAAGTGCAAAAGACTCACTACTTAGATAATCATAAAGATGGCCACTCAAAGTAACCTAAATTAATAAAATTAATAAAATGACTTTAGTAACAGGAATCATCACTATTCTTATTATCCTCACACCTTTTATTGTTTTGCAAAATGCAAAGATGATTAGACAAAAATATTCATTCTTTTTGGTGAATTTATTTGTGGGATAAATGTAACAAAATTGGACACCCTGAAAAACCCAAATATTATTTTTAAGTATATAATAAAACTCAATTTATTTAGAAAAGTACAATAAACTAGTGGATTCAATTGGATAATCTAAATGAAAGAACAAGTCTTGAGGAGATGGCCCAGTTAGTAAAGTGCTTCCTAAGAAACATGAAACCTGAGTTCATTTCCCAGAATGCAATGGGCAGTTGTATACATTTGTAAAGCCAGCGTAGGGAAGGCAGAGAAAAGTGAATGAATCCCCAGTCATCTCTAGCCTACATTGCTTGCCTAATCTATGACTGCCAGTGGGAAACCCTGCCTCAGAAACTAAGGTGGATGGAGGCATCAGGCATCAACCTTTTGAGTCTCCATACATATGCACACACACCAACACATGGGTATATACACACACATAAATAAATAAGATAGATGGATAAGTAAATAAACAGAAGCATCTGGTTTTGATATAGACCTTTGGACAGTAATAATTTTGAGTAAATTACATTTTTATGAAACTACATATAACGTTAGATACTTCCTTGGAGAAGATATCTGTTCATGTTATCTGCTCACATATACATTAAAATGTAACAGTGTTCACACTAGAACTACTAGCAAAATGCTAAAATAGATTTCAGGTTTAGTTTACATAATATAATATCTACTGGGCTGACAATCTGTGTTTTCTAGCTGTATAAAGTGAACGAACACTCTAAATTCTCAATCTATCATCTATCTATCATCTCTCTGTGTGTCTGTCTGTCATCTATCTATCTATCTATCTCATATATGTATGTGTGTGTCTGTGTGTGTGTGTGTGTGTGTGTACGATTTCACATATACGTAGAAAACTAGTGAAAACCTGATATGTAAGTCAAAGCAATACCCTATCCAGTCAATATTCTTTGTTGTTTGTCTTTTCTAGAGAGTAGAACACAATCTGAAGCACTTCAAAATTTGCTTCCTAAGGAAGAGTATCACAGCGTTATACATATTGTTTCATCTGTGAACAGCTAGATACATCAGACAAAGACAACAAAAAATGTATTAATAAATGAAAACAGCAAAGAAAAATATTAAAGAAATAAGTTTTGAGGGCAGCACTGAAATGTCCCATAATGGATAACTTGGAGTGTTTAGAAGCTTGACTGTCTTTGTGCTACTCTGCTACTATCGAATTCTCTATTTTAGAAATTTTACTTATAGTGTACCACTAACAAAATATGGACATGTGAGTGCTTTGTATAACTTGGACTAGTATTATTTTATGAATAAACATAAACAGGCTAAGAGAAATTTTCTAGGAATACGGAAAATTGCCTTTGGAAATCAAAAATATTTTTCTCCTCATCTTGAGGTTTTAGGCAAAAATCATGGCCAGGTTCACAATGATAGACAAAATGCCACTGCAAAAATAAAAATACTCTTTCAATTATATGGAGTGAGCCTCTACACATACTCTGTTGAAGTAAAAATGGTTGTTTTGGGTTACTTTATTTAATATGTTTTTAATGAGAAATCTGGAATACATGAAAATTCAAGGCCATTATAGAAGTCCCTATCTGTTCATTTCTACCTAACTCAAAATCTAAACTTATCACACTTTTCTCCTTTGCTAGACATAACACATTAAATACAATAAGCAAATTTCTGTACTTTGTGAGAAAATACAAGTTTAATGATTCTCTCTCTCTCTCTCTCTCTCTCTCTCTCTCTCTCTCTCTCTCTCTTTTAGAATTGATAGAAAATAAAGTACTTAAAAAAATTTCAAAACATTATGTAGTGACCTTTGACTCAGAAAGGGAGCAATACACACTACAAAATAAAATCATCAGGATGCCAGGCCATGCTTAAAATGAAAAAATGCTTTACGCCCATTATTGAACATATTTAATTCTAAAATCTACTTCAGTCCATATGCTGAAACTGAAAAGCCCTATCATTTAAAACCTTCTTTAACCAGCCCAACCAGTTCAGTCCTTTATTGAACTATTACGGGGACTTATTCTTTTAAAATGCACGCTCAGAATAATCCTGTAATGTCAAAAGCAAGCCCACAGTGGCCATCTCGACATCTGGTCTAGCTTCCTTGCACCAGGCGCTTCCCTTCCCCCAGGCTTTTCCCTTGATTTATCCAATTTTCTTTTCCTCACTAGCATTTCTGTGCCATTTTTTTTTTCTAACCACTCCATATGCTTAGGAAGTCTTCCAGATTACACGTTTCAAATGATTGCAGCCTCCTCCATACACCCCAAAAAGCAGCCTGCTCACGCATGGCAACCACGACCTTTTACAGTTTTTTTTCCCCTCTCCTAGTTCGATTAAAATCTCTTATTTATTTTCCTTTGCAAGGATATCACACCTGATATAAGAAATTTATTATTCGTTGATTTCAGAAAGTTTCATCATTTCTCTATCGCATTGGAAAGAGTGAATACTTCATAAAGACTCATCATGATCTTTAAGATAGTAATGATGGCAAAATTATCATAATAAGAAGATGCTTTGGGCTATTTTTAATGTCGATTAGGGTGGCTGTATTAATCATCTTTGAAAAGAGATCAAATTTTGTTCAAAATAAATTTTAGATATGTCTATTTTGAAGTCTTCAAAGCAATGTTATATAACCAAAAACAATAAGCAAAGCCAGAAATTAAAGGCAAAGTCAGACGTTTCACATTTAAGAAATGAACTACGTTTTCAAAATTCCTTTAAAAGTGTTATCATTGACAATTTATACCGCCAATGAGAAAGAGCAGTATAATATGCTCCAATTGAAGAAATGCATTTCATGTATTTGTGTAGTAGTTTTTATTTCTTGTTATCTGTGCTAGGGATTTTATAGAAGGGAGGGCGTCATGCTTATTTCATGTTGTCAGCTCACTATATACAGACATGTAGGCAATTAGTGTGGGTTTCTGACTGAGTTTTCTCATTTTTCAAATCAGTCATAATGATTACCACACTTGTGCCACATTCTATTTAGTTTGTTTGAAGTATAAAATGAATTATATACATATATATGTATATATATAAAACATATTTATAAGTATTTATATACTTATATAAATAACTAATAAATGTATTTATATAACTTATATATATTTTTTCTTGTTTATTTTGTCATTTAGTTTTTCTATTCTGTTTTTGTTTGTTTGTTTGTTTGGTCGGTTAGTTCTTTGGAAATTTTTGATTCACGTGCCACATTCTGTAGCCAAGATTAGCTTCATATTCATGGCAATCTTTCAGTCTCAGTCTCTCTAGTGCTAACATTACAAGGATAATCCACTATATACACTTATAAAATGTTTTTGGTAATGAGTGCAAGTACTGATCTTTGAAAATGCTAGTGATATTGAAGAAAATGAGTGTATAAAAACAATTTCAAAAGTTATGATTCAAGCCATATCAAAGAGTACCTATCAGTTCTTCCACAGGCTACTAACAACAGTCGCTACCTGAAATACATATGTATACAGGAGGATGGTTGAAAATGAGGGTTGTCTTGGAACACAGAAGTTTTAGTTCAGACACACTAAAATATATTCATTAGGAAAAGTTGAAGACAGTACCGTCACAGGTTGAGATTTCTAATAACTTTAAAATTCATGTTTCCTTCTTTTAGTTTTTGTTTATTTTTGGTCTTTGTTAATTTCTAAAACAAGCTCTCTCTCTACAACTTTGAATATCCTGGAACTTATTATGTACCTAAGGCCTCAAACTCATAGGGATCCCACTTTAGTTTCCTGCATGGGGGAGGGGGGGTTACAGAAACGTGTCATCCGATGTCTATCTGATTTCTCTGTCTACAGGGTTACGATGGTAATTAATTTCAACTTATTTCACAACATGATCTATAGAGAAGAGCATCAGTGTCTACTTCTATTGTAGACTTATGAGGGCATCACAATGTTTGTGCTCATTTTGTAGGAAATTCCTAAAGTGTGAAGAAAAGAAGGAAGTTAGAAAAGTCTTCAGCCTTGTTAATGACTTGGAATTAGGACACATGAACTGATTAAATGTAATAGCCTGAAGCCAAAGGATAAAGTAAAGGTGGCCTTGGAACTTATGCCCAACATATGTGGATAAATAAACACATCAATTGCCAACTTTAGTACTTAAATCAGATGCATAAGAGAGAAAAGCACCAGAATGACCTACCTAGATGTTTTCTGACTTGACAACAGAGAAAGGGGCTCATAATCATAGACAATGTACAGTTTCTAAAACAGAAGAGATCCCAAGTTACATTGGAGGAAACATATCACACAAATCTGTAAAATGCAGTATGAAATAACTATTTATTTGAACCAGTAAAAATGTGAATAATATTCAAATGAGGTTCTTAGCTTAAGGAGTTATGTTTAAGGGCTTGTAATTGCATATGGCTGTGTCTCTGGTTCCCATGGCTGGAGACCACTTCCATCACTGAATAGATCTATTTAGAGGAGTGTCAATTTAATATAAGACAGTTTGTTTTTTAATTATGAGACATACAAAGTTCTTATTTAAGTGACAAAAATCTCAGAGAAGCCTGATACTAATACTAAATGCAGTATAGAACAAATAATGTAAATAAATAAAGAAAATACAATATTTTCCTAATGAATGTTCTACAAGTTAAAAAACCAAATCAACTGAAATACACTGTTATCAAGGATTTCAAGAGGTCATTTTCTTTTAATATATTAAAACCTTTAAAATAACTTTGCATTATCAGAGGAACTATCAAGCTTCATCGTATTAGAGACTGATTTTAATTTTTAGACTTAAGAAATTAAAAAGTCTATGCTTATCATTTGTGCCACTGATACCTAGCATGCACTCAGTAACTATAGATAAAGGAATCTCCTTTCCAGTTCTAACAGTAAAGATCATTCAGCATCTGCTTCAACACTTACATTGGCAAGAGATTTGCCACCTCAGAAGGAAAGCATTCCGTTTTTAACAGTTCAGTTTAGAAAGAAGTTACTTCATTACAGAAATTCCAAATTTACCTGCTTATATAACTCACATTAATCTTACATTTTGTTAGACGAAATTTATTTTTTTCATGTGGAAGAAAACTTTGAAATGCTGACATGTGTCTATAATTCTTAAATTCCCCATTTTCCTTACACAGAATCATTTACAAATATTAGTTTGTCCTTCTCTAACTTTAGAGTGTCTCATAAGATGCACCATCCAAAATATATTATCTTGCAGCTGTTCTTAGCAGTGCAGAGGACTGTGGGAACTACTCTCAATAGTTTTGTAGAGCACACTTCTATTAACGATGCCCAAGATTCCATTAGCTCTTCTTGGCATTCCCATCACAGGGTGACTCATATTCTACTTAGAATCAACTAAGGGTACCCAACTCTTTAAGATGAGCTTTTGTCAAATCATGACTCCTTTGTCCTTAGCTTGTTGAAATTGCTTTCCTATCTTTCACAGAAAGATTTTTATTTTATGTCAACATCTTAGGGAACATTGTTTTCTTCAGTTAAAAATTTCTGAAACTGATTTTGTCAATCATCTAGTACATTAGCCTTCAATTAAACTTTTAGCTACATGTGGAAGATTAACCTCACTGCTTTAAAAAATAGTTAAAGGACAAACATCAATGATACCTTCATATTAGCACTCTGTCAGATTCTTACATGTAGGAGCAATACATGTAAGACTGTTTCTGACTGTCTGTAACAGCACATCTAGCATAGTGTCTTTGATGGATAGGAGTGAAAAATATCAAATATGGATCACTTAATGTTAGGACTGATGGTGATAGATAGAATTCCAATTGGGCACTGCTTACTTACAAACTTATCTTTTTACAAGACACAATGACTCTCTTCAAGTAAAGCTAAAGTGGCTTAATTTAGCACTTAAAGCATATTTACCTATTCTCATGACAGAATATGAAAACTGCTTTCAAAAGCCGTACTGATGATGACAATTTCTCTCTGTATCATTCCAGTACTCTGATACTCATACACTCACATGCTCCCTTCAAATACATAACCTTTACTAGCTGTTGTTAAATGTAATCTCTTTTATAATTCAGATAACCTCTGAACATTGAGTGTAAAATGTAGATAATTTTCATATCAATTTATTATATGCCAAGAGTTACACTTAGAAACATGTATCATGATGGTTGTTTATGTCACAGCAAGCTAGGAGGTTATGCAGAACAATCTTAGCTGATAAATGAATATTGTCCTCTTAGATTTTGGTGGCATGACTGAGAAAGGCCAATATCCTTGTCTCATTACAACTTTCCTAAGTCAATGCCATCCATGTGAATGAAATATCATCTGTTTTAAATCATCCTTAAATTAAAAAGAAAGGTAAACTTACTTTGCACATTGACTTAAAATTCTAGAATATATTTTTTACTGAAATTTTAGTTTAAATGATATCCAACCAATCAATGAAAGAATAAAAGGAGCTGAATTTATTCTATCAAGTAATAAATGTTCTTTATTGTGAATAAACCTGAAATATACCATGGGAATAATACTTTCTGATATAATTATAAATGAATATTTACAGAAAATATGGTCTTTTGAAGAAATTATAAATCTTAAAATGATCACTTTAGTGATATTTGTC
The DNA here is from genome assembly GCA_036184795.1 of Tokudaia tokunoshimensis. NCBI lineage: Eukaryota > Metazoa > Chordata > Mammalia > Rodentia > Muridae > Tokudaia > Tokudaia tokunoshimensis. The sequence goes on along the minus strand of BTHU01000011.1, from coordinate 32,008,495 downwards.
TTGTTCTGAAAGCCTGGGTATATATGTGTCCTAGATAGATTTTATTATTGATATCATTCTTCAAATTGCCCTTTCTGCAATTATAACAAAAAGAAATAGAAAACAGAAAAAGCAAACATGCTTTGGGTATTCTCCTAAAGGAAAGTTGATTATCCCACACCTAGTGAAGTTCTTCCAGGCTGATGCTTCTTTAGATTGACTAGAATTTCAAAATTCTAGATTCATAACATTAGAGATAGTGTGATGATTATTGATCACACATAATTTTCACTGCAAAAGAACGTAAAACATAGTTTATTGAAATAGGTATTACTGTGTGAGTTTATGCACATTCTGAGAATATCAAGTATATGAGTTATTTCTCTGGAATCCCCTAAAGGGGAGAAGGGGATTAGGGATGATGGACTACAAGAAGTGCATACCAAAAGGAGCATGCCATGGTTGTCTCCGGAGGGCCCCTGTCAGAGCCTTACACATACAGGGGCAGATGCTAGCAGCCAACCATTGGACTGGGTGTGGGGTCCGCAATGGAGGCGTTGGAGGATGGTCCGGAGGAGCGGAAGGGGTTTATAGCCCCATGGGAAGCACAACGATGTTGGCCACCCAGATGCCCCAGGACTCCCAGGGATTAAACCATCAACCAAGGTGTACACATGGTTCCAGCCAAAAATGTGGCAGAGGAATGCCTTGTCGGGCATCAGTGGGAGGAGTGGTCCTTGGTCAGGTGAAGGCTCAATAGTTGCCCCAACAAAGGGAAATTGAGGGGGTGGGGTGGGAGTAGGTCGGGTGGAGGGGCATATACTTGGAAGCAGGAGGTGGGAGGAGGGGTTGGGGATTTGGGGGAGGGGGGAAACCGGGAAAGGTTTTACCATTTGAAATATAAATGAAAATTATATTCAATAAAAAAAATCAGTCCTACTTTGCATGAACTGCTAGCATTCATCCCACAAGTTCTCACCCTGAGTCACTTGCAGTTTTTGAGATGGACCCTCATATTTCCAGTGGGCAACTGGAGTGTTCCTGGTAGTGAGGTTTACACTATTCCCCAGTTGCTATCATACATTTTAATTACAAGGTTCTGAAGTAGTCTTTTGAAGTAAAAAAGAAGTGGGGTATACAGTCTAAGTGGTAATGATCATGGTCAGAATTCCTAGCAATTCAGTCTAACTGTATGGCCACCTTATGTAAAGATATCATTCTGAATTCTCACACATCATAGATATTGATCAAAGACGGTCAGGGTATTTGTATTCATTTCATGAATCAATGGGAACCTCTAATCACAGCAAGTATGTTCTAAATGTATTTGAACAAATTTTGTTTGGCATGTATTCAGAGTCCTCTGCCTTTCAAACATGCCTACAATTGTGTGAAATGGTCACCTAGAATGTCGTAGCATGATTCCCTGTTACTCTGTGCTGAAACTGTCTGGGTACTTTCATAGATTACAATAATACATATCACAAAGGATACAGGACTCTGTTATTCATAAGTGTAATCACCCATGGACTGACGGGACATAACAGAGGTCTTATTATGCAAACAGTAGTTCATAATATGCAAATGCAAAAAAACCACAAACCTTCAGAATAATGTTTACTGATGTGTCCTTAGAATCCCTTTAAAAGAAAATCACATTATTCTGTCTTCTTAAAAACGTTAAATAAGATCAAGGATGAATGCAAGGAAACATTTATGCTTTCTTTCTTACAGTTTTATAAAGGAACCACTACCTAATCCTGTTCTGATTATTTGATTTATTTTCTCTCAAGACCATTAATTCCTCCTGGCTTCATTATAGTCTTCTGTAAGGTTTATATGGTGTCTCTTTTAATTGCTTAAACTAATCTGTTCAATGACTGCAAATCTAATGCACACAGGATCAGGCAGCCCATAAATTCTGCCCTTCAGATGTGTCCTTGAACATGTGTCAGTCCTGACGAAGAACAGAGGCAAGACAAGAATAATAAAATGAGAGGAAGTGTTTTCAAAGAATACATGTAGGTGAGCTCAAAAGACAGTGTTAGTTTAAAAAGTATAATTAAACACCTCTTACTCTTCCACTTTTTAATAAAATGTCATTCAATATATTAGAATTAGTACTTGAAGTGACTCTTCCAGGCAGTGTGCTATACCAAAGGTAAATAGGTCATTAGTTATAATTTCATTGAATGTTTTTACAAGTTTTGTTTAGTTATGTTACATCTATCTATCTATCTATCTATCTATCTATCTATCTATCTATCTATCTATCTATCTATCTATCATCTATCTATCTATTGATTCATCTATTTATTTATTTATTTATTTTGTGTGTGGCTGAGTGTACACACATATGACAAAATGCATATATAGAGGTTATACAACTGTTTGTAGGAGTTGGTTCTCTCTGTCCACTCTGTGATTTCAGGGGATTGAAGTCAGTTTCTCATGCTTAGAAGAACAAACCTTTACCTAATAAGACATTTCTCTAGTCTTAACTCTATCCATTTAATGTAAGCGTACTTCATACCATTGGAGAAAATTAACTTTTGTTTTTAATTTAGTTCAGTCATGATCTTCTGTTACTCCACTGCAATTATAGGTAGTTTCAGCTGAATGCATGGATAGTGAGAATATACATGTACAAGCACAAAGTCAAACATACAAAGACTCACTCCACATTGAAAGAAATCCAATTACTTTTACAATGTGTTTGCTGAAGCTTTTAGAGGAAGTTATTAAAAGTTACAGAACAGACGACTGTACTCTGTGTTAAGGGAATGATCATATTTTTCTACAAAATATATAAACATAATTATGGATACACAGTAATAGAATCAGGATGAGAGACCATTTCCATAAAATCCAAGGAAAAGTCTCTTTCAAAAGCCTTTCATCAGTACCAGGCCTATTTGCCCCTTGTTATCCAAATCACACGTATTGCTGAAAAGTGAAAGAGAATATAACCTAAGTTATGTAAATCATATTTTTCAGTTATTTTTCCTCCAAAAGCAAATCTGTAATGCTTTTTTTCCTGAAACCACTGGGGTATCATTTATATTAATTCCTGAAATAACTGATCTGTGCCCTCACTGAAATCTATGGCAATTTCCAAAAATATCCATCTGAAATCCTGGTTCATCATTTCAATTATTTTTCACAGGGATGTTTTGACACTGTTTTAATCTTTATTACCCTGATGGAGAAACTTTGAAACTGCTTTTGGCAACCAGACAGTCTCAAGATCAACTTGAGTCATTGTTAATTCTAATTGAAACCCGTGCTCTGTGACTCATTCCAGTAGTGGTCCTGCTGTCCTTCTTTTAAAGCAGTAAAATAAGAGAATAAAGCCAAGCTGAATGAGTGAGTTTTTTCCTTAGTCTATACAATGTGTGTGTGTGTGTGTGTGTGTGTGTGTGTGTGTTCAGGTGCCCATAAAGTCATCTAATGATGTAAAACCCAACACTTTAGACACTTCCATTTTTTTCCTTTTTGTCTCCCATTTTAGATATTATTCCATGTTGCAATAGCATTTGAATACAATCTAGGGGAGTCATACTTTACAACTGATACCTGGATTCTTTTGAACTCAGGACCAGGTTCGCTTTATTTTAATATCATTGAAGAATCAGCCCTTTGAGTAACTGCAGATTTTGTTGTCATTAAGCTTTCTGTGGGGTGCTGGTCTTATAAGTGATTTGCCAGAACTAGACTCTTTTACTAATTTTCAATACTCTCATACTTAGAGCTATAAGGCTTTGGCCATGTTGCTTTATTCTTTCAGAAATCTCAATCTTATGATACTGAGTTGTAACCCAGCTAAACAGAAATGGTTAACTTTGTGTTGATGGGTTATGAAGTACAGCAATAGTAAGATGAGGTGGGTATTGAAAATCCTCTGAGGCTGTGAAAGATATGGGAGTAAGACAGGTTAACCTTGTCTCAAAGACTTGTTCATGTACTTTGACACTTTCACTTTTGGCCATTGCATCAAAGCAACATTCACATTCATAGTGAAATGTAACAATAATAATAAATGGATGATATAATATCTGATTTGAAAAAACTATTATATATTTATTACTTCTTAGGGTCTAGTTACATTACTTGTACAGTAGAAAAGTATAATGTAGCTGATATAATTACCATAAAACACTGTTAATTTAATACACAATTTTCTTAATTGTTACTTTTACTGTGTTTTAACTTAACACACTCTTCATTTGAAAATGGATACATGTCTACTTACTAAAGATTGTTCTAGTTAAAATGGAATAGTAGGAATGTTATTTCCCTGAACAGGATAATACAAACTGAAACATGATATCTTACAATAAAATCAAATGTGTGATTAAAGAAAACATTGTCACCCTCCCTATCTTGCACTTCCCCTCCTTTCTCTTCTTTATAGTTCTTCTGCTACTTTGAGGAACAGATTTCTGTGTATACCTTACAAAGATTCATCAGTTCTTATGACCTTGACAATGGAAGCATTGTTACTCCCTTGAACACCAGAAAGCTAAAGATATTTCCTTTAAAAGATAAACTGAAATCCTTGAATATTTTCTTTTATTGAAATATATAATCTAAAATTCATTTCAGGGAGTTTTATCCCATCTTTGGGAACTGCTAACCTAAGCTACACTTGTAGGGGCACTTTCTCAGAGACATTTTAATGCAGAATTTATTAGGTTAAGATTTAATATTTGGCCTTGAAATGAATGAGGCTTAATTCTATCTGAAGAGAAATTTGGTTGCACGGGAATTTGAGAAATCTAGATATAACTGTATGTACATATAACCTCAGAATTTTGAAACTATGACAAGAGGATCAAAGTTCAAGGCTATCACAGACTTTAGTGAGACCAAGTATGTAAAGAGAAAAATGAAATTATAGCCAAGAGGATATAATTATTGTAGCTATTGAGGGTGAAACAGTTGTCTCATTTGATGTTAAGCTTCTGAAAATATTTAATTGTATATAGTATTTCTGCATTAGAAAAACTTTATCAAGTTATTTCTTAGTTCAGTATGTAGGAAAACTATTTGTGTACTAGATTATGTCCTAAATTCCTCTTAAGATATATTGTTTCTATAATAAAATATTTGAAGTTCTCCAAGCACTGAGAACAGGAAGTAGCCACAAAGTGCCACCTTTAATAAGAAGCTGTTTACAACAGATATCCACTAGAATTGAGAAAATCAGTTTTCTTCAGCAGAACGTTTTTGGGATTACTAAGCAAGGCCTATTCAGAGAATAATTGCTCAACACAAAATATTTTTCCCCAGTGGGGTGGTGCTTTTTGTTTTGTTTAATTTATTCATTTTCTGTTTCATTGATTTGTTTGTTGACTTGATTGGTTGTACAGGAGAAACAGAGAAACAGAGGGATGGAGAGAGGGATAGAGGGATAAAGAAAAAACATGAAGATGGGTAAGAAGGGAGACTGGGAGGATCTGGAAAATTTGGGGGCAGGGAGAAGGGCATGAGTAATATATTTCATGAAAAAATGCAAAATATTTGTGTTTCAGACAGTTGACCTTAACCATATGTTTTAGAAATAAAAATCTACTCTAAAATGACACATTGTACAGGTTTTATGCCAATTATGATTCTAAGGCAGCTCCTCAGTGAAATTTTATTTTGTGAAGTTTAATTATGAGCAACCGAACATGCAGTACAATGTGAACTATTCACCTTCTCTGCAGCAGTGTTATGACATAACTTCGTTTCAATAAGACAGCCTTAACCACATAGTAGTTAAATGACTTTTGATATGACACTAATAAAAGCCTGTCTGGTATTAGAGATACTTAAGCTCTTGCTCCTTTGTTTATTTTGAGGATATTAATCATGGCACTAAGCTAATAAAAGAAAATTGTGGGTTTAAAGTTTCCATTAAAGAGTCCGTATCTTCAATATGAGCTAATATGATAAAGGCTTACAAGGCAACTCTATCTTCATGGAGGCTAGAGTCAACAGAAGAGATAAGATAGAGCATATTATAAAACTTGCAAATGCAAATTACCTTGAATTAGTCAACTATAACAATTAGGATCATTTGACATCATAAAGCTTTCCACATAATGGATAGATGTCATTGGTATATGAATTAAATGGTAAAATTACCAACTGCCATGCTTGTTTATCTCATGAATATTTTTGCTAAGGTAAAAGTAAATAATAATAAAAAAAATGATTCAGAGTTACTTTATCTTAGATACTGTCTGACCTAAGTGATTCACATGTATGGAATATGTCTTTGGAGAATCAACCAGAAGGCATAAATGTACTATTTTCATTTTGTATTACAGAAAGAAAAGAACAGATATGTTTAATAAATTGCCCAAGTTCACTCAGCTAATTAAATGAGGCACTGTTAACACAGCAGTCTTTGAACCACTATGGAGATATGTGATAAATACAACTTGAAAAGTTGAAAATCATTTCTGGGACGTTCACATTTTAAGGTGACCTTTCATAGATGTACGTGGAGAAAAGAACAAAGAAATTGAAGAATCACAAAACTGTCATTTTTCTACCCTTTAAACACTTATTGAGAAACCTCTATCAAATGTAAATAGGAATAATAAACCAATTAAATACCATGAATAATGTACGTGACTTGTCAGGAGTATTAATATAGTAAAACAAAAATAATTTCAATAAGATAATCTCCTTTCTGTAGCAACTTTTCACTAACTGGAAGGTAATATATTCCAGAGTAACACTGCATAGAAGATCAATTGAGTCATATTGCTAATCATGAGAAGCACTCTATAAGAAGTGAATTTTTGCCACCTCTTAAAGGATAAAGAGCTGAGGTTTGTAGATAGAAATAAGACAGTGAGGAAGTTTCATACTCATAAGAAGTCAGAATGAATGATATTGGTCCAATAATGACAACTCTGTAAAGAGACTGCAGTCTACTCCCAACTTATGTCAGTGAATGAGTGACATTCAATATACCAATCCACTCACCAGGAATGACTCTTACACTCCAAGAAATTGTTTCTTCATGTATTTACTTATTTACTTATGTTCATATTTTGGATATTGGAAGAGGGTACTTATTTTTTCATATTCTGGTGTTGCTAGAAAAAAGTATATAAAAAGACAGTAAATACTCATTATCAAATGTATAAATATTTACATATTTTGCCAGATTTCTTATCCATAGTGAGCTATGATCAGAGTAATATAAGAACTTTTTGACATTTTTACCATTTTATCATTTTACATATTTTCTCCATGGGCTCTTTTACTATGGGTTTAATTTTTTCATTTTTCTGGTAATACCATTCTATAGGTCTCAAATGCTTTTTCAAGGAAAACCTATTTGTCTGGACCTAAAAGACATAAACTTGATTCCTATCCATACTACATATTCTTTTAGAAGAAGTAATTCACTAATACAGCAATGCTTGGAACCGATATTAAACTGAAAATCAGTTAGGCAAAGCAGGTTGTGTAGGGATTGTGAGCTCTCCTAAGAGGGAAGTCAAGGAAGACAGGTATTCAAGCAGATGCTAGTATTTACATGGCCAGTATAGAGTCCGGGATGTTACATTTTACATGCAATCATCAGGAAAATGAAATATAATGAATGAAGGAATGGAGAGTCTATTTTGAGTGGTCCATCAGCATTATCATGTTTCCATCATAAATTCTTAAATATAAAGACAAGTCTTAAAATTTTACATTAACCTTATGTATTTGAGCCTTTTTTTATTTTTGGTTTCTATTTAAAGATTTTTTTTTTCAAAATCTGAAAAGCAGCTGTTTCCGTATTTTCAATGACTCAAATATTTAGTCTTCTATGTTTATAAGAGCTTTCCTGCACACTAACAAAATCCAACAGGTACGTAACTTGGACCATTTTGTTTCTCTTTCTAGCAATGCATTTTCCAGTCATTGCCATTATATAACAATAATTCGAATTTGACTTCTTTGGATCCTATTGCTTAATATTTCAGAATATACACTTCCCATATGCTTGGCACTTGCAGTCTTGTGCACTGTTCCTCTGGACAAGGAAACTCTGGATTTCAGAATGTTTGGAGTAATGTACCAAAAGCTTTTACAGCAACTTCAGAAGCACCACAGCCTGAATCATAGGCTTTACTATAAATGGCAGCATATGGCTGGAGAGTCAGAGCAGCAGGATAATGTGGCAGTGCCCAGATCCCAGCTGTAGGCATCAAAAAAACCTTTTGATGTTGGTTCTCGTAGCCCCCATTCACATGAAAACCTAAAAAGGATGACTATTAATGAGTCTGTTGTCTTAAAGGCTTGATTAAGTTATTGTCCAAGGTAGTAAAGGAAAACAATGTCTACATATGTTTGCCGGAATCATACAGCTCCTTTTTTCAGCCATTCCTGGCAGGTGTCTCTTTAAGCACTTATTCTAAATGGAACACAACTGGGAGACATCAAAAAGGGCACTGTTGACAACTGTCATAGCAGGTTCCAGCCTGAATGGCAACTGAGCAGAAGGTCTCTCTCCAGACTACTTCAGATCATCTTAATAGTAGCATCATTTCCACCAGGAACCCTGCTTCTACCAAAAAGGAATGCTGTGAAATACTGCTCATGGTGAAAACTCATATCCTTCTTGGAAATGTTCCATGTCACTAGATTTCCCATACAAAACACATACAAAGGAACTGGAAGACTCTTTTCTTTAATATTAAAATTGCAATATTTCTTTTCTTTCTTTTTTCTTGGTTATTTTATTTATATTTCAAATGTTAATTTTGTCTTTTAACTTATTTTTTATTGGATATTTTATTTACTTAAATTTTAAATGTTATCCCTTTTCTCAGTTTCCCCAGAAACCCTCTATCCCATCTTCTCTCCTCCTGCTTCTATGAGGGTGCTCCCCTACCTACCCACTCACTCCCTGCCTCACCACCATAGCATTCCCCTACAATGGGGCACTGAACCTTCACAGGACCAAGGGGCTCCCCTCCCATTGATGCCCGACAAAGCCATCCTCTGCTAGAATACATAACCTACCCAGCTGTCAATAACAGTTAGTGAAAATCATGACAAATTCTTATTTTTAAATATCTAGTCTACTCTTTAAAAAACTTTATTGCCCTTCATGACATGAACATAAAGAAAACCTTGAAATAGTCAACTTTTCCAGCATATGACGACTACTCTTCTGTATATAGAAATGGAATATTACATATGCTGTTTTATAATATCGATATTTCTTTCATATAATTTAATACATGTTGGTTTGTAGGCTCTGCCATTCCTTTTTCCATCACACATGTTAGAAGAGGAGAAATGTCAGATGCTGAAACAGAAGAAATCATTTAACTGATTATTTTTAGATGAATTTGCTCCTTTATCAGGATCATCCATCTGTAAAATAGAAAAAAAAACTACTAAAAGTTCTGCACAATTAGAAGAAAAAAGTCAATAATATTGCAGAGCATGTATGTAACATGTTGCTAATAGTTACCTATCGTGCATGTATTTCTATTTATACGTAAACTATTTATAAAATAGCAAGATGCAAAATTAATTTTATTATTTTGTATTATCCTTAATTTTTTGGAGTACTCTTTAAGAGTGGTTTGTTAATCATAATTTAGATATTTATCTTATGGTCACTTTTGACTCATTTTAAGTAAATAATTATCTTCTAATTTATCTTTGAAAAGTAAGTAAATAAGATACTCAATAAAGGGAGAAAAGTCAGAGCAGTTCGGACCTCCAGGCACAGGGATAAATGAGCATAACAACACTTGGGACACAGCCAGCTTGTGTGCTCCCTGCATCCAAGAGCTGGGCAGTTCTGTGGTCATCTATGCACCAGCTCTGCTGTGGAACATGGGTCCTGCAGAGTGACCTGCACCGGGAGAGAGCGCACCAGCCTCCCCTTAGACACCTCTGCTCCAGGGATTGACTACACTGAGTCTCCAGATACACAGGGATTCCCCAAGTATAACATCACTTAGGGCAAAGCACATCGGGGCTCCAAAGTCACTCAGGAGCAGGGCAGCCCCTCAGCAATCGGTGCCAGAGGAAACCCGGTCATCCAGGTGGGGGGCAGAAATAGCCTTGCAGGCTCACAGGAGGTCCAAGCAACTGCCAGTGACAGCAGGACCAGCTAACACCAGAGATAACCAGATGGCAAAGGGCAAACGTAGGAACGTTACTAACAGAAATCAAGGCAATATGGCACCATCCGAACCCAACTCTCTGACAGCAGCAAGTCCTGGATACCCCATCACTCACGAAAGGCAAGATCTGGATTTAAAATCACTTCTTATGATGCTATTAGAGGATTTCAAGGAGGACGTAAGTAAATCTCATAAAGAAATACAGGAGAACATGAATCAATGGGTAGAAGCCCTTACAAAGGAAACACAAAAATCACTTAAAGAAATGCAGGAGAGTATGTGTCAACAGATGGAGGCCCATAAGGAGGCAACACAAAAATTGCTTAAAGAAATACAGGAGAACATGAATCAATGGGTAGATGCCCTGACAAAGGATATACAAAAATCACATAAAGAAATGCAGGAAAATATGGATCAACAGATGGAAACCCATAAGGAGGAAACACAAAAATCGCTTAAAGAAATAGAGGAGAACTTGGGTAAACAGGCAGAAATCCTGAAAGAGGAAATGCAAAAATATCTTAAAGAAATACAGGAAAACATAAAAAAACAAGTGAAAGATCTGAGCAAATCCATCCAGGATCTAAAAAAGGAAGTAGAAACAGCTAAGAAATCACAAAGGGAGACAACTTTGGAGATAGAAAACTTTGGGAAGAAACCAGGGGTCATAGATGCAAACATCAACGATAGAATACAAGAGATGGAAGAAAGAATCTCAGGTGCTGAAGATACCATAGACAGCATCGACTCAACAGTCAAAGAAAATGAAAAATGCAAAAGGATTGTTACCCAAAACATCCAGGAAAACCAGGACATAATGAGAAGACCAGACCTAAGGATTATAGGTACAGATGAGAATGAAAATCTGCAACTTAAAAGGCCAGTAAATATCTTCAACAAAATTATGGAGGAAAACTTCCCTATACTAAAGGGAGGAATGCCAATGAACATACAAGAAGCCTACAGAACTCCAAACAGACTGGACCAGAGCAGAAATACCCCCTGTCACATAATAATCAAAACATCAAATGTACTAAACAAAGAAAGAATATTAAAAGCATTAAGAGAAAAATGCCAAGTAACATACAAAGGGAGACCTATCCGAATCATGTCAGACTTCTCACCAGAGACTATGAAAGTCAGAAGATCCTGGGTAAATCTCATAGAGACACTAAGAGAACACAAATGCAAGCCTAGACTACTATACAAAGCAAAGCTCTCAATCACCATAGATGGAGAGACCAAGATATTCCATGATAAAATCAAATTTACACAATATCTTTCCACAAACCCAGCCCTACAAGGGATAATAGGTGGAAATCACTAATACAAGGAGAGAAACAACACCCTGGAAAAAAACGAGATAGTAACCTTCTTGCATCAAACCCAAAAGTAGATAACCACTCAAATATAAAGATAGCATCAAGAATAGCAGGTGGCTATAGGAAGGCTTCTGACTTGCTTGAGTTGATTTTATATCCGGCCATTTTGCTGAAGTCGTTTATCAGCTGTAGGAGTTCTCTGGTGGAGTTCTTTGGGTCGCTTATGTATACTATCATATCGTCTGCAAATAGTGATAGTTTGACTTCTTCCTTTCCAATTTGTATCCCTTTGACCTCTTTTTGTTGTCTAATTGCTCTAGCTAGAACTTCAAGTACTATATTGAAAAGATATGGAGAGAGAGGGCAGCCTTGTCTAGTCCCTGATTTTAGGGGGATTGCTTCAAGTTTCTCTCCATTTAGATTGATGCTGGCTACCGGTTTGCTGTATGGAAAACTACTCTGCAATTAAAAACAATGAATTCACGAAATTCCTAGGCAAATGGTCAAAACTTGAAAATATCATCCTTAGTGAGGTAACCCAATCACAAAAGAACACACATGGTATGCAGTCACTGATAAGGGGATATTGACCCAGAATCTCGGAATACCTTAGACACAATCCGCATATCAATAGATTTCTAAAAAGATGGAAGGAGAGACCCCTGGTCCTGGAAAGACTGGATGTAGGGGAATGCCAGGACAGAGTAACGAGAGGGGGTTGAATGGAGAAAAGAGGGAGGGAAGGGGGCTTATGGGACTTTCGGGGAGGGAGGAAACGGGAAAGGGGAAGTGATTTGGAATGTAAATTAAAAAAATAAAATAAAAGAAAAGAAAAAAAGAAAAAAAAAGAATAGCAGGTGGCAATAATCACTATTCCTTAATCTCTCCTAATATCAATGGTCTCAATTCCCCAATAAAAAGACATAGACTAACAGACTGGATACATAAACAGGACCCAGCATTTTGCTGCATGCAGGAAATGCACCTCAGTGTCAAAGACAAATACTACCTCAGAGTAAAAGGCTGGAAACCAATCTTACAAGCAAATAGTCCCAGGAAATGAGCCAGAGTAGCCATCCTAATATCAGATAAAATTGACTTTCAACCTAAAGTCATCAAAAAAGACACAGAAGGACACTACATACTGGTCAAAGGAAAAATCCACCAAGAAGAAATCTCAGTTCTGAATATCTATACTCCAAAAGCAAGGGCACCTTCATTCGTAAAAGAAACTTTACTAAAGCTCAAAGCACCTATCACACCTCAAACAATAATAGTGGGTGACTTCAACACCCCACTCTCTGAAATGGATCGTTCAGGAAAGCAGAAACTAAACAGGGACACAGTGAAACTAATTGAAACCTTAGACCAAATGGAACTAACTGATATATATAGAACATTTCATCCTAAAGCAAAAGAATATACCCTCTTCTCAGCATCTTATGGTACCTTCTCCAAAATCAACGATATAATTGGTCACAAATCAGACCTCAACAGATATATGAAGATGGAACTAATCCCATGCCTCCTATCAGATGACTATGGGATAAGGGTGGTCATCAAAAGCAACAAAAACAACAGAACGCCCACATACACATGGAGGCTGAACAATGCTCTAGTTAATGATAACTTGGTCAAGGAAGAAATAAAGAAAGAAATCAAAGACTTTTTAAAATTTAATGAAAATGAAGTACAACATACCCTAATTTATGGGACACAATGAAAGTGGTGCTAAGAGGAAAATTCATAGCCCTGAGTGCCTCCAAAAAGAAACAGGAGAGAGCGTACATTAGCAGCTTAATGGCACACCTGAAAGACCTGGAACAAAAAGAAGTAAATACACCAAGAGGAGTAGAAGGCAGGAAATCATCAAACTCAGGGCTGAAATCAATCAAGTAGAAACAAATAAAACCATACAAAGAATCAACAAAACTATGAGTTGGTTCTTTGAGAAAATCAACAAGATAGATAAGCCCTTGCCAGAGGGCACAGAGACAGTATCGAAATTAACAAAATCAGAAATGAAAAAGGAGATATAACAACAGAAACTGAGGAAATTCAAAAAATCATCAGATCCTACTACAAAAGCCTGTATTAAACACAACTAGAAAATCTTGAGGAAATGGACAATTTCCTAGACAGATACCAAATACCAAAATTAAATCAGGATCAAATAGACTATCTAAAACATCCTATAACCCTTGAAGAAAAAGAAGTGGACATTGGAAGTCTTCCCACAAAAAAAGCACTGGTCCAGATGGTTTTAGTGTAGAATTCTATAAGACCTTCAAAGAAGACCTAAAACCAATACTATTCAAACCAATCCACAAAATAGAAACAGAAGGAACACTACCCAACTCATTCTATGAAGCCACAATTAAGCTGATACCAAAATCACACAAAGATCCGACAAAGAAAGAGAATCTCAGACCAATGACTCTAATGAAAATCGATGAAAAAATACTCAATAAAATTCTTGGCAATCAAATCCAAGAACACATCAAAACGATCATTCACCATGAACAAGTAGGCTTCATCCCATGGATGCAGGGATGGTTCAATATAAGGAAGCCCATCAATGTAATCCACTACATAAACAATCTCAAAGAAAAAAAACACATGGTCATTTCATTAGATGCTGAAAAAGCATTTGACAAAATTCAGCATCCTTTCATGTTAAAGGTCTTGGAAAGATCTGAAATTCGAGGCCCATATTTAACATAGTAAAAGCAGTTTACAGCAAACAGGTAGTCAACATCAATCTAAATGGAGAGAAACTCGAAGCAATCCCACTAACATCAGGGACTAGACAAGGCTGCCCTCTCTCTCCATAACTTTTCAATATAGTACTTGAAGTTCTAGTTAGAGCAATTAGACAACAAAAACAGGTCAAAGGGATACAAATTGGAAAGGAAGAAGTCAAACTATCACTATTTGCAGATGATATGATAGTATACTTAAGTGACCCAAAGAACTCCACCAGAGAACTCCTACAGCTGATAAACAACTTCAGCAAAGTGGCCAGATATAAAATCAACTCAAACAGATCAGTAGCCTTCCTATATTCAAAGGATAAGCAGGCTGAGAAAGAAATAAGAGAAATGATACCCTTCACGATAGCCACAAACAATATAAAGTATCTAGGTGTGACTCTAACCAAACAAGTGAAAGATCTGTATGACAAGAACTTCAAGTCTCAGAAGAAAGAAATTGAAGAAGACCTCAGAAGATGGAAAAATTTTCCATGCTCATGGATTTGCAGGATTAATATAGTAAAAATGACTATCTTGCCAAAAGCAATATATTCAATGCAATCCCCATCAAAATTCCAACTCAATTCTTCATAGAGTTAGAAAGAGCAATTCAAAAATTCATCTGGAATAACAGAAAACCCAGGATAGCTAAAACTATTCTCAAGAGTAAAAGAACTTCTTTGGGAATCAGTATCTTGCACCCTAAGCTATACTACAGAGCAATAGTGTTAAAAACTGCATGGTATTGGTACATTGATAGGCATGTAGATCAATGGAACAGCATTGAAAACCCAGAAATGAATCCACACTCCTATGGTCACTTGATCTTTGACAAAGGAGATAAAATCATCCAGTGGAAAAAAGATAGCCTTCTCAACAAATGGTGCTGGCTCAACTGGAGGTCAGCATGCAGAAGAATGCAAATCGATGCATTCTTATCTCCTTGTATTAAGCTCAATTCCAAGTGGATCAAGGACCTCCACATAAAACCAGACACACTGAAACTAATAGAAAGGAACCTAGGGAAGAACCTTGAACATATGGACACAGGGGAAAAGTTCCTTAACAGAACATCCATAGTTTATGCTCTAAGATTAAGAATTGACAAATGGGACCTCATAAAATTGCAAAGTTTCTGTAAGGCAAAGGACACTGTCAAAAGGACAAAGCAGCAGCCAACAAACTGGGAAAAGATCTTTACCAACCCTACATCCGTCAGAGGGCTAATATCCAATATATACAAAGAACTCAAGAAGTTAGACTCCAGAGAGCCAAATAACCCTATTAAAAAGTGGTGTACAGATCTAAACAAAGAGTTCTCACCCGAAGAATATCTAATGGCTTAGAAGCACCTAAAGAAATGTTCAACATCCTTAGTCATTAGGGAAATGCAAATCAAAACAACCCTGAGATTCCACCTCACACCAGTCAGAATGGCTAAGATCAAAAACACAGGAGACAGAACTTGTTGGCAAGGATGTGGAGAAAGAGGGACACTCCTCCACTGCTGGTGGGATTGCAAGCTGGTACAACCACTCTGGAAAGCAGTCTGGTGGTTCCTCAGAAAACTGGGCATGACACTCTCAGAGAATCCTGTTATACCACTCCTGTGCCTATACCCAAAGGCTTCCACTGCATGCAATAAGGTCACATGCTCCACTATGTTCATAGCAACCTTATTTATAATAGCCAAAAGCTGGAAAGAACCCAGATGTCCCTCAATGGAGGAATGGATTCAGAAGATGTGGTATATTTACACAATGGAATACTACTCTGCAATTAACAACAATGAATTCACAAAATTCTTAGCCAAATCGTCAGAACTGCAAAATATCATCCTTAGTGAGGTAACCCAATCACAAAAGAATACACATGGTATGCAGTCACTGATAAGGGGATATTAACTCAGAAACTTGGAGTACCCAAGACACAATTCACACATCAATAGATTTCCAAGAAGATGGAAGGAGAGACCCCTGGTCCTGGAAAGACTGGATGTAGGGGAATACCAGGACAGAGAAGCAAGAGGGGTTTGAATGGGGAACAGGGGGAGGGAAGAAGGCTTAAGTGATTTTCGGGGAGTGAAGAACCGGGAAAGCAGAAATCATTTGGAATGTAAATAAATATAGAAAATAAAAAAAGAGAGAGAGAGAGAAATCTCAAACATGGGCACAGGGGAAAAGTTCCTGAAGAGAACACCAATGTCTTATGCTCTAAGATCAAGAATTGACAAATGGGATCTCATAAAACTACAAAGCTTCTGTAAGACAGAGGACACTGTCAATAGGAAAAATTCGCAACCAACAGATTGGGAAAATATTTTTATCAATCCTACATCCTATAGCAGGCTAGTATCCAATACATACAAAGAACTCAAGACTTTAGATTCTACAGAATCAAATCACCCTGCTAAAAATGGGGTACCTAGCTAAACAAAGAATTTTCAACTGAGGAATATCGAATGGTCAAGAAACACCTAAAGAAAGTGAGTTCCAGGACAGCCAGGGCTACACAGAGAAACCCTGTCTCGAAAAACAAAAACAAAAAAAAACAAACAAACAAACAAAAAAAAACAAAACAAACAAAAAAAAGAAACACCTAAAGAAATGTTTAACATCCTTAGTTATCAGGGAAATGCAAATCAAAACAGTCTTGAGATTCCACTTCACAATAGTCAGAATGGCTAAAATCAAAAATTCAGGTGACAGCAGATGGTGGAGAGGATGTGGAAAAGAGGAAGACTCCTTCATTGCTGGTGGGATTGCAAGCTGGTACAACCACTCTGGAAATCATCCTGGCGGTTCCTCAGAAAATTGACCATAGTACTACCCAAGGACCACCCTCATAGAAGCAGGGAAAGAGGGGATGGGATAGGTATTATCCTGGAGAGAGGGGAACAGGAAAAGGGGATAACGTTTGAAATGTAAATAAAGAAAATATACAATAAAATTATGCATTAAATGCCAAAACATAAAACTTATTTTGGATTTATAAACACAAATATATTATTTATAAATAATGGTAGTAATTTTTAAACTGAAAACTAGTAATTTATTGAGAGATAACCTAACATTCTCTTGGGGGGAAAAATGTGAATTGCCTTAACATTAAGTTTATCATTGAATTAAAACCACATTTTCTATCATTGTTGTCACATCTATAGAGCCTCTTTTGTAAGAAGTGCATAAATGTGAATTTACTATAAAATATCCTAACAAAACAAATAGTTAAGCTACTTCAAAAATAGTTATAAACCTTGGAGTTCAGACAATGGTTGTGTTTTAGATCTGTGACACATGCAAATTCAGACCTTAGGAAAACTCTCATGCAGGAATGCCCCACAGAAGAACATTCTGTGCAGTGACTGAGTGGATATGTGGCAGCAGTCTCATAAGATTATACTGCCTCATTGTATCACAGCTATCTAAGGTTGTGTAAGTACACTCTGATATTTGTATGACAAATTGCCTGCCACATTTCACAGAATATATCCCTGTCATTAAGTGACACACAACCATAATTAGATCCTCCCCCCTGCCTTTACGTCTGTATCTCAGTACCATTAAATTCATTTCAGCAAATAACCCTTTTGCCACTAACAAAACAGGCATCTACCACTCCCTCACAGCTTGTCCAAAAGGTCTGCCACTGTGCCATCCAGAACTTGTAGTTTTCACCCCCCTGCTCAGGAACTAGTAGAGATGGCACACAAATGACAGCAGTAACTGCTTGTGGTCTGAATCCTGCTCTATCACTCTCACCAGGGACTTTCTTAAAGTCATTTTTCTCCTGGTCTCTCAACATAGTTTTCTATTTTACATCGTTTGTTACATATGCTTTCATATGTTACATTCCAACTGCAGTAGCTCCTCCCTCCTCTGCTCTCAGTGTCTCTTTCTCAGGCCTACACCATCCCCCTCTCCCTCATCCACTCCTCTTTTTCCCTTCAGAAAATAGCAGGCCTCCCAGTGATATCGACGAAACATGGCATATCAAGTCGCAATAAGACTTGGCACCTCCCCTCAGATTAAGCCAGTTTTCGAATGGAACACACATGTAATAAATATTCCCTAATGTCTCCATTCTTCCCTCAAATACAAACAACTTTTATCATCTTCATAATATTGGCTATTCACCCTTCTCTTAGGCACATTTAAAATTTTTGAAAGGATCGCTATCCTAATCAAATATCTCATGACTGCTTATGCCTTTGTGTTTCTAAGATCACCATCAACATTAACAGCATGAGCCCAGGAAGATATATTTCAGTGCACATTTTATACAAAACTGAATACACATTTACCTCTCCCTCAACCTCTTTCCATGGGTCTCTCTATAAGCATCAATTGTACTTTATGCTAGTTATTTTTCATTATCTCTCTGTCTCTTTCTTCATTTCTGTGACACATTCATCATTTAATTATAGGGTACTACAATATACATCATGACTCAATTTTGAAAAATTCCTTTGTATTCTTAATGTTGTCCATTTGATTTCCATTGTTTCTAATAAAATGTGGTAATCATTTGTTCATTGACTTACCATATCTATTGTCTATTGATCTGTCTCTATTTATCTATCAATCTGTCTATCAATCTATCTATCCATCCATCCTTCCATCTATCTATCTATCTATCTATCTATCTATCTATCTATCTATCTATCTATCTATCTATCTATCTATCTATCATCTGTCATCATTTCAAGATCTTCTTTATCTAACTTTACATCAGTTTGTTTTGTATCTTATTTCCCTATCCCAACATATGGGAACTCTGATTGTTCAGTTCTTCATATTCCCAAATTAGAAATATTTTAATACACCATGCTCCTTTGCAGCCCTATCTCATCTCCCAAAAAATATCCTTTGTTTTGATTTACATTCAAACATAATTTTACTTCCCCGAGACACATGAAATAATTTTATAACACCAAAACGGAATTATGTAATCACTTAACTACAGAGAATTTTTTGTTTAAGTTAGGACAAATATTTATTATAAGCAAGTGATGATTCCTACCTTGGAAACCACTTAAATGTCCATTCCTATTCTATAGGGACTGCTTTAAACATCTTTTTTGTTGTTGTTATTTTTGTTTTTCAAGACAGAGTTTCTCTGTGTAGCCCTGGCTGTGTAGAAACTTACTTCTTTGCATTCCTCATTTTTTCCATTAGAATCCCAGTCTTTCTTTGTAATAATATGCTTTCTAAGAACACCTACTTAAAAACATACCAGAAACTAAATCTAAATGATATTTCGCATCTTCTTTCTTTACTATTTTCTGTCCAACCCTTCCCATTAACACTTTCAGTCAGTAGGTAGTTATGAAGTATTTTTCAGTTGAATGGTATTTCCAAAGCATGTAAGTAGAAAAGAGCATTAAGGTGAGTTTAAGTATAAACATGCAACAAAACAAAAATGCACAAACACACACAAGCTGACTCCAAGCTGTTAAAAAAGCTATATTTGTTCCCTCAGAGTTAGTCTTTATGTAATTCTTATTGTGATAACTTGCTGTGTTTTGTTCTAAGTGGTCTATTTTAAGTGTGTGCTGCATTCTACGTGCTTCACATATTGACATTCAGTTAATATGGTAAAATTAGAAAAGGATGTAAACGGCAACACTGGGTATAAGTTATACTAAAATATATCTTACATATGATTTAATTTATTACTACTGTAATTATTTATTTAAACTTGGATCCAATTTAATTTTATTGAATTCTCACATCTTATGAAATATCTCATTAATCATAAATAATTTATATGAAAAGAGAAGAAATTCTCCATATTAGATCAATTTATACATGTAGTTCTTGCTTTTACATAAACTAGAACTCTTTGTTTAATTAATGCAATATAACTGTCCTCTTTCTTATTTCTCTTATTACTAATTGCAAGCTTCATGAGATATTTTCCAACAATCTGTTTTAATTGTTGAAAATGAACCCAGCATTTTCTATGTCCAGGAAGTCACACCATTATTTTTAAGCAATGTTTGTAAAACAATTCTATTCAAAATTTTATGTATATATAAATGTTTATATAAACACATATATTTTATTTTTATATGTATATGTGTAAACATACAAACATACATTATATATCTATATATGATAAATATAGTATATATATAATATATACATAATATATAAGTTGCCATAGAAAATGAAGAATCAAACATTATTTTAACAATTCCTATTATTTTGCCTGGACATAAACTGGTTGTTCTGTGAAAGGTAGTGGCTATAGAGGTGATATTTAGAGATATGTTCTCAGAGATGATCTAAAGTATGTCTAAAGCGAGTTTTCTAAAGCATATCTGAAGATGACTTGTACATGGTTGAGTATGTCGAGCATCCTTAATGGAGGTAAACGTGAGTTAGAACAAGCTTGTACCCAGTTTTCTCACATTCAACAGTGTTATTAAGGTATAGAATTTATGGAGTAATTAAATAAAACATTATTTTATCTTAAATTTACATGCAAAACTTCCATGAGATGTTGTTACTTTGTTTCCATCCCAATTCCCTGGTAAAAGAACACTCAACTCAATCAGTTAACAAAACAAGCTATAATCCTAGATTGGGTAGCTCTCCCACTACACTACTCTATTTCCATCTAAATTTTACCATATAACTTGCAGTTTATCCAGGCCACAAGCTTCTCTCTCTGCAGCCTCTCCATAGATCCTCATAGCTCTTCTCCTCTTTGCTCCTCGATTCCTGTTGATCCCCCTGGCTCCTCCCCTAAACTCTCAGCTCCTCCCCCTTCCTTCTGCCCAATCATTGGCTCAAGCCTTTATTTGAAAAGTTAAGGTGGGGAAAAGGTTCACAAGGCAACTCCTCATCTGCAGCCCCACTGAGGAGTAGAATTAGCATCAAAATACAAGTCCAGGGCTACCCACAATAATGAGAAATCAGAACAATGGTAGTGGAAACTGAAAATAATTTTGTAGTATAACTTACAGTAAAAAATTTATCAAAGTAATAATAATAACCTATTGATTATTTTACTTATTAAATGTGGATATTTGTACGTAGGTTTGGAACGCAGGTGCTAAAAGTCAATCTTGTATGTCATTCTCCCAAAGATGTCTATTTTGTTTTTAAAATAGGCATTTTGCTATTATACTTTCTCATTTTGCCTATATAACACCTCCAATTAGACAAGGAAGGCCAGGAACATAGTCTTGGAATTCTACTTATTTCTACTTATCCATGACTGGGATTACAAGCATACATATCACAGACTCCAGCTAATTTATGTGGGTTCTGGGTATGGAATTGATGTCTTAGTGCATATGGATCAACCACTTTACTGACTGAGATATATCCTGAGAAATATATTGTCATATTTATTTCAGGATTAGTTAGCATAACACAGAATAAGACTAATCAGTGCTCATTTTAAATAATACAACTTAGTAATAGTAAAAATGCTTTTTAAAAACTCAGAAATATTAATTACATGTATTCATTTGTATGTGAAGTGTAATTCTCTGTGTTTATTTTTCTTTGTTTTCTTGCTCATTTAATGAGATACACTGTAAGATATGGCACTGTAGTAGATCTCACATTGTTGATATTTAGAAAGGGCCACTCCATTTACTCCTTGGTATATGAGCACCTGCTCTTCTAACAATCTTTCTCATCATACTTATTGTCTGGAAATAATGGGATCATAACTGAATCCCAGCTCTTCTTCTTGGCTTATGTTTTTATTACAGATACAGTCCCAAGGGTGACTCACAAAGTATATTGGTCCAGTAAGAGAGAAGACTAAAGACTCCTGCTGGTAGGTTTCAATCCACACTCACTATCTGTTCCCAAGAATTTAATGGCAAATTGTTCGGCTTTGACAGATGTCAAGAATATAATACATCTTACCACAACTCATAGTTAGGTGTAATAATCAATAGAAAAATGGAGCATAATATTAAAAGAACTAAAGTCCTTTTTCCATCTTAGCCTGCCCAGGAGGAGAACCAACAGATTTTTGTTTTGTTTCATTTTTGTTTCTTTCTGTTTACAGTAATGTCAGCTGGGATTTCACCGCAGTAGATAAGAATACCTACAATGTCACTTTAAAGTTTCATGGACTTCTCATTTGCGTGAGAAAATCACATGTTAAGCAATAGAAGAAAAAAAAAAACATTGCTTGATGAACTGAGTTTTTATCCATAGGAGATAATTCTTTACCTAATAAGTAACAGAATTGGAACACAGTTCTTACTACATTGAAAGGAAAATGTATCAAAATTTAAATGTCACTTTATAAAATTAAGTATATAGACTGGTTAAAATTTCAAAATTCTCTTTTACCCAAGTTCATAGTACTTGGGTGATAATAATTAATAATATTCAGTTCATAAAGAAAAAAGTTAGCATATGATAATTAATGCTTTGTGAGAAAATGTATGTATGTGGACGATGCAATAGGAAAATTTAGTATATTTGAATAGATGGGATTAGTCCCTGGGTTAGTCACTGCATTGCTTTGTCCTTTATTTATTTATTTTGTTTTTTGAAAAGTAAGAACTGAAAGTGCTATTCCTGTTATCTATTAAAATATTCTCAAATTAAAATAGGAGTTTACAGTTCTTTCACAACAGAAATGAAAATTTTCACTTCATATTCTCACTCCTGTTTTACTAATATTATCCAATGGAAATAAATATGATATATTTAAAAGCTTATTTTTGTTAAAATGCCATTTTTATACTCTAATAAAAATTAACTCAGTTAAGAAATAATTGATCTTAACTGTAGAAATCTTGTTATAATTTATATATCATTTTTATGTATTGATGCTATGAAATTTTCAAGTGAGATTAAAGGAAATTAAACCAAGAATACACCTGTCACTTCAATATTATTTATCCAATATTGTTTTTCCAAAATGAGAAGAAAGTTCAGGAAACCTCATAATTTCTTAACTAAGACTACACTTATGTATATAATACAAGGAACCATTCACTATGTGTAATTTAATTGTTTGGCGTAATATTTACCATCTATAATTCAAGACTATTTCAGTAATTATTTAAATCAAACATTAAAATATTCATGAAAATTATCATGTGCTAATAAGATATCTTTATTTACAATCTACAAATATCATTTCTCATCTCTTTAGCGTTTCAATAGCAGATGTGTTTGTGCAATAGGAACAGCCTGTCTGATTATTCCAAACTTTCTGATCTGCAGGGAATCATGGAAACATTGGTTTCCCTCCTTTGTGGAAGGGAGTACCCAAAGGATTTGCTTCTGATGAATGCTAAGGTATCTCAACATTAATTCTGAAGTTGAATCCCATACTGGATGGCCTCAAGAAAATAAACACTTCAAATAAAATCTAGCTTCATAAATGTTTCACAAAGAAACACTTTACATTCAAGTGCTATCACCAAAATACTTTCTATTAAATGACTTAACTATTTTTTAAACAATGTTGTAAAATAGAATCCCACTCATTTGTCTTCCTTTTTAAAACTGAGCTTCTGAGATTTCTCATACTACGTTGACATAACAATTTTAGAAGAATCTTCATCTTCTTGGCCCATTTTTTTTACTATTATTTTAAAATTGCAGTTAGAATTTTTGCTCCAATTCATTTCCACTAGTTAGTTTTTTCAAAAAGAAAAAAAAAAGAAAAAAGTTTTCTAGTTGTTATTTGTGTGGGAAATTTAGATTTAAATCCAATGTTACTGGTCTTATAAAAGTACAAAAGTTTGTTAATTAAATAGACATATATGTAGATATGCCTGTATCACAACATTACACAGTATGGCCCATTGCACAGATAGGAAAATTGAGACTAACTCTGAAAAACAACACAGGGGAAACCCCCACAAATGATGTCATAGAGGGAAATAACTTTAAGCTTTAACACCCTTTCAGTTTTACTAAATGCAATACAATGAACATATACTGTTATACTTTTTAACATAAATTAATAATTGTTCAAGTTTCTATTTTATATTTTGCCATTATATCAATTCACATATGTTTTATAATATCAGTACACGAGTGTCTTGAAAACATTTTTAAAGGATCTTTAATGATTCTGAGACTAGTCAGTGTTTTTGTTTTATGCTTTGCTTTGTTTTTTGTTTAATTTTTTTTTCTTCAGCAGCCATATGAAATGTCTGCAAAGCCCAGCTCCCAACTTGTTTATAAATACAGAGAGGACCCTGGTGTGATCAGTGCTATAATTATGTTACTGCTTAATAGCACATGCTGTTGATACATTAATTGCTTTATTGACTATTTCAAAAGTTTACGACCTCATCTGCATTTGAATTTGACCTTGTTTTGCACTTTTCCAGGGAATCACCACATTCTACAACCTACATAATGTGTATTGTACTAATAAATTTACATAATGAAAAAACAGTCAGATGATATGTACCTCATTACCTTTTTTAATCAACTAAATCACTGTTCGGCACAGTTTATATTGCGGAGAACTGCATAATCACGAAACAGTGAAGCTACAGTTCTAGGACTGAAAAGGATGCTCCACAATTTCCTAATCTTTAAATTTTAAATAATAAGTTCAAAATGGAAAAGCTATGCATACTTGTTTTTTGTAACAA
Source organism: Tokudaia tokunoshimensis (assembly GCA_036184795.1). NCBI lineage: Eukaryota > Metazoa > Chordata > Mammalia > Rodentia > Muridae > Tokudaia > Tokudaia tokunoshimensis. The sequence continues at coordinate 31,983,696 of BTHU01000011.1, read as the reverse complement.
GAGAAGTGGCTGTAAAATTTATTTGGGATAAATATTATATTAAAAATCCCCAAAAGATTAAGAATATTATCCATGCTATATTAACATAGTTTAAGTACTTTAACATTAAGAATATTATTTCTATAATTTGGGCATGGTTCTGTACTTAACTATAAGTGAAAGACTACTGTGCAGTGTATCTAGGTTCATGGGAGATGTGACGATTTGGTTATTTGCAAAATGAAAATAAAATTCTGAAGGTTTAAGATGTCCATTAGGAACATCTTCTGATGTTCAAACAATAGAATCTTGCATGTAGAAGAATTGCTACTTTTTGATGATCAGTATTCCCTCATATCCTTTAAGAAGAAAGAAAACATTAAAGAGCACCACACGGCTGGAGAGATGGCTCAGTGGTTAAGAGCACTGGCTGCTCTTCCAAAGGTCCTGAGTTCAAATCCCTGCTCTTCCAAAGGTCCTGAGTTCAAATCCCAGCAACCACATGGTGGTTCACAACCATCTGTAATGAGATCTGATGCACTCTTCTGGTGTGTCTGAAGACAGCTACAGTGTACTTACATATAATAAATAAATAAATCTTTAAAAAAATAAAGAGCACCACACAAATATTCCATTACCATAATCATTGTAAAAATTTGTGATTTTTGTGTCTAGAGAGTTGATATGGCATTACAGAGAAGACAGACATTTAAAGTTTTGCCTTATTGTAGAACGTGAGTCTGTGTAGAGGTCTGAGTGCTTAAAAGTAATTTAGAAAGTGGAATTATTCAGCATTTCCTACCTGAAATTTAAGAGAATGAACTTAACAATCATACAGATAGATGTATTAAGAATCGTTGTGAATTAAAGTCGCAGAGCTAGCAACAGTAGGAACAAACATCTATTTTCTTTTACAGATGGAAAAAAATTAATGTCCAGCAATATTCAACGACAAGACCATTGTTTGGAATTGGTAAGTAGAGCATCTAGACATTTACCTAAACTTTTCACATAGCTTTACTCCTAATTACCATGCAGAGTAGACTATGGAGATGTTCTGTAAGCCCTGTGCAATGTTACTGATACATGGCAAAATGTATTTTGTACTATAAACTTAGAAGCAACATTTTGTTAGGAAACAACAGGACTGCTCTATGAATAGGTGCATCTTCTAGAAGAAAGTTTTCAAAGCAGGAATTAAAGATCTTCACTCTCTTTACAATCATGTTGGATGTGTAGGTATTGGTATAAATACTCAACATGTTACAGATCATGCACAGGCTCTAATTTCAGCTGGAATACCACAGAACAACAGCATATATTTAAAGCATGAGCCACGTCAGTACCTTCTGACTATTACTTCTTACAGATAATTTCATGCAATCAGACAGTCCCCATTACTGTTAGGGACAGAGACATTACTGAATAAAGAACTTGCAACCATTAGATATACTACAAGTTAATTTTATTTTCCCGTGGGTTGCTTCCTAAGATTATACAAATATGTTTATTTGAAAAACAAAATATAATTTATTCCTCAGCTAATTTTATCAAGTAATGAAAGCCACTTTCTGATTATAGGAATAGCACTTTATAAAATTACTTTATGTCCCTAAGTCTTTTACTTTACTCAACTTATTTACCAGAAAGACTTTCATCTTGACTTCACCTCTAAATCACTTTATTATTGAATAAGGATCTAACAATACTATGTACTTGTGAATTATTTTATATATGTAAATTATTGTTAAAATTTACATCCTCACTTCATGTGACAGAGTGTCTAATTGACTATGCACTTGGTATACCAGCCACTTATTCAAACTCTCATGGAATATTAACAACAGAGTGGGGACGAACACAGTGGAGATGTAACCAATCAAGAGAAAGCAGGCTATTTCTTCTGAGTGCCATCATTTTTACCTGATTATAGAATAACTCAAAGTTATTATTTGGCTGAAACCCTAAGCAATTTTTTTAAGAAGAAAAAAAACAGGCACTCAAGAATAGCTTATTTCAAAATCTAGTGAAAAGAAATATTTTGAGCCATAACCTAATAATAAATGTATCAAAATATTTATACTCAAAGTATACTGATTTCCTTACATATGGAAAATCCACTTCTTGTTTTCTTTTTTATTCTTTCCCTTTATTTTTCTTTTATTAATTCTGAAGTTTTAAAGTTTTTATTAAAATCTGACAATAGTCCAATGAAAGGCTTCATTAATCTGTAGGATAAACATATACCTACATTTGTATTGCTAATTTTGCATGCCCCTAAGACTTAGCAGGTAAAATAAGATGAAGTTAATTGTTTATAACAATTAAAAGAACAAATCATCAAGCAAAAATGATAATTATTGTTAATTAATAATTAATAATCAAGCATGTCTGGTCTGGTGAAAACTGGAGTCAAAAAATTTAAATATATACCCCATTATTTCACTATCTTTATTCTCAGAAAAGCAGACTGTTTATGATAGTAAGGCAGACAGATGTAAGAGCCAAAAGAGGGACAAAGAGAGGCAAATAAATTAATATTGACTCCATATTAGTTGTATTCAATTCAAATTTATATTTGGGGGAAGGTAAATATTTCAATACGTGATTTCAAATAAAATGCTACAATTTACACTTATTTATATTCTTCAGTTTCATTTTTCATCTCATTCAGCATAACTTTAACAAAGATTTCCTCCTTTTCATAACAGAGAAACATTTTCATTACCAATAATTATTTTACTGCAGAGGGAACTGGAGAAGGGCATCTGCGCTGCATCAGGACTGGTTTTCTTGTTATTGCTTAAATTTGTTTCCTCTCCTGAAGACATATATGAATAACATTTTCAACATTGGTGTTCTCTTTCAGTGTATCTCTGACTCTAATTTCCACTTATAAATCTCATCTGGCAAGAGTTTATAACATATTTTCTTAATAATTGTTTTTTCTGTGAGACAGTATCTTGATTCTATCTATGGTCTGTAACTTATGAGCATCAGCTGGACAAAGTGAAAATGGAGTTCCCAGACTTCTGTAAGTATAAATTTAGGTCTATATGACGAGATTTTTTTCATTTCTAAACAAACTAACTGCAGAAGAGGGAGGCTCGTCTTTCCCCTTCTGAGAACAAGTGACAGATTAGTGTATCTTGAGAAATATTTGATTATACGTGTCAAGGCCAATAGTGTATGGTTAATAGTGTCTTGCTGGTCTTCATATGTCTTATTTAAAGAATTCATATTTAGGAGAAAAATGGATTTTGAATTATCATTAGAGTACTGCAGGCTCATGTATTTTCTCTAGTCTCACATTATTTGTAACGATTTTTTGATTGTTTTTTCTTTAATCAGCTTAGCATGTCCTTATTTCAGTTGTCTTCAAATGGATTCATTCATTACAATCTCTACTGCTTTTAAATTCCACTTACATTTTCACCTGAGTTTGGCTGGGAAATAATATTAAGTGAATAATGATGATGATGTTGGGATGAAAATAAAAATGGAATAATACCCTCATAAAACATAAAGGAATCAAATTTTCCTTAAAGGAAAATAACAATGTTTCCATTAATGACATTACATACACTATAAATATAAATAGGAAAAAAGAAGATGCAATACAAAACGTTTCGAAAAGTATAAGAATCATCACACTTTAATATTTAATAAGATAGAGAAAGATACAGTTAAGTTAAAGATTTTTAATTTAGTAGGATATTACAATTTAGAGATTCATTTCTATATTTAGTAGAATAAAGACCTCTCTAATATTGTGATAAATATGTAATCAATGATAGGTATTTATAGAAATACTTCATGATCAGTGTTCTCTACCATAATGTTTTACGTCTGTTCACATAGCAGTAATTAGATTATTGCCTGAGAATTCAGGAGACCTTAAAATAAAGAATCCCTCATGAAATCAAAAAATCATTGCCACCCAACTGACAATTGCTTTTGCATATACATTCTGAGTGCTTTATGTTTCCTCTTCTAGCATTGCAACAGTGCAACAAAGGAGAAAAGTGACTGTCACTATCTTATGAGAGACAGGGGACCCAACTTGATATTGAGATACTGCTCCCTTAACTAGATTGAGACAACTTGACTTTAATTCTAAAGCTTTAGAATCACATCTTTCCCCTTACAGAGCACCAGTCTGCTGCCACTGAAGCAATGGTCTTCTCTTTGACTTGTGCACCATCTTGTGATATTAATTTATTTATTCTTTGATGTGTGTTATCAGCTGCTGTTGAAAGATGAGGTCTTTTAATTGCAGAGTACTTCTTAATTTCTGTTTCCACTTCACAACCCCCTGACATTCTTAGATGATTGTAGTGGGTGGTTCACAAACACTGTCTAATTAATGACTAATTCCAGATAGAAGGCCCTGAAGGAGTCTGGACTAGTCATACCCACAGACTGAGCTGATAAAAATGCCTGCCTCAGAAGAAAATACAACACATTTTAGAAAATAGGCCACTAAGTTTCATGACTAAAATTTTCTAGGGCCAGAGTATATTATAATCATTTCAAATCAGTTCTCTTTATCAGCATGTAATTCAGGCATATTTAAAATTTTAACCTGTTAATGTGATCCTAAGTGGACTAAAACTAAAATATAATAAGTTAAAATAGCAGCAAGGAAGGAACGATATCTAGATATATAAGTCAAGGGAAATACTTTACACAAAAGTTGAGACACCAAAATTTACACTTTAGAATATATGTGTTCTACAAAGAGCAGAGTGTTTTAAGTCTATACGAAATAGTTTTCCCATGAAACAGAACTGACACTGGTTTAGGTCAAACAGGGTGTTTCCTCATCTTATTCCCTAGTAAAATATTATACTAGTATGTAGCTTAATTGTAAATCTTATTTTCCAATTGTGAAGTAAAATTGAAAAAGATAAATACACTGAAGAGAAAAAATAAGAATGTGTGTTAGTTTATGTTCCCTAAGTTATATTGGTCAAGTATGGGAAAATATGGCAACAGTTATCATTGGATTTTTAAAAATATATATATTTGATTCTTGTTTCTTACTACTTATTTCAAGTGGGAAAAGGTATATTATTTCTGGTTGAAACTTATGTGAACTATAATATGAAGCAGGACTATGAGGTAGAAGGATTGAAGAAAAAAGTTGTCATTGACAGTGAAAGAAGTTAATGGAAGATGAATAACTTTTTTGTGTTCCACATGAATGTTCTCTTCTGTTTGTTTGCTTGTTTGTTTGAAGGATTGGGAGAGAGAATATGGAGTCACTGGGTATCCAAATACATTCAATGTCTAGTAAGGAAAGAGATCCTCACAACTGTAACTACTATACTACTCCATTTCTTCTCACATTTTGACCTAAAATACAAGAAACAGCATAAATAAACAGTAAAAGGGGGGATAATGAGCTAAACATGTGGAAAGTAACTTGCTAATAACGTGATACAGAAAGTAATGTTTTAAACCGTGAATATTAAAAACATATGCACTATATTTTCAATGATCTAAGAAAAGATCAGAATTCTTTTTTGATTTAATTATATTCAATTATATTATTTTCCTTGAGATACTGAAGGCAGATTTACTGATTGTTTCAATGATTGATTGCCTACAGCTCTTGAACCAGCTGAGGTCCAGTGGGCAAACTAAGAATTGCATCATTGTTAACACAGAGAAAATTCAACAAAAGTAATGGTTATACAGGTGTAGGGTTGTGGGTCCAAAGTCTGCTCGGCCACAGGGCTCAGCCACTTGCTAGTGGAGGCAAGATACAGTTAGTTGAAGGCCATTACCTTACTTTATCCAAAGGTAGGGAAGCACAGTCTGAGGCTAGAGACAGCCTGAGTTGGTTCTGGGGTCCCGGAGCCTGCAAGGAGGCCGGGACCATATGGTTCTCAGACTCATAAACACCCAGGCACCACTGGGAGCAGGCAAAAGAACTGAGAACAGTGTGGGGGCCCTCGGGCTGAATCTAGCTGGCGGCCAGGGAAGAAGAGAGAGAATTCTGGCTGGACCCTCAGGGATCGTTCTTGGCATGTCTGAGGCTGACTTGAGCTTGGTCTTGGCTGAGAGCACAGAGAGGCCTTCTATGGGAGATTAGACTGTGGCTCTATAGGTGAAGGCCCTCTCCATGGCTCCCCATGGATCCCGGTGAAAAGAGGCAGTCCATTGGTTTTAAGACATTTATTATCATGCTGGAAAGTGTATGATTAAAACCATACCCCCACTTCTCAGGGTGGGCCTGAGATGAAATACCTTTTGCAGGGAAGAGATTCTGAGAAGGAAAGCTTATTGGCTAAGTCTCCAAGCCTTTAGGTACCTCATTAAAATGGAGATGTGTCTGGAGCCTATGTGACCTGTGGTCACATCCTCTACACATGGAGGGGTCTGAGGCATAACCCTTACATTACGGATGGCCACAAATCTATGGAGAGTTGCAGCCTCATGCCTGGGAACAGGCGAAACATCTATAGTCCCTTCAGAACCACCGCGGTTTCGAGGCTTACTTCATTAGTTCATCCGGAAACAAGGCTACCTTACACGGTCCCACATACTGGCGTGAGAGAAACATAATAATAATAATAATAATAATAATAATAATAATAATAATAATAATAATAATGACTAAAGGCAAAATGTCAGAACATCCTGAGGTAGCACATTTGTGAAAAAGTATCACAAGCAAGAAGGAACACCTAGTCAGCTGAGATACTCATGATTCCAGGAATGTAAACAGAAACAGGTACTGCAGTCAGAGTGACACTGCAGAGTAGAGTGTCCATGGCTGACTGATGCTGGTGAATGAAAAAATTGGTCAAAGATGAACTGTCTCCCTGTTCCCCACCCTCGCTTTTCCCTTAGCAAACTCTATGAAAGAACTAACAGGAAGCCAGATGGGGAAGGGGAAGTGCGGCGTGCAGAGATCCAGCGTGGGAATCACAAAGAAGTGGGATTAGAGTTGACAAATAATAGCTTACTTAAAACACTGCATTTAATTACGGACATTAAGATTTGGTGACTGATAGATTCCTTTTGAACTAAATCATATTATTTGGGGAGGTGGGGACTGAGCTCAAGCTCTGAGTGCAGAAATAGCTCTAAGCCTGGTCAGAGGGCTGTGTCAGAGGCTTCAGAGAACAGGAGCAAAGAGTAAAATGTTCAAAGCATAACTTTTATCTTCTCATCTCCCCCTTTTAGCTTTCTTTGAAAATCATCACGTTCTCAGAAACTCGGTGACATTGTGTACAAAATCACCCTGACTTTCCAACTCACTCCATTCTGTGTGTAAATATAGGCTGACACCACAGAGGACCTGGCTATCTTTGGTATGCCTCATCCATCATGGCATGGTTAACTTGTACATTCATCTTTTAAAAGTAATAATGAATTTCTAAAACCTCTTAAACGGGTTTAAGTTTTGTAATCCATTTATTGAACATGCCTGCAATGAAAAATTAATTATTAAACAAGAGCCTTGGGAAGAGATCAGCCGGCTTGTCACCCACGCCTGAGATTGATAACATGTCAGTTTCCAGATCAGGGAGGGCAGTGACAACTTTCAAATTTAAACCTGGAAGGGTAATGTTAAGCATGTCTTGGCATAAGTCGCATTTTTAATTTATTTTTTTTATTAAATGTTAGATAGAATAAATTCATCCATGCCTCTCAAACACAGGCTGATTAAATGAGCTGGCACTCTTTCAAATATAAAGGCTGGTTATGGCTTCTCAAGGACATCGGAAACACTGAAGCATAAGACAGCGGTAAATACAAGATGCAGAAGAGGTGGACAGTGATGTATTCGCAAGCGCCAGAAGGGAAGGGAGGTCTTGCAAAATGCTGAGGCTAACAAAACAAGGGCAGCACCACGTCCCCCATGTGGTACCTGGAGCTGTGCTTCAGCTAGCACAGAGAAGGGACTGCATCCCAGAGCAAAACACACAAAAACACCAGGGGAAGCAGAGGGGATAGAGTTCAGCTCAGCAACTAGAGAGCAGTTTTCAAATCCTAAATTGTGGTTTTGGATTAAGAAGTTCAGAAAAATTTTCAGTCCTTAGAGAAGTTTGCAGTGATGATAATGAAAAAAAAATTGTTCTAAGAACAGATGTGTGGTCCTGTGTCAAACACCAAGGTGCTTCGAATGGGCATCGTCTTTAAGGCAGAACTCTCCCTTCTTCTGTAGGGTGTTAAGAAAATAGTTCATATCAAATACTTTCAATTGGGTCACAGAGAATCAATTGTTCATAATGCTGTAATAAACAAAAAGAAAAAGAAAAAGAAAAAGAAAACCCTCTAGTTTCCCAAATTCAACTTTAAAACCTCAGTGAACTCATCAACAACTCACTTAGATCTAACTGGGCCACCATATGTGAAAAATGACGATAACGCCCTCACAGTGCATCACATCTCTGTATGCTCATTTCCTGTACATCTTATTCCTCTATACTGCTGCTTTAAAAATAAATTATGCCCTGCAGTGATCTCATGAGGTAAATGTGAGCAACAACAGAGCTTTTTTGTTAACAGTAAAGTATAGCAAAGGAATACATCCTATTTTATTTGAGTTACAAGAAATGTGCTGTGAAGTATACCACAGGAGCTCAGAGAACCTTGAGATTTGTCAGTGAACTGTGAGAAGAGGACATCCACTTAAGGCAAAGCAATCCCAAGCCACTCATTCTGTACACATCATCCAGTGGTCCCTGGGTTCATCCCCATCCACTGAAAAGGGACACTTCTTTGATGAAGGTTGAACCATGCACTTATCTATGCATACAGCCAAATGACATTAGGCATTCAGTTACTGCTATGCTCACTTAGCAGAATAATGGCACTAGGTTCTCCCTAGAATCCCTAGACTTGGGTTCATGGCTTCATTAGAAGTGTCAGCTATGGGGTTCATCGCATGGAATGAGCCTTAAATGCATTTAAATTGTGGTTGATTTTTCCCATAACATTGGTGACACTGTTGTGTGGGTGAATACATTATATAGAAAGGTCACTATTGCTGTTCTTAGCTAGGTAAGACTGATGATCACTTCAAATGATCAGGGACCACCTTTCATCTGGACTTTTCACTGAAGACTCCATTTTCATTTTTTTTCCCTCAAGGCATGGGTAAGGATGGCAGATTCCTGTCCTTATAATTATTGCATTTTATTAATGGTATAAATAATGACTATTTCATAGGCAGGATATAAAATTGTAAAAAATATCTGATATTATTTTTTTTAGAAATGACAATCTTATGCAATTTGGAGTTCCTCATGCTAGGAAAAATGATTAATTTTTAACAAGAGTAGAAATAGAGTAAATGACATTGTGAAATGTGAATAGACTTGAAGGATTTAATAAATGATGCTTATGCCAGAGTTAGAAAAGGAAATTACATGCAAATTATAATCTGAGTTTGTTTATACTTAATCTAGTACAAATGTTGACACAGAATATATACATAATATTCAGTGAATTTATGTACAAAATGATGAAAGTTAATGTTTAAATATAAATAGTATTTTGTTGTTGTGGATTTGTTTTGTTTGTGGCTTAAAATTCCCCTCCCTACTGGCTGCAGAATCTTTTTAGAAAATGAAAAAGCAATAAAATAAAGACCTCAGGTTAGAGGTCTTTATTCTAGATTCATTGATAAAGGAGTTTCTATGAAGACACGTAAATTTTCAACAGTTGTAGGACTAACAATGTCAGGAAAGAATTGAAGGCAGGGTGAAAGCTGTGTTTTAAGGTGGTGGTAGAATTTAAGCAGACATACAAGGGGCTGAATTGTTGGGAGGTGAATGAGAAACACTCATTCTTTTTAAGAGGATATTGGCTGAGATGTAACTCAACTGCTCCAGTGTCTTCCCAGTATGCATGATACCCTGAGTTGAATGCCCATCACAGCACTGGGCATACTAGCATCCGGCTGTTAACAGTATCACTTGGGAGACCATGACAAGAGAATCAGAAATGAAAAGCCATCTTTAGCTCTGCAGTAAGCCCAAGGCTAGGTTGGGATAGATGTATTGTGTGGGTGAATACATCATTTCCTATCTTAAGGAAACAAAACCAGAAAGTGACATTTGATAATGGAGTTTGAAAATTGGACCATCTCTAAATTAGTCTAACATTCATTCATTGAAGTCATTTCCTTCTTAGATATGAAGAAGGATCAAACTATGTCAGAAAGGTAGTGGTAAAGAAAGGAAGAGTTAAGGGTAGCTGGGAAGAAGAATTTAAAGGCCAACTTACATGCTACACTAGAATGTAAGGACAGAATGGGCAGTTTTCTTACTCATAACTTTCACAACAAATCACAGAGACTCAGCATTTTTGAACTGTGGCTACTAATAAATATGACACACCTCAAGAACAGAGTGACATGCAGAATTTTTATTTGAAGAGTTCTATGTACTAGACTGCCACAGAAGGCCTTGAGGATAAGGATGAACGAATCCTGTTTAAAGAAAAGAAATTATGTCTACAGATAAAAACAGAAGGCTCTAGGGCCTGCGGGAAGAAGCGAAGAGTTTAGCTTAGCACAGTCATAGAAGATATTTGAGTATTGCTCATTCTAGGAATCAATACAGCTAAAGAAACACTAGTGCCAACATCCTGAGCAACAGATTTGTGTCTTTTTAAACCTGTTTGAATAGATGTGAATCTCAAATCACATAACTCATTATTAATAGCTAAAAATTTCTTACTTTAACTTTGCTCATTTTTCTGACTTCCAGGCTCTCCCTTAAATGTCTCCTGCATATTGTGATGTAAATTTACATGGTTATTCATTTGCAAGCATGTTAATAAATAAAGTGCTAATTTAGACCTATACTCCCTGAGACTTCAATTCTCTTTTCCTATTTCAATTTGATAAAAGAAAGCAACATTTTGTACTAGCAATTGACATAGTAAACACAGGCACACACACACACACACACACACACACACACACACACACACACGGATACACACCTTCTACTTGTTCCACAAAGCAAAGTGGACACACTCTCAGTTACAAATGCTTAGCAGTCCACTAAGTGTCCTTTACGACTATATCCAAATAAATCTCAGCTTAGCTACCTGGCATTCTTTCACCATGAGCATTGAAAGTCAAGCTTAGTTGCCTTTCTTCGCTGAAGGTCACCTTGTTCTCTTATCCATTTTCCTATGGTAGCCTGTGTGGCTTCTATATGATGGAAAAGCCAAAATTTGGAAGTAATATAATTAAATTCAATATATCAGGCAAACCAAGTATTCAGCCAATCATCAACTATAATATAGACCAAAATAATGGATAAGAAGTCACAAGCACAGTGGAAACAAGATTTCCCTCTATTCATCAAGCAAGGTGGTCATTTTGGGAATCTTTCCCCTCCTCTCTGCTTTGGCTAAGTCCTAAGATGGTTATTTTCATCTGTCCTCAGCCTGACAAACTCTTACTTATACTTCAAGGCCCAGTACATACATCAGTTGAGCTCTACAATCAATCAGTTTAGGCAGAGTTTTTGGGCAAGGTTGAAATACAGGCTTGAGTCAGCAGCAAACATAAGAAGTGTTGATAATAGATGAGGGAAGAAAAAGAAAATCATACAGAAAAGGACCTGAAGATAGATAAGCACGAACTCACTTAGACTTCTCGGGCCTATTTTTCAAATTCTTTCTATATACTTTACAATTTTTAAATGAAATCAATTAAATGGCTAAAGGAGCAATTAAAGTGACATCATTTCCATTCTGCAGTCATATCTCTCAGAAAATAACTTTCACACGGAGTAGAATTAATACCTCTTTGTATAAAAGGGACTAAAACATTCTTAGTTTTTAATCCCTGCTTTTTAAGATGGGCTTCAGTTTAGTTCAAGAACAAGTAACTTAATTCAGTGTATTTTGAAATAATTCAGAGATAAGAAACAAATATCAAAAGGTTTCTTTAAGTAGAAAATATTAATTTCCTGGTACTTTTAAGGTTGCAAAGTCATTTATGTAAAACCTTTCTCAGTGCTATTGACTTGTACTGAGTACTTAGCATAAGCCTGTCAGCTTTCTACATACTTAACATCTTTTGCTCATTTACAAAGTGACAAATGTCATTACAAAATGGCAGTTGTGACAGCCATTACAACTGCTCACATTTTACCAAAGATTAAACTAAGACTTACAAAGTCAAACTATCTTGCTGAAGTCACACAGCTAATAATTTCAACACGCAATTATCTCTGTCTGATTCAAGTACTTATTTTCTAACCATCAAGTTGATAGGCTATTTTTTTTTAAAAAAAAAATCACCTTAAAGATAAAAAAGGGGAGATGTCTGAACAAAGATTCTAATACTTCCACTCACCACAATAATCTGTGTAAAACAAGAAAATAAATTCATACTGGGTATGACATTTAAACATAGGGCTATGATGTCTTAAAATTTATGCCCCTGAAAGGCATTTACCCATCTGAACAAGTGAGCCACTCTCTGCTGCAGGGAGTCTAGGTTTGATTTTGTGTCATCCTTATTGCCTACAATACAAAGGTATAGAGAAGTCCCAGAATAGGGAAGTGAAGGCTTGTTCCCTGGCTGGCACAGCCTAAGAACACTCTTGGTACAGCATCCTAAGTACCTAGGAGAGAATGTCAATCCCCTTGGTTTAATTAGGATCAGTATTGTTTGGCTCTGACTGTAAGTCAGAGAAAGAGAGAGAAAGCAAGAGAGCAATAAGATCCAGAGCTAGACAAGACCAGCACAGACAGACTGTGTACTCCTAGTGGGCAAAGCAAGAGTCCCCTGTGAAATCAGTGGATCTCGGGTACTCGATTCAAGAATAAATCTTCCTGAGCCTTTCCAAGAACTTAGATACATTTGCTGTATTGCATCTTTGTCCTATTCTGGTTTTCATTTTTATCAATACAGATTAGTACAATAGTGTACTAGAGAAGTCATCCAAACATTTAATAATTCTTGAAAAGAAATTTAGATATTTTTGATATTTAGGTTGAAATAGATGTAGAGACAATAAAGACATCCTTTGCTTTAAAGAATTGCTTTTTACTTAAGATAACAACTTTAAGCTTACTTATAATTTTTAAAAAAGAATGTGACTTGTTTCTTATTTAAGACCTTTAATGATCCTATACAAAACTAAAGGATTTCACTGTACTTAACTATGAACAAAATAATTTTTATGGAAATAGTGCTAAGAAATTCTGCATTCCAGGGATGGTAAGATGTCAGTAAAAATCAGCTTCCTGGGACCCACACAGTAGAAGGAGAGATCAGAAACTTATAACATTTTTCCCTGATAGTATGTGGGCATAGGTCTATGTGTATACTACAAAACAAATACATTTAATAAAATAGCAAAGATAAATTATATGGTTTTTTTTTTGGCCAGCAATAATTGTAACCACGTATGTTAACAGAATAAATAAGTAAATTTCCACTGTTGAGTATTTTTTTAACTTCAGATTTTCTTGAAGTTAAAATTTGAAATGATCCAAAATACTCTGTGTCAAGAGAAACCATACAGTCTCTGAAAGATAAACAAGGGAGTATTAAGGAAAAATAAAATTGTTATCAAATTTTATAGTTTTTCTGTTTCAAATACTCTGTAATTGATACATGTACAAAATTATATGTTTACTGAGAACAATAATCATGTACTACCAATGGTTTCATATAAGGGTGACCTGCTATGAAAGTGAATTTATATCAGTAAGTTCCTTTATAAGAAACCATTTAGTAATCTGTGAACTTCTTTTTTTTTTTACCCTGCGTTTACTGTCTGGCACCACTTTTAATTGATGGGAGTATAAATCTATTCCTGATACCACATAAATGTACTCAGAATTGTGTTGGAAAGTAACAAATGTATTTGAACATTGACTATCAGACTACCTATCTGGCCCTTTCCTTTGTAGCCACCCACATTGGGCTGTTGCATGTGCCTGTGCACACATGCAGCCTATATTTTGTTTGTGTGCTTTTAATATCAATTTCAGAAATTGCATGTAGTCAGACATGATCTCAGTACAGCAACCATCAGTTAACGGCATGCTGATACATGCCAGAGGTCTTCCACATGCTCCCAAACTAGTTGTTCATAATCACAACTGTATACATACATGCATACATATACACATACATACATATATGCATACATACATACATATATGTACATATGGAAAGTACACATAATTTAAAGATCTATCCTTGATAAGGGGTGTATTTTTAACTTTTATAGTATATTTTTGAAGAATATTTCCAATTTAAAACCAATGGCATTCTAATCTTTACCCTACGTTCTGACTTTAAAATTTTAATATAAAACGTAAAGACCAGGAGTGTAAGTTTTCAGAAGGCATACATGAAACTGTGAATTCAGTCCCCACTCCATATAAAGTGGAGGTGGTGAGACAAGACTCAGCACTCCAAAGGTGGGACTATGAAGGCAGGGAGACCAGAAGATCAAGGGCAGCCTCTTCCCTCTGCTACATGAAGAACTGGAGCGAAGCCTGAGATAGAGGCCTTTCCAGAAAACAAACTAAGTAGGCCTGCCTGAAAGCTCAGGAAAAGAGAGGTTGGGCAAACAGATCAAAATCTTGATATGGAAGCCAACCTGAGATACAGGGCATGAGCCCTGTCTTAAAGGAAGAAAAGATAAAGAAAAAAGAAGAAATAAATACGGAGAGTAGGAGGGGAAAGCGAATGAAGAAGAGGAAGAGAGAAAAAAAAAAACCCAGATACTTCAAGGTGTTAAAACTTCATTATAGTTCAAGAATTAACATATAGGCCTTTAGTCTAATTTGCTTTCGGTTGCTATGATAAACACCATACCCAAAAGCAGAGGCCAGTGACAAACACTACTCAACAGCTTGTTTCCAAACTTAGGTTCAGCTGTCTTTCTTATAGTTCCCAGGCCCATCTCCCTACGGGCAGTTTAACCCACAGTGGGTAGGGCCTTGCTACTTCTGTTAAAAGTTGAGAACATTTTTTACAGTTATGCCAAAGGAAAAAAATCCCATGGAAGTAGTTCCTCTACTGAGGCTCCTCACCTTTGTGCTTGAAGTTGACAACTAAAGCTAACTTTGACAACTTTGTTGTTTGAAATGACTTTAATGACAGAAGTTTATTTCTGTGGTCCCGTTCTTCCATCTTCTGTTCTGTCTGGGGAACCGCACAAGAGCTGTGTTTTCTTAGTTGTTTCCAGATGTTGATGGATACACAAATTATTAGATAAACCTAGCAGTTCTGGATTTAGCATGTACAAAGGAGCTTCCCAACAATGTATTGAAATGCAGATGGAAAAAGAGGCAATATTATTTGAAGCAGTACCTTTATATATTGCCAAAGAGCCTGTCCCAATTGCAAAAGTAGTCATGATATACTCAGGATATTCCACTCTCTAGACCATCCGTGATAGTGCCAAAATTAAATAACAGTTTACAGGAATTATTTTAATGATCACTACTCATTAGTAGAGCATAGCACAGGAAGGAAGAGCCTTCACTAAATGAAAATAAATGAAAGTCTCTTTGAAAGGCACAATGTCTGTCATGAGTTCCCTGTACTACCGGTCTCTAGGACAAGGTTATGGATGTGTGTTTTCAAACATGCAGAGGAGATCTCAGGACAGATACAATCTCTGATAAATCTTGTCCATAGTCCCATTAGCTTTGATGAAGTTCTTTGAGAAACTTAAAAGAGAAAAATGCCAGTGAAAAATGTTCCCATTTTGTAGTGTGGTGCTATCAGACCCTGATTTATTCCCTACCAAGCAATAGGTTAGTGGAAAAAAAATTAAGACTTTTTTCTTTGATACACACATGTACATGCATACATGCATGTACATGCATGCATGCATGCATGCGTGTGCACACACACACACAAACACACACACACACACACACTGCTTACTGGAAACCACATTTTTGCATCCACATTATAGACTGAAAAAGGAAATGCTGTGGTACAACATGTGTATTAAATTCATCCTAATGCTATATATTTATTCATTTAATTCAACATATTGAAAATAGCCATTTTTTAAAGTTTTAGTAAATGAATTTTTACTTTTTAAATTTACATCTGATGCCTTTGTAAAACTGAGGAAGTAAGCATTCAGAGCGTGGCTTCCACAGGCTCACTGTTTTGCTCTCTTACGACTCTAAAGAAGCTTTTCTTAATCATTTGCATGTCAGTTTCCCTATTCTAAAGTTAAGAGAGAATATTAACAAATCCATGGAACCAAGGAGATATATTCAATATCCTGTTTAAGATACTAACAAATAATGGCACATACATGCATAATTAGTGATCGCTATTAGGGTTTTTAAATTAAATTTTAAATTAATGAGTTCCATTAATGTCTGTTACCTGTTTCTAATCCATGATAGAATGTCCCTGTTACAAAGATGTCAACAGAGGAATGAGAGACCAGAGAAGTGTATCAAGTATTTCTTATTTTTAAACCTTATTGGCAATTTCCAGGTATATTGCACTAAGACAAGCAAAGCACCAGGAATTTCTCCACGCTGGAACATTGATGTGTCTTCTGCAGTGTGGATAAGACTTACATCCTGAAAATCTAGATTTCTCTGGAAAAATTGCTGGAGTTGAGCTAGGGAAGAGGCAAATGTTTGGTGAAAAACATTATTTGAATCTCATGTGCTCCGTAGGCTTGTGCTTTGAACACTCAGTTCCTATACTGTTGTGGTTGTTTAAGGCTGGGAATCTGTGTAATGGAAGGCCCATAGGTGAAAGTAACTCACCTGTTTAGCTGTTAGAATACTTTCACAATCCCTGTTGTTAGCAGCAGTAAGTAGGTACAAGATGTGAGAGGTTTGTCATACCTTCCCAGTGTTGTGAAAGCCATCATGACTCTCCAAAACCCAATATGATGTACTAAATTCCCTCTGAAACCATTATCTAAAATAAACCATTCCTCTCTTAATGAGTCTTTGGATCAACAAAATCTGAACATTATAAAGATATAATTCAGTAGTAGATCCCTGAGTTCTATCACACATAACAAAACCAACCAAAACACCCACTAAAGGAAATTTCATGGACATTTTTCTCTTATTCCAAAATTGTATGTGTGTTATGGCTGACATCCTATCCAATGCAATAATTTCTTTCATTCCCAATAATCTCCTCTATAGTAATATATTAGTCGCTGTTTCTATTATGGCGAAAAGACACCATGACCAAGCAACTCTTAGATACTATTTAAGTGGAGGCTTGTTTACAGTTTGAAAGGCTTAGTCTGTTATGATCATGATAGAGGGAATGGTAACATGCATAGCACTGGAGAGAGAGAGAGAGAGAGAGAGAGAGAGAGAGAGAGAGAGAGAGACAGATAGACAGACAGACAGACAGACATAAGGAGACAGAGACACAAAGATTTACCAACAGAAGCAAAGGGAGACTGGGCGTGGTTTAAGCTTTTGAAAGCTCCAAGCCCATCTCCAGTGACCCTCACTTCCTTCAATCGGGCCACCCATCCTAATGCCTTAAAACCTTTCAAACATATCCAGTCCATGGACAGCAGGTGTTCACATAGAAAAGCCTGTAGGGGCCACTCACTTTTAAACCACAACTCCCTCCGACCTTGCTTTTTCTGTAGTAAAGCTTCTACATTACATCAAACAGTGAAGTTGGTGGAGCTTTCAGAGATAATCTGCACAATTATAAACAACATTGCACAGGACTGTATTTAATTAAAGGACAAATACCTACTTTCTGTGAAAGCCACAAATGTCTAAAGATTTTTAGCAATTTCTAACTGAAATAAAGCAGCTTACTTCTCAGGCATTTAGTCCTGTCCTATATACAGAGTATCTTTAGAAAATGTGTAAGGGGAACACATCTGTAAAGCCCTGCAGGAGTCAATGTTACAGAGCAGGATTAAAATTAGATCCCGCGAGGCATAGGGTAAGAATGGCTTTTGTTCAAGCCCCAATGTGATGGGCTTTATTTGGATATGTGGGATGGAAGATGGAGAGATGTAAAACATATAAACCATAAGAGACATGCACTCAAGTAATCCAGGTCATTGGTTCTGAATCCTGTTAACAGTGATCACAATTACCTGGGGAACTTATTAAAAATACTGATTCCCAAATTTCAACCACTAAAGATTTTATTGATGGGATGCAGGAATAAGTATTTTTAGCTATCCCTGGTGACATTTTGCATAACTTCCTGCAACTGTGCCTGGACCATCATTTCAAAATCAATAAGCTAGAAGAAAAGAAAAGTTTAACCCAGAGAGAGAGTTCTTAAATGTATTTTAAAAGTTTCAATTTTGCAAGTAGGATTAACATAATTCACTCTAAAAATACATTGTATTTGAAGTACGGTGTTTATATAATTGTTGTCATCTGTCATAATAATATTACCTATGTGATATGTTATGAATACTATTTTATTATATAATGTAAGATAATAACATTTCTTAGGATAAAACAATGTTTATAATAACTTTAATAAATAATAAGTGATAAAATTTTAAGGTATATAAAACTTTATGTACTTTTTAAAATACAGAAATCAAGTTAATAAAACAACTGTGTGATTTCAAACAGAAAATACATTTTATAAAACGATAAGTACCTAAGCCTAATTTTCATTAAATATAAAGACCTAGAAAACATACAGGTATTAATTCCTCAGCAAAATGGACACTATGTGAATATTATGTGCTGTGATACTGAAGAAAGCATAAGATTTTATTCCTCAACAACCTTTATGAAAAATTTACATATATGTAATATAGCATACATGTATTTCAGCAGAAAATGCTATTTCCTACATAACATAGAAACATCTAAGAATTAAAATATGTTAAATTAGCTTCAAATGAGAATTCAATATTTTAACCGATTACTGTATGGCCATCAAATTTACAGTTCACAAATATTTGTGTGTTTTATATAAATTATAAAGACAAGTAAAACATAATACACATATTGTGAGATATTTTTTATGGGATTAAATATTGTGATGTTGTTATAATATGGGATTATATTTAGCTTTCTAGATAAAAATCTAAAATAAAGACGCTTTAATGAACTTATCTTAAATGCTCTATGCAGAGAAAACATTCATTTGACCCAGCTATTTTTTCAAGTCAATCATCTGAGCCCTACTAAAAAACACTCAATATTCACCTGTTAACCTTCCTCGGTTGTTGGAAAAGTGACCTATAGAAAAGAACAACTAAGTAATTTTTATAGAAAAGAACAACTAATTAATTTGCATTCAGTGACTCAGTAGCAAGTTATTAAACAGACACTGTGAAGAGGTTTTATATCTGAGATTAAAAACTAAGAACCCCATGTATACACTAGTGTTATCCACTTGTGTTTCCATGTTTCTAATAGTGACAAGTGTTGATCACTAATTTCTATGACTATTTCCAGAGTTACACGTCTATGAGTCATCTTAATTGTGGCCTACATTTTTAGGTAGATGACTTTCCTAATAAGCACATATCATAATCAGTCAAGAGTATATTATATAAACATTGTTAATGATATAATACATTTATATCATTGCTTTTTTTCATACATAGAATATGAAAATTCTTCTATATCCTGTGATTTTTACCCAAAGTAATATCTTCTAATTTTATATCCATATCCAGCATGAAGTTCAAACATATTTATTATATATGTTACAAAACATAAATTGGATATCTTTTCTTAAACTTAGAGTAGATTTCAATTAATACTTGGAACAAATGCATGAAATGAAACAAAATTATAATAGTACAAAACAAAGTAATGTAAAGCTCCTGGCAAATTCTGGTTCTATTTATATTTTTCCTAGCAATTGAAATTGCTAGATCCTATTCAGAGCTGCTGGGAAGTCCAAGTATGATCACCAACACTGGGATTTCCCTTAAGTACAGCTACTCATTGGGGAAAGAGCTGTATCATATTTCTTTTCTATGACAACACTTTGAAAAGGGAGAAATCATCTCCAATAAAATCTATAAAATTGTTGGTTTGTATTTTTGAGGAGAAAATGGAATGCAATTACACATTGTTTTCTATTATATCATTATTCCACATATATGCTAACTCTGTGGCCAACCCTATTGGCAAACTGCCATCATTTTTATCCTTTCAGTAGTGTATACTTTTGAGTTAGATTGCTTGGACTAATTTATTAGTCTGTGTGTTCCAAAACAAATTCTCCAAGCCTCTTCCAGCCACTAATCCCTTCTTCTACACCAAAGTATATTTCATTACATTCATTGTTGATGTAAAAAGATACGTGGGATCCTATACTCACCTTTAAATTCTCTTCACTCCAATAGTTATTGATTATACCAAATAATTTTTATATGTGCATTATAGCCTATCTTAGTTATTTTTCTATTGCTATGATGAGCTACCCTATAAAAGGAAACCTAAATTATAAAGAGTCCATCATCACTTATAGATCAATGGTGTAGGCCACCATCATAGGGAAGCAAAGTAGCAACAGATTGTTACAATTCATCCCAAACCAGGAATGCTCATGCTTAGCTCACTTTGTCCTCTTTGTACCACTGAGCATCCCATCTGACCAACAGCGAGTGCTACCTGAGGTGAACAGGGTCTAACCACTTCAATCAGCCTATAAGCAAGATAACTGGAAATTCCCAATGGCCTGCCCCTGAAGTGATTCTAGATCTCTTAAAGTTGATACTGCAATTAATGTCCACACAATCATGTATCATCATTTATTTAACCTTGAGTTTAGGAAAGAAACCTAATTATTTTTAATTATGTGTGCTATCACATAACTAGAGAAGTGTGCACCAGTATCTTTCACTCTTGTCTCCCGTCCTCATCACTTAGGATCCAGTTCTGAGGACTGAAGACAAAATATACAAAGTTAGAGATTTACCCTGGAGCATTTTTCTTTTTTTTTTTCTTTTTTTTTTTTTTTGGTTTTTCGAGACAAGGTTTCTCTGTGTAGCCCTGGCTGTCCTGGAACTCACTTTGTAGACCAGGCTGGCCTCGAACTCAGAAATCCTCCTGCCTCTGTCTCCCAAGTGCTGGGATTAAAGGCGTGCGCCACCACCGCCCGGCTGAGCATTTTTCTTTATCTTGTGACAGGGTGTTAACTGTTGAGGTTAACCCTGAACTGCCCTCCTATCCCAGAAAAGTCTTAAACTTGGAATCTTTCCAGCTCAGCCTCCTGAATAGTTAGAAATACAGTACTGTACCTTCAGGCTCAGCTTTCATATACATTTCAATGACCTAGAGAGACAGTGAAACCAGAGGCTACTGGCATCTGCGTCTAGGTCAGACCTTTCAGAATTATCCTCTACAGTTTTTGACATCTCCCAGTTTGAGTTTGAATAGTTGTTCAGACACAAGGTCCTAAGATCCTCTTCAAGGGAACCACCAGTAACTTAACCCAGTTTCTCTCATTTGACCATGGTGTATAGTGTACATTTCTCTTGGTAGACAGGTGTTTATTTATCATGAACATGACACCTAAACTTTAAGGTTCTCATTTTCTCATTTCCCCTAGAACACTGGCACACTTTTGAAAAGTTTTGTTTTGTTTAATTTGTTAACAAATTCTAACAGCATGCATTCTTTAAGTCTCAGAGGCCTGGATCTTCTCCCACATGTTGGTAGCCATGTAGGCTTCTTAGGCAATTTATGAACATATTAACAACCATGTTAGACCTACTTCCTTCCTCTCTTTAGCATCTTTATCTCTTACCTTACATTTTCTTTCCTTCCAAGGTAGTGTCTTCCCATCCTTGAATGTTAAGAACATTAACTTTATTTACTAGACTAATGTGCCTCGTTTTTATTGACCATCACATGCCTCACATAAATACTAGTTTGTTTTGTTTTTTACTTGTTGGTACGAAGGATGCAGCTGGTAACCTTCAAAAGTATACTTCAAAAGCAATTCACTAGTATAACTCACTTCAGACAAATATTGCATATTTGTATTTTACATAAGGAAACTAAAGGGAATATATTTTCAGAAGGTACTTCACTATGGTACCTACTTACAAGAATTAATTGTTATTATGGAAGCAAAAAGAACAAGTTATTCTTGGAAATTAATATAATTGTAATAATACCATTTAATGTTTATTGAAGATTCATTACCTAATAGGCAGTGTATGAAGGGCTTTATCCAATTTACATTCTGAAACTGGTATCTTCAAAACAAACAAACAAACCAAAACTACTGTTATTGAGATGTCTGTTAATTTAAGATAAAACTGAAAAAGCCCAGGAGAGACAATAGATTTAATAAAATCCTCAAAGTCTCTTATTTAATAAATAATACAAATTCAACCCCCAACAGCAGGACTCCAAATCCTCTATTCATAACCAACTAACTTATGTTTAAGCACAGTGGGTGCAGAAAATTATATGGATGCTTCAAACATTTTTTCTTCCTTCTTCTGACTACAGAAGTCTGAGAGGAAGAAGGCTAGCTCCCCTTAGAAGCAACACAGTTCACAGAGAAGAACAGCATTGTGCCAGTTTTATAAAGAACATCAAGAGATTGAACTTAAATTGGTCTATTGCCCAATTGGTTATGATTTCTGACTCATGAAACTACTTCTTTTCCCCATTGACAGAAATATACCTGAGAGCATATTATCTCATCTGCTGGATTTTGCCAATTTAAAGGAAAATAATTCAAGTTCGGGTCAATCACTGTTGGCAAGTGGTTAAACTAGTGGATAATATCAAATAGGGGATTATTTGACTTTCATTTTTTTTTATTTTCTAAGTTTTTTTATTTACATTCCAAATCATTTCCCCTTTCCCGTTTCCTCCCTCCCCGAAAGTCCCATAAGCCCCCTTCCCTCCCTCTTTTCCCCATTCAACCCCCTCACGCTTCTCTGTCCTGGCATTCCCCTACATCCAGTCTTTCCAGGACCAGGGGTCTCTCCTTCCATCTTCTTGGAAATCTATTGATATGCGAATTGTGTCTAGGGTATTCCTAGATTCTGGGTTAATATCCCCTTATCAGTGACTGCATACCATGTGTGATCTTTTGTGATTGGGTTACCTCACTAAGGATGATATTTTCAAGTTCTGACCATTTGCCTAGGAATTTCGTGAGTTCATTGTTTTTAATTGCAGAGTAGTATTCCATTGTGCAAATATACCACATCTTCTGAATCCATTCCTCTGTTGAGGGACATCTGGGTACTTTCCAGCTTCTGGCTATTGCAAATAAGTCTGCTATGAACATAGTGGAGCACGAGTCCTTATTGCATGCAGTGGAAGCCTCTGGGTATATGCCCAGGAGTGGTCATTTTTTAATAAAAAAAATTAGGTATTTAGCTCTATTTCAGTGCTTCTAATTTGTCTTTTCTGTGGATTTGAAATTGTTTCACAGACTTTTTGATTTGTATTAATGTATCATAGGACTTAGATTTTGAATGACGCAATTGTCTATGACAGTATAAATCTGAGGGGAAAGGAAATTAAGAAATAGTTAAATAGGAATAAAACCGTAAAAATGCCTGTCTGTAATTAATGACGCATTTCCCATCTCATGTAAACTTCATTACTCCTTTTAATCATGTGTGTATTTGCCTGAACTATTAAGTGCTTATTTATGGAATCACATACAAAACTTACTAGGTACTTTATGCACTGTAAATGCTTTCCTCAAGGAAATCATGTGGGAAAAGAAAATGTACATTGATGTTTTACATTGTGTTTGAAATTTTATTAAAAGAACACCTGAAACACAGTTACCAATGTATCATTTTTCAGATTCTTTTTATTGACTTCATTATTAGAAATGCATCAATATAATTACTAATTTTCTAGATCTAGCATTTTCTTTTTATCTTAGAAGACTGAAGGTTTTCTTTAATGCTTTCATTAGATAGCTGCCAAATTAATGCCTTATAAGTAACTCTACCATTGAGGTGCATTGTGGAAGTGCCAGTAAGAAAATGTCTTCTTTATACAATACCAACTCATCATCGTCATGTAACTGAGACTTCCCACACAGAATGTCAGTAGAACACTGTAATCAGATCTGAAACATTTAGTTTTTAATTAGCGTGTCTCTATAAAAAACAATCAAATTACATATAAAATTGTCAACAAATTAAATGACTTATTTAAAATCTTGTGTAATTTTGTGTGTGCCTGATTTGTAACGAATAGCCCTGCAAAGATGTTTTGTTCCTGATCCAAATGTTTCTATTGACATCTCCTGTACTTGAAAAAAGCACGTGGCTTCTAATATCAGAAATACATAGGCCAAATTAATCGAGAGCCTTTGTTCACATTCGTTTTACTTTAACTCAGCTAAAAAAGAATCCAAGCTTATAAGTTGCTTATTAGTATAATGTGTTTTAGTTGGTTGTCAATTAAGCCACAAAACCAGGAATAAATTCTGGGACTGCATTACATCCTATGTGGTATAGTGGTTATTTGTTTCCTTTGTTCATTTGTCAGTCCTTCTATTTCCTTAGTCTTTCCTTGGCAAAGCTGAAAAAATTTTGTTGTATATATTGTCTATATTTAAAGCATGACCTTCAAAACAGGGTGTGTGATACAATGCAATGACTTAATAAATTAATGTAACCATTCATAATGTGGGAAAAACGCATTATTACTCCATAGTAAAACTAGCAAATGTATACTGAAGAACATCAGCTAAGGTTACTTCTTGTATATTGTGCTTTATTCCATCTAGCTCACATTAGGTTCCAATGATCTTCCCTCTACCTAGTCACTCTTCTAACCTGCTTACCTTATTGCAGATTGCAAGATATAGGTAGCTGCAGTTGAATTGGTAAAATGATCTAGGGGGATGTTCATATACATATACCAAAGAGACAGAATGAGAATAAGCATGGCCATCAAGTTTTCTATAATGAGTTACATTATTCTTTCAAGGTACAACAAGCAAGTTATTACCGGCAGTGTTTAATTACTTTTTCTAATTTATCACTGATGCAAGAAGGGATAGAAAGAAAGAAAAGCAAACAATGAGACTTCAAGATTTTTCCTGCTGAATGAACACTGATAAGAAAAGTCTGAATCATTGTTTTACCCGGTTACTACTATGCATGGGCTAATGAATAGGAAGACTACAAATAAATGTTTCCATCTCCTGCACTGCAGCGGCCGCTGGTGATTCATTCAACTCCTACCGTCATCATTCTCATAGTCTCTGCAATCCCCTCCAAGCTAAATCATTAACACTGAAGTACCCAAAGAGACAAAAGTTCTTCCTACTATAAAACAGATTAAAATATTAAAACACCATTCAGTATAAAAATTCTGAAGATATTTCATCAAAAAAAAAGAAGAAAATGAAGAGAAGAAATAGAAAACTCAGAAGATAAATGGAGAATACCTAGTTGCAAACTGTTGGGCCTTAGATAAGGTGTCAACTAGCAACACCAACAAAACCCACAAACCAACCAAGCCACAGTTCTCAGACATTGAATAATTAATCTCCATTACAACATGACATCCTGTTTTCATTTAAGACCTAGTAATGTATCAAAAGCTATTGTATGGCACTTTCTCCATCTTCCTTCTCTCTCTTCACATGTTCCTCTTCCCTTCCTTCTCTCTCCTCTTTTTCTGCCTTTCTCTGTCTCATTTCTTTTTCTGTCTCTACTCCCTTCTCCAGAATCCCTTGCCAGGTCCCAAAGAAAGTACCTTTTATACTAGAATAAAAAAAAATAATGAAAAAAGGAAGGAAAGAGAACCTAGTGTGTTGTTACATTAACATTGTTCCATAACAAAGTGCTAGTTGTGACCACCACCTGAGTGTTTGTTCTTTCTATCAATAAAATTTATATTATTGTAAACATATACTGTGTAACTATATTGTAGTATTTCTAACTATATGTGAATTCATAATTTTCCTTTCCAAAGATCAGTTAATTCTCAATTCTGTAAAATGAAGTATGGTCCTGATTAAATTTCCTTGGCTTCTATGAAGAATTTAAAAACGGGATTTTTACTTTCTGAGATGTTACTGTGAAGTTTGGATTAGACTGTCCACTTCTGCTTCTTCATTTCTCCCTGTTTCTTTTGTCTTCGTGAGCTACTCTCTTGGCGATCTTTAAATGTTATTGATTTGTCTTCACTTTGATTATTCCCCAGGAACATCACAATCGTCTCATCTTCTATGGCTTTACTGTTATCTAAAAGAATGTTACTAATAAAATCCATGTGAATGCTCAAGATAAAGCCTAACCTTTAAATGAAACCTGAAATGCTTGAGACAGATAAATCTAAAATCTCTGATACATTGTGAATTACCTCTTCTCTCTAATCTTGGTTCTCTTCTGCATGTGGTTTTGGTATATGTCAAAGGCTCCAGCCAATACTACATGGTATACTCCTCTTTTGTGCTACTCAGATCCTTTCTGTTATTTTCCCCAGTGCCATAATTTGTCACCAGATCAAGAACAAAATAAATGTGTCATTGAGGTTCAAGAGGCCTAACCTCTTCGGTTCTTCTAGTAAAGTTACCCCTGAAGCTATTACATAAGCCTTCTAGAATGTTACTGTAGAGTTTCTTCCCATCATTGTTCAAACACGATTAGTTTCTTCATTTCAACCAATAGAATTAATCCTCCCTTCATCTATAAGTTTTAAGTTCTTTCTTCGGGGTAGTCATCAGAGTTATCAAAATGTTTCCCTTTAGTACCTTCTTTTCATGTGTTTTTCTCTAGTTGGACTAGAGACTAGTTAGACTTCCGAACATGTAGTAAGCATGTTATTGTGTTAAGTAACTGCCACCACAGATCAATTTCTGATAAATGTTCAAAATCTAAGAAATATTTCAATGATTAATTTTCGTACCACCATGATGAACAAGTACATCTAGCTGTGTAAAGCAGCATACTCCAATGCAAATTACACCGCCATGCAGCTTTAAGTTTATTAAAACCTAGAAGAAGCCTTTTACTTTCAATCATTTCAAAAAAATGTCTTTAGTATCTGCACGACTTCTTCCAATACTCCCCATGACATTAAGTGAAAAGTCAGAATATTTCTCCTCGGTTTAGATAAAGAAAATAAGACTAGTTGAGTTTAACTTATCATTGTCAAGAACCCAGTGGGTAATACAGTGGGGATTAAAAACACTTGCTCTAAATTTCCATTCATTAACATATTCTCTCCATGAAGCTTTCACTCAATAGTAACTTCCCATCTCTTTATGAGGACAAATGAGATAATGTCTGTAAAACAATTTGAGCTCCTCAGGGAAAGCAGGCTATATAATTTAAGAGACGAACTTGATAAATTGGATTCACAAATAAGTGCATTGGCTCAAAGCCTCTACACAGAGCAAGCTATTGTGTCATTTCCCCTTTCATCCTGCCAATAAACCCCAAGTCTTCTCGTCATAGCTGTCTCCTAGAGTGTACAGCAAATGAACTTCTCCAAAATGAGTTTTAGTCTTAATCCAGTAAATTTGACTAGTAGTTTCTCCCCTGCCCCCATGCTATCCAATATTTTATTGACCCATTACCTCACTCAAGTCAGAAATTATCAAAAATCAAGATGTAAGTATATTTTGATTTGTCTTTCATTTATTATTTTAGCAACAACCTCATGTAAAAATATAAATTTGATATAAGAGCAGCTGCTTCCTTATGGTAGCAAGACTATGTGTAGGCTATACACACAATTTACCATGTAAGCCTCCAAAAGGGTATTTAGTGCACTGCAGTATTTTTCAATAATAGCACCAACTACATAGGACCCAAGGGCAGCAATTAAATACTCAATGATACCTCTACTAGGCATTTTTTTTTTCCTCAGAGAACATTTCTAGCACTCTCAGATGGGCGATATAATCAATGTGCAGCATCTAACAGTCCTAACTTAACATTGTGGCTGCTATTGAAATAGCCTTCCTGTATGAAGAAGCTGCTGATATGCAAGTGAAAGTGAATTGAACACAACTTAGACGGAGCTGGTCATATCAAGGCCTTCTCTGTGTATAAAAAAAAATAGAATGATTTCATTTGGGCATAAGCGTGATCTGTTGAGCAGAAATAGAGTAGAACACAATCTGATTTCAGAAGTAAACGCTGTTCCAAGAAAAGTCGCTCTGTATAAACTGAAAATGCAATTTAAAGAACACAATGCATTTTAGATTTCAGAATATACAATTTTACTTTAAATGAAGTTTCACTTCAAGTAAATTATACCATCACTTTGGGGAATCTCAATCTTGCATTCTAAACAATTTTCACACAGTGATATTCCCTTACACTTTAACATGCCCCCTTTTCACAAAGGCAGATGGGTATCAGCAGATGGGCACCATGAGGGGAGAAGGAGGGATTCCCACCTGGTACTGTGCATGTGCCCATGAACCCAGGTTTACTGGTTAGATCTATTTTTAATTTTTCATTTCAATTACAAAGGAGAACTAGGATAGATCAGTTTTAACATTTTCTCTTTGTGGTATTTTTAGCAAGTAAACATAACCCAAATGTAAAATAATTATCATTTGAAGAAATCCTACAAAATAAAGGTTACCAAACCTCTAAAATTTAAGAAAATAAAAGCTCATGATAGGCTTTGAGTACAATAATATCATCTCATTTAATATTTTGTTTGCCATGATTCCAGTTATACATAATTAACTACCATCTGAAAATAGAGAAGAACCACACAGTAGAATATTTTCAGAGAGAGAAAGTGAAAATAAAGAACAATCACATTACATATATTATAGTATATTGTTATATTCATTTTATTTTACTGTCAGTTGCTGTTAATCTTATTGTCCAGCTTAAAAATTAATGTTTATCATAGTTATGTGAACCAAACACAAAGCAAAGCAAAACAAAACAAAGCAAAAAAACAAGCAAAAAACAATATTTAAGGAATTTAGTTCGGATGCCAGTTTCGAGGATCTTAAATATTCTGCAAGAGTTGGGAAGAGTAAGGAAAACTGTAGTGCACATTCATTTATCATGGATACAATGTTCAAAGCTTTTGTGATGTAAAGAGAAAAAATCTGCTACTCAGAACCTTCAGAAAAAATATATTGATACAACTAATGGTGTAGATAATTGCAAATATGACCAGACACAGAAATAAACAACTCTGATGGACTTAAGACCAAAGGTTTGGACAGAGGCACATTGAAACTCCTCTTTTCTAATGAACTAATGCTGTTCATTGTTATTGTTCTGTTTCTGCATTGCTATTGATATGATTTTACATACTTTTATAATATGAAGCCTATATTTTCTACTAGACCATCTTGTGATAGCTGATAGTTAAGAAATGTACTGAGCAAATGTTGACTAATAGCTTATTATATTTGAAGTGAGGAAACATATTTGTAGAGCAACATCCAGATTTTAAGTGAACTTATACCATACTCGGCTAAGAGTCACAAGTAGATAATAATGGTTAACTACAAAAGAGTCACATATCTGTTTAAAGGTAGGAAACAAGAAGTGATAATAGAAAAATCATTACCTACTCAGTCCATAAACTGAATGGACTTCACAAGGATGTCAAGAAGGATCAAAAGAATCTAAGATATTTTATTTATATAACAACCGTAAATATATCACTTCACTTGGTCCCTCTGTCTGGTTCAGGACTTGTTTCCAAAGTATAGTAGTAGCTGACAGACAACTTTAGAACTCACAGCCTTCAGACTGCATTTCTACATCCTTTCTTATTTCTCCCTTTTCCTAATTAGCTGGGCACCTCAATCCTTGTTCTCATTCACATTCAGTGATTTGTTGCAATGCTGATAAAATGGCAGCTTGCGATATGATCTCAGCACTCCAGAGAGTCAGCCTTGTGGCTGTCTTTATTTTCAGGGGTACCATTTCTTACTTCCCCCTAGACTACTATTATGAAAGTGTTCCTCCAAGAATAGTCCCCTTGTTTCCATTGTTTTCCTGTGTTTATTCCGTTCTCTTAAAATGTCATGGCTCACAATTGCTCAGAGATTCCTCAAGTCTTTCATAGAAAGCCAGTTCAAGCACGAGCAAGGAAACCTTACCTTAATCCCTTTCAACAATTGTCCTTGGTTTTTACAATTTCCTATTTACACTGGAATGTTTTAGTGAATCTTGTATAAACTTCATTATGGAAAGCATTTACCTTTGTTACTGTATGCCCAAGGCCTAGACACTGCTTTGTCTTCAGTAAGTACTCAGCAAAATGCTTAAGAAGAAATGGAATTATTTCATGGAAGAATAGATGGGACAAGTAGAAAGACAGGAATTGTCAAGAAGGTATACCGATGCTGAACTAGGCTCCCACACAAAATAAACCACACTATAGGGTCAGAAGAGGGGAGTACCAAAATTAAAGGGATAATGAGTCAAATATTTGCCTATATATGGCAAACAGAGAAAAAGGAATGTCTAGATTTATGTGGATAAACTGGCTTACAGAGTGTACTGCACTGTGGGATCCAGTCAGCATTCACATGCTAAGGTTATTACTAGCATTTTTTTATGTTTCAAAGACAATGCTTCTGAAAATTTGCTGTAATCAATCCTTTTATTTTTCCTTTTCATAATTCATTAGAAAAACACACAATCACTTACTGTATATACTTTAAACTTGTGATCATATTTCTATTATAAAAATCAAGAATATCAATTACAAAAAGACATATCTGTGGGAAACAATATAGAAAATGAGATGAAAATTAAATAAATTAATTAAATAAAAGCTCTTGCACCAGTTTGATTCTGTCATAGCAGGTGCAACTTATAAAAGCACATCTAACCACCTACATAATGAAATGAGAAAAGCATGTTTCATAAATCCTGACCCAACCTCTGGCTAAAATTGAGGTCAGCCTGACCCTCAGATTTGTACATTACTTTATGGGAACTGTAACTCACCTGACATTGTCTGCTTTTGTTTCCACAAGGCTTTGTACTCCGTTCCCACATCAAACATTGATACCAGGGTTATACAACTCTTCTTATTAAAAGTTCATATTCTGCAGTGAGTGTGCAGCACACTTGTGGTTTATATCTCTATAATGCCCCTGCTTGATCCTCTAGGCCAGCTCTTTAGACTTGTAGTCACAGGACTGCATGTACATCTAACTTTTCTGGGTCTCTCTGGCTTAATTAAAAACTTCAAATTCAGATAGTTTGTCCTTCCATTTGGTAAGAAAAACCCAAATACAGAAACTCTCTCCAACCATTGATGAATGGCAATTTCAAAGAAGATGGAGTACTATAAGAGTGACAATTATTTAATGAGGTCCCATTTGCAAAGTTTTTGCAAGGCAAAAGACACCGTCAAAAAGACAAAGCAGCAACCAACTAACTGGGAAATGATCTTTACCAACCTTACATCCGACAGAGGGCTAATATCCAAGATATACAAAGAACTCAAGAAGTTAAACTCCAGAGAGGCAAGTAACCCTATTAAAAAATGGGGTACAGAGCTCCACAAAGAGTTCTCACCTGAAGAATATCTAATGGCTGAGAAGCACCTAAAGAGATGTTCATCATCCTTAGTCATTAGGGAAATGCAAATCAAAACAACCCTGAGATTCCATCTCACACCAGTCAGGATGGCTAAGATCAAAAACACAGGAGACAGCAGTTGTTGTCGAGGATGTGGAGAAAGAGGAACACTCCTCCACTGCTGGTGGAATTGCAGGCTGGTACAACCACTCTGGAAAGCAGTCTGGCGGCTCCTCAGAAAACTGGGCATGACACTTCCGGAGGATCCGGCTATACCACTCCTGGGCATATACCCAGAGACTTTACCTGCATGCAATAAGGACACATGCTCCACTATATTCATAGCAGCCTTATTTATAATAGCCAGAAGCTGGAAAGAACCCAGATGTCCCTCAACGGAGGAATGGATTCAGAAGATGTGGTATATTTACACAATGGAATACTACTCTGCAATTAAAAACAATGAATTCACGAAATTCCTAGGCAAATGGTCAGAACTTGAAAATATCATCCTTAGTGAGGTAACCCAATCACAAAAGATCACACATGGTATGAAGTCACTGATAAGGGGATATTGACCCAGAATCTCAGAATACCCTAGACACAATCAGCATATCAATAGATTTCTAAAAAGATGGAAGGAGAGACCCCTGGTCCTGGAAAGACTGGATGTAGGGGAACGCCAGGACAGAGTAATGAGAGGGGGTTGAACGGAGAAAAGAGGGAGGGAAGGGGGCTTATGGGACTTTCGGGGAGGGAGGAAACGGGAAAGGGGAAGTGATTTGGAATGTAAATTAAAAAATAAAATAAAATTAAATTAAAAAAAAAGAGTGACAATTATTATTATTATTTCTAATCAACTTTCTCAACTGTGTTTTTTTGGTACTCTATTCATGATATCCAGAAATTAGAAACAATGTAGATGTTCCTCCACTGATGAATGGATAACAAAAATGTGGAGCATTTACATAAGCAATTATTACTTACTTGTTTAAAATATAAAAGCAGGGAATTCACAGATAAATGCATGGAGCTAGAAAAAAAAAGTTATCCCAAGTGAGGTATCTCAGACCCCAAAGAAAAATATGTTATGCATTCACTGATATGTGGGTGTTAGCTGATGAATCTTCAATAAAGAAGCTATACTACTATAACTACAGAGGTTAGATATAAAGTAAGGAACTGGAGTGTGGGGGAAATCTTGCTAGAAATGGGAAATATAATAGATAGTTATGGATGGACTGGGAGGGAGAGTGAAATAAGAGGAAATAGGTGTCAAGTGGAAAGGGGGAGGAGAAAAGGGAGAAGAGGAAGGACATAAGGGTGGGACAGGTAAACTAAGGGCCATTTGAGAGCTTATATGAAACTGAATATTTTAGACTCTTATTCAAATATATACATAAACGAAAGAAATCTAGAAGCAATCACCAAAAAATGGGGAAAATAAAACCCCAACTAGACATCTCTGGTGATCAAGTGACATTTCCAATTTGAGGAATGGGTCATATTCTGAAAGGGGCCATAGCATGGACTCCCCAAACAACCCATACTATTGTCAACACTAATAGTTGCTCTCCTCAAACTGATGATAAGACCAAATTGCTGACCATAATTCTTATATAACTCACTGAATACAGAGAATTTGAGCTTGTACCTACCTAGAGATGGCCCTTCTGTAGTGCTCATGGTATAAGAAGATTTTTCTGCTTGGTACTAACTAGGTAAACACCCACCCAAATATAACTTTCTTGGCATACAATAGTAAAATTGATGCTTATGAGAGAAACCAACAAATATCTGATTTATCTTAAAGCAATCTCAATGAGATGGACCACTTATCCAACTTTGCTTGGGTGACCAATAATATGAGAACAGATAGACCACACACTTATGGGGAAATCCAACTACCACTGTTCTATGAAAACAATGCAGTGATAAAATGACTCCTAATAACATTCTCCAATAATCATAGATCAATGCCTTACTAAGTTTTCATCAGAGAAGCTTCCTCCATCAGTAGATGAGAACAAATACAGAAGTTCACAAGTGTATAATTTGCAGAGATTGATGTGACTTAGAACATTAAATGGAATGTGTCCATCAATCTGGGGAACTCATATAGACTATGGCAGCATGTTTGATCCTTGCATGGGTATAAGCCAGAAGGTATCCCAGTACTGAAAAGAAAAGTAGACACAAGGTTTTAGCCATAACCCAGAAGCTATCTCCAATAGATAATTGCTTGTATATACAAATTTAGCTTTCTTTTTTCCTTTTTTAATTTAAATCATTCTCTTTTTTAAAATTTTCCATATTTTTTATTTACATTCCCATTGATTTCCCCTTTCCAGGTTCCCCCTTCCCCAAAAGTCCCATAAGCTCTCTTCCCTTCCCCTTTTTTCCAGTCAACCCCCTCCTACCTCTCTGTCCTGGTATTCCCCTACACTGTTACATCCAGTCTTTCCAGGAGCAGGGGTCTCTCCTTCCTTCTTCTTGGGAATCAATTGATATGTGAATTGTGTCTTGGGTGTTCCGAGATTCTGGGTTAATATCCCCTTATCAGTGACTGCATACTATGTGTGTTCTTTTGTGATTGGGTTACCTCACTAAGGATGATATTTTTCAATTCTGACCTTATTTATATCTGACCATATTTATAAATAGCCAGAAGCTGGAAAGAACCCAGATGTCCCTCAGTGGAGGAATGGATACAGAAGAAGTGGTATATTTACATAATGGAATACTATTCTGCAATTAAAAACAATGAATTCATGAAATTCTTATGCAAATGGTCAAATTTAGTTTTCTATGATGGAGTCTCACTCTACATACAAACCTTTCTTAAGTACAGAATCCATGCCCAGTAGTAGACCTCCAAGAAAAAGTCAACTCAATGTCATCTTGAGAGGTTTCTTGTCCCATAAAGCTGTGTCTGATGTAAATGTAACATTTAATCATTTGATATAATGTAGTCTCAGAGGTTTATTGCTAAGTAAATTCATCCTTTCTAGTTCTTTCTGAACTCTGGTTGACTGATTCAACTCAACTGTTCTGGCTCAAACTCCTTTCCAAGCTGACTGACTCATTCTGGTTTCTCTCAGCTTCTCACTGAATTACTCTGTTTGGCTTCAGACTAACTCTGGCAATTTGTTCGAATCTTCTGGATTTTTCTAATTCTCTGTCTTCAACTGCCTCTGCTAACCTGTACTGAACTGCATGAACTCATGAGTAAACGCAATTCCACTGCACTTCACTGACTCCCAACTGAACTTCTTTCTTCCTGTGCTGCTCTTAAATAGCTTTTCTTCTGAGAGTTGGGAGGATCACATCTCTAATACTTTCTGTCAAATCTTTCTCTCATTAGTTACTTTGTCTGCCCCTTAATTAGACATCATTGTTTGGTATTAAAGGTGTGAACTAAAGGATTCCAGAAGAGGGATTAAAGGTGTGTACTAAAGGAGTGTCTGCATTCCAGCCAGAGCACACAGACTTAGAAAGACTTTGGATGTGATCAGAGAGCCACATTGCCAAGTTAAGTTCAACTTCAGTGTGGCGTTGTGGCATTCTATTTGTTTGTGTCCCTTCCTTCCTCCTTCCTTCCTTTTCTTTCTTTCTTTCTTTCTTTCTTTCTTTCTTTCTTTCTTTCTTTCTTTCTTTCTTTCTTTCTTTCTCTCTCTCTTTCTTCCTTCCTTCCTTCCTTCCTTCCTTCCTTCCTTCCTTTCTTTCTTTCTTTCTATCTTTCTTTCTTTCTTTCTTTCTGACTTGCTTACTTGCTTGCTTTTTTTTCTTTTATCTTTTCTTACAGGTATTTTGGGTATAGATTTTTTTCTGATGCTGTTCTTATGGATTTTCTTTGTGTTTTCACATGTTAGGTTTTAAATCTTATTGTGCATCTTGTGATTTTCCTTTGGTTCTTAAACTCATGGTAATTTATTTGTTTCACCCTACCTTGGTTTATTAGTTTTTAGAGAATCTTATCCTATTTTGCTATTATTTTTAGATATCTGTTTGTATTCCAATGAGAGAGAGAGAGAGAGAGAGAGAGAGAGAGAGAGAGAGAGAGAGAGAGAGAGAGAGAAGGGGTGTTGATTTGAGTGAGCAGGGAGTCTGGGAGGATCTAGAAGAAGTTGGAGAGTAGAAATCAAAATCAGAAAATATTGCATGAAAAACATCTACTTTTTAATACTCAATTTCAGTTGACATTATTTTTCTGTTATATTAAAAAAACAAGCCAAATGAAGAAAAAGATTATGATGATGATGATGATGAAGAAGAAGAAGAAGAAGAAGAAGAAGAAGAAGAAGAAGAAGAAGAAGAAGAAGAAGCAGCAGCACAAAGATACAGACATTGTATATTCTTTCCATACTGGTTGTAAAGTGTCAGCTAAAACTAAACAATAGACTAACCATCAAAAACACAGTAAAAAAAGCCAAAAAGATGAAATCTGGAATTGAGTCAAGCTTTTATATTCTAGCTAAAGCCCTACAGGGGTAAAATCCCACATAGTCTTTAGTGAATAAATAAATATCTGACAAGAAGTCAAAGGAATTAGTCCAGGCTAGTGTTAGACACCACACTCAGTACAAGTCACTCCCACCACAATAAGCATTATAAATGTAGCTGCTGGTGAAATATTTTTTATAAAATAGTAAGCATTAAATTTTAAATTTCTAATTCACTTAAATGGATTCTACTAAATTTTTTCTAATTAATTACATGCTGAATATTTTTAAATCCAAAGATATAGTCCATCCAAATAGGTCATATCCACATCATAAATGTACCATGTACATTTATATGAGGACATAGTTATCTACACATCAATGATATCTGTCATGTGATACCATTACTAGTATAAAACTTTGATAGGTATTTTTATAGCAAATTTTAGCCTAAAATTCAGTCATCTACCAGTAATTAAATTATCAGTAAAGATGTGGAGGAGGAAAGCGAGTTACAACCAAGACTGTTCAAAGCAAGTGTGTGATTACATGCAATGTCCATCATGACCTTAGCATGTTCCTGTTTTACCTCGAATTATTCTCTCGTTGTGTGAAATAAAAGGAAAACACTCCTCTTTCCCAGCTGCAGAGTGTCTTTACATTTCATAACAGTTTCTGATAGCTCAGTCTAAGTTTCTGAATAGAGACCTAGTGGAGTTTAAACTTCAGGGAGCAAAGAGACAGCTGCTCTTGTTGTATTGTTATACTTACCAACTGAGAGCAGAGAAAGCAGCACATTTTATCTACCTGGAAGCCTCTTTTAGATGATTAAGTGGACTTTTGCAAGATCCACTTGGAACTGAACATCCTTCACCTAGCCAAGTGCCTGAGAATCAGACATTCCAAAAATATTTAATAAAAGGTTGTAATAGGAAAAAGAAAATCGTTAAATACTTGAATACATACTGCCATCCAAAGTATTATAGCTTTATTTTATTCAAGTACCCATAGAAGTTTTTGATATTAGAAAAGTATCATTGAAATATATTACATATTTTGCCTGTATACCTCCTGGTTTAAAAGTTTGTGTGGACCTGTGAATATACCGAGAAATACAAGTAGTAATTTATGTGACAAGCACACTATTCTCTTAAAATATAGATTATTTTTGATCTCTTGATATTCACATATGTATATAAGCATACATACTGTATTAAGTTCACATTTTTGCTATGCTCTATTGTATTTATAATATATATCAAATACATTCTGTAATGTTTTGCATTTATAGTATATGTGTTACATGCACATGTACATGTTACATTTATGATGTGGATATGATATATTTGGATAGAATATATCTTTGGATATAAAAATTTTTCAGCATGTAATTTATTAGAAAAAATTTAGTAGAATCAATTTAAGTGAATTAGAAATTTAAATTTAATGCTTACTATTTTATAAAAAATGTTTCACCAACAGCTACACTGATAATGCTTATTGTGGTGGGAGTGACTTGTACTACCTTGACAACTATTTGAATCTCTTGATTGGCACAGGGATTTTGGTTAGTCGATAGTTCCTTTGGGAACATTGTCAGGTCAAGTAGCTTAGCTTCCATACATATATATATATATATATATATATATATATATATATATATATATATATGTGTGTGTGTGTGTGTGTGTGTATGTTTGTGTGTGTGTGTGTGTATGAGTTTATGCTTAATGTAGTTTTAGGTTACTATACCATATGATTGTACTTGAAGCTTTATAAAATAACCTTGGTGTTTTTATCCTTCATCCCTCTTTCTCCTTTTGTAAATTGTTCTGCAGTCCTCTTTCCCAGTTCGAGTCCCCTCCCTGTCATTCTGTGTCTCACTTCCTATCACCTCTGTCCTAATCTCATCCCGGGCCCCCTCCCCACACTCACACCTAAATCTCCTTATACTTTCCTGGTTTCTTTGGTTACTCCCTCTTTTGTTCTCAAATCCGAGGGTTTGGATATAGGAACTAAAGAAGAGAAAGAACATGTATCCTTTGACTTTGTGGATCTGAGTTACCTCGATCAACAAATCTTTTCCATATTTTTTCAATTTATGTACCATTTTAATGATTTCATATGTCTTGACAGCTCAGTAGCATGCCATGGTGTTTATGCACCACATTTTCATTATGAATTCATCTGTGGAAGGAAATTTAGGTTAATGAGTGTGGAGAGAGTGGGAATTACTGCCTCCCTGGGATAAATCTCCTTACTAGTCGTCACATGCAGAGTGGTCATCCTGGATGACACAAACATGTATACACACAAGTGATAAAAATATACTAGGCAAATGGTGTGCACATATATTTATTTGTACATACTAATATAAATACATGTACATATTTATAAAATATTTATATAATACAAATATAAATATATATTTTAAATAGTAGACAGGATATTTTTAATTGTTTGTGTGTGTGTGTGTGTGTGTGTGTGTGTGTGAAAAGAAAGAAAAAGAGGTCATCAGTAGATAGAGGGGTCAGAAGGAGGAAAAGGACAAGGTAAAATGATGTAATTTTATTTCAATAAAAACTTAGTTTTCTTTTAAAGGAGTAATACAAAAAAGTAAAATATCATGAAGATTAGAAACTTACGTTTTGCTGGGAAAATACAGTATTTAAATAAGGTCTTAACTACTGAAAGCAAAGATGTAAAAATTCATCAATAATGTCTATATGTGTATGATAGTTTGGGTACAGATTCCAGAAGAGTGCCCTGGATCCATTGGGAATACAGACAGTCACAGTCAGGAGTTACTGATGGGGTTGACAGGAAGACTGAGATTAGATATCAGACTGTCTGCTGGAGCTGTATCCCACCTTAACTGATGGCCCATCTCTCCAGCCATGGTAACCAAACTGTACAATATGAAAATGTTGCATCAAAATTCTTACACTCTGAAAGGGTAAGTAATTTTATAATTACTTCACTAATTTTCCTTTATAAGAATTATAGTATTTGACATTACCTACATTTTAATTGGATTAATAATCATCTAAGCGATCAATGAGGTACACCAATTGGTTTGTGTGAAGAAGTTGGTCCTGCAGTTTAACTGACAAATATCCATTCTGAATGTGGTTAGTAGCATCCTATGGATGAGGCCCCCAGCAGATTAAAAAGTAGAATGAGCAAATCTAGCATCATCACAGGCATCCATCCCTCTTCTCTTCCTGATGTGATTGGACTAAGCATTTAACACTCTCACCTCTGTGTTATCCCTGCAAAACTGATAGTCACATAAACCATTCCCTTTCTTAAGTTGCTTCTTGTCAGGTATTTGGTCACAACAATGTGAACAGTAACTAATGCAACAGCTATTCATGCCTTTTAGGAGAGACTGTTTATCTCAGCCTACTACACCAAAGCTAAACTCCCTACTTTTTTAAGGAAACATTACCTTCCACTTCTAGTGTTCAGTCACATTTAATAAAGATGAATCTTTCTAGCAATTCCACTCCCTTAGGTATTTTTCACACCTAAAGGCAGAATTTTCTGTGATACTCTCTAAATCCATAAGTTGTGGTGTTTTGTTTTGTTTCTGTTAGACACAGAAAAGTACATTACTTGCTACTTAGACATCAAAAGGCTTCTCTCTGATGTTTAGGCTTCAGGAATGTGGGTGAAATTATTGTGAAAAGGCAAACCTTTTGTTTAAGATTGGCTGCCCAGTTTCTTGGATACAAAGCGTGACAGGCTCTGCAGGTGTACAGACTTCTGCCTATTGATACAAATTGAATCTGAAAATAGCAATTTATTCAGCAAATCAAACCAATCACTGCAATGCAGTTTTCCCTCTTAACTCTTATTTCCAGCCACTCACTTTCCACCACTCTGAAGGTCTGGTTTTAGAGTAACATTTCTTTTTCAGCAAGAGGTTTGGAGAGGCTGTCATGGTAAGCCTCTTTTAACCTTCTTAGCATTGAGCTACTACTTCTTTAGAAGAACATTTTTTCTTTTATTACACTAACAGTACTTATTGCAGACTAAAAATAAGTAAAATACTGAGTGAATGAATGATACATGTTCCAAATAGAATTCCAGTCTGCAAGTCCATTTTCTCCGCCAACTGTTGTTTGCTTTCCTTAACCATAAAAAAAGCAATCGCATTACATCATTTTTAATACAATTTCATTACTCCAAAGTCACGTGGAATTCTATAGTGAAGCTGTTTCTTATATATGCTAACATTATCTCCTGACAGGAAATGGGGAAATGTCGAATCCGAAGAAGATTTTTGAAGTGAATCTTTTTTCTTTAACACTTATCTGAAGTGACACCTGATAGTCTAGAATTTGAAACAAGTAAATAAGAGATAGCTTGCCTGAAGGGAAGCAACCAGAGCAGAGACTGCTCAATTTGTACCAGAGCCTGGATAAATAAGTGGTCACTCTCCAACTGTTGAATCAACACATAGTCCTGGCACTTGACCAACTTGACCAGACTTTCCAGATTCCTGCTTTGAAAGGATCACAATGCCTAATCTCCGGTGGTTGCCATGACAGCAAGCAGCTAGGAGAAGGTAGGGAGGCTTATAATAAAAGTTATAGGTGCTTCTCAGCCATTAGATATTCTTCAGGTGAGAACTCTTTGTTTAGCTCTGTACCCCATTTTTTAATAGGGTTATTTGCCTCTCTGGAGTTTAACTTCTTGAGTCCTTTGTATATATTGGATATTAGCCCTCTGTTGGATGTAGGGTTGGTAAAGATCATTTCCCAGTTAGTTGGTTGCCGCTTTGTCTTTTTGAAAGTGTCTTTTGCCTTGCAAAAACTTTGTAATTTAATGAGGTCCCATTTGTCTATTCTTGATCTTAGAGCATAAGCTATTGGAGTTCTGTAGAGATGTTCATCATCCTTAGTCATTAGGGAAATGCAAATCAAAACAACCCTGAGATTCCATCTCACACCAGCCAGAATGGCTAAGATCAAAACCACAGGAGACAGCAGTTGTTGGAGAGGATGTGGAGAAAGAGGAACACTCCTCCACTGCTGGTGGAATTGCAAGCTGGTACAACCACTCTGGAAAGCAGTCTGGTGGTTCCTCAGAAAACTGGGCATGACACTCCCGGAGGATCCGGCTATACCACTCCTGGGCATATATCCAGAGGCTTTACCTGCATGCAACAAGGACACATGCTCCGCTATGTTCCTAGCAGCCTTATTTATAATAGCCAGAAGCTGGAAATTACCCTGATGTCCCTCAACGGAGGAATGGATTCAGAAGATGTGGTATATCTACACAATGGAATACTACTCTGCAATTAAAAACAATGAATTCACGAAATTCCTAGGCAAATGGGCAACTTGAAAATATCATCCTTAGTGAGGTAACCCAATCACAAAAGAACACACATGGTATGCAGTCACTGATAAGGGGATATTAACCCAGAATCTCAGAATACCCCAGACAGAATTCACATATCAATAGATTTCTAAGAAGATGGAAGGAGAGACCCCTTGTCCTGGAAAGACTGGATGTAGGGGAACGCCAGGACAGAGAAACAAGAGGGGTTTGAATGGAGAAAAGAGGGAGGGAATGGGGCTTATGGGACTTTCGGGGAGGGAGGAAACAGGAAAGGGGAAATGATTTTGAATGTAAATAAAAAAAAACTTAGAAAATTAAAAAAAAAATAAAAAAAAGTTATAAAACACTTTAAAGCAAAGAAGTTGGATTGCTCATGCTATTTAAGTGTAAAATAAACAAAGAAAAAATAAGCAGGATTTGGGTTTTTTTTTTTTAAGTTTGTTGATTGGTTGATTGTTTTGTTATTGGTGGTGGTCATGTTGATTTGAGGTTTTATTTTTTTTTTTACAGTAACTACTGAATTACACTAGCATTTCATATTGTACATTAACAGCAGGCTATCTTTAAGAACTGTATCTGGGAAAGGGAAAAGATAGAAGGAAAGGGATCAAGGGAAGCTTCCCAGAGAGGTATTAGAGAGAGTCGTTGCCCTGGTTGCTACAATTGATTTTCTGCCTCATCACTTTAGAAAAGTGAAGCCTGCACAACACTGGGGCCATAGGTTAGACTTAATACCTTATCATGAAGCCAGCAGAAGTGGCTTGGATACTTTGCCTTAGGTTGGTGCTTTCTAATTTAAGGAGTAGATGAGAAACCCCCTGATCAATTAGGTGAGTATCTCTGAGCTTTGCCCTCAGTGCTATGGCAGACACATGTTCTTTTCCCCACAAAAATTAGTGAGAAAAGGCTTTTGTACAGAAGCAAATAATTATAAGATTTTTTTTTAAATTTCTTTTTCATGGGTCTTAAAAATTCCACTGTGGGACTTTTAGATTTCTTTCTAGGTATTTTATATTCCTTCTCTCCTCTTACATATGACTTTAAGATTTCTAGCACTGTATTGAATAATATTGGAGTTGACTGCCTTATTCAAGATTTTAGAAGAAACACTCTTGGTATTTCCACATGTAATATAGGTTTAGAGGTCATATAGTTTTGTCATATTTAGGAATTATCATATGTATGTAGCTGTGTTACATCTGTTTCTAAGTATCTAAGAATTTTATCATGAAAAACACTAAACTTTGTCTGTTTGACTTGTTTCCTGAATTGCTGAATTAATATTATTTTTAAAATCCTATATTACCAAAAGCAATGTATAGGTTCAGTATAACCCCTGCAGAATTCCAATGACGTTCTCCCAGAACATTAAAAAAGATTAAAACATTCATATGGAAACAGCAATGTCCTCAATTATCTAAAGCAGTTTGTAGCAGAAAGAACACTGTTAGAGATGCCCTAATATTAGACTTTATTAGATTTAAT
The DNA here is from genome assembly GCA_036184795.1 of Tokudaia tokunoshimensis. Classification (NCBI taxonomy): domain Eukaryota; kingdom Metazoa; phylum Chordata; class Mammalia; order Rodentia; family Muridae; genus Tokudaia; species Tokudaia tokunoshimensis. Next base: position 31,940,990 of record BTHU01000011.1, on the reverse strand, counting down.
TCATATGCAAGAACTCTAATGATCAGGTAATAATACATCCATGGAAATAGGCATGCAGATCAATTTAACAACTTGGAGGACCCATAACTCTACAGTTATGAACAGCTAAGAGTTTTAAGAAAGATTTCAAACTTATATTGAATGAAAGGAATAACCCTGACAAAAATCAACAGTTTATTTTAGCTCACAATTTCAGATGATAGTCCATTACTCTGTGGGAGTTGCAGGAACTTTAAATTTGTAGTAACCCTAGTCAATAATGAGGAGCTTATAAATGGTTTCATCTTTGCATCAAGCTAGACCTACTCTCATATTTCCCAGAATCCAAAGGAGAAACTAGTATAACCCATGTTTATTTCCTTACATTATGGAAATCTGATTGAGGTGACCAGAACAATGTCCCACAGACAGGTTCACCTGAGACTTTCTTTCCAGTTACTCTAAATTCTATCAGGTTGATAGGCAAACTAACCAACTATACTTATGATAGGAGGTCAATATCGAGAAATTGAATTGGAACTTTCCAACTCAATTCTTCACAGAGATAGAAAGAGCAATTCTCAGATTTATCTGGAATAACAAAAAACCCAGGATAGCAAAAACTATTCTCAACAATAAAATATTTTCTGGTGGGAATCATCATCCTTGACCTCAAGATCTACTACAGAGCAATAGTGATAAAAACTGTATCTATTGGTACAGAGACAGGTAGGAACATCAATGGAAAAGAACTGAAGACCCAGAATTAAACACACACACCTATGGTCACTTGATCTAGGATAAAGAAGCCAAAATCATCCATTTTCAATAAATGGTGCTGGTTCTAGTGATGGCCAACATGTAGAAGAATGCAATTTGATCCATTCTTATCTCCTTGTACAAAGTTCAAGTCCAAGTGGATCAAGGACCTCCACATAAAACCAAATACACTGAATCTAATTAAGAGAATGTGGGAAAGAGCCTTGAACACATTGGGACAGGGGAACATTTCTTAAACAGAATAACAATGGCTCAGGCTCTAAGATCAACAATTGACAAACTGAAAATCTTCTGTAACTCAAAAAACTGAAAAGCTTCTGTAAGGCAAAAGACACTGTGAACAGGCAATCTACAGATTGGGAAAAGATCTCTACCAATCCTATATTCAATAGAGGGCTAATATTCAAAGTTTACAAAGAACTCAAGAAGTAGACTCTAGAGAACTTAATAATCCTATTAAAAATGGGGTACAGTGCTAAACAAAGATTTTTCAACTGAGGAATCTCAAATGGCCAAGAGCACCTAAAGAAATGTTCAACATCCTTAGTCATCAGGGAAATACAAATCAAAATGACCCTGATATTCCACATCACACTAATCAGAATGGCTAATATCAAAAACTAAGTTGACAGCAGATGCTGGTGAGGATGTGTAGAAAGAGAAACACTCCTCTATTGTTGGTGGGATTGAAAACTGGTAAAACCACTTTGGAAAACAATCTGGCAGTTCCTCAGAAACCTGAAATTAGTTCTACCTGAAGACCCAGCTATGCCACTATTGACTGGGCATATGCAAAAGAGATACTCCAACATATAACAAGGAAATGCACTCCACTATGTTTACAGCAGGCTTATTTATAATAGCCAGAAGTTGGAAACAACCCAGATGCTCCTCAATAGAAGAATGGATACAGAAAATGTGGTACACAATGGAATACTACACTGTTATTAAAAACAAGACTTCATGAAATTTTCAGGCCAATGGATGAAACTAGAAAATATCATCCTTAGTAACCCAAACCAAAAAACAAACACATATGGTATGAACTCACTGATAAATAGATATTAGTCCAAAAGCTCAGAATACCCACAATACAACCCACAAACCATATGAAGCTTAAGAAGTAGGAAGACCAATGTGTGGATGCTTCAATCCTACAGAGAATGGAGAACAAAATAATCATAGGATGTAGAAGGAAGGAGAGACCTGGGAGGGAAAGAGTAGAGGGGAGGGGAAAAAAGGGGGTGTCAAGATCTGGTGCGGAAAGGGACTGGAAAGAAGTACAGAGGGTCAGGAAATTGAATAAAAATATGTAGCAGTGGGGGATGGGGAACTGAGGGTAGACACTAGACAGTCTCCGACACCAGGGAAGTGAGAGGCTCCCAGGACCCAACAGGGTTGACATTAAATGAAATACCAAACTAAGGGGAGATAGAACCTCTAGAGATCACTTCCAGTGGATAGGCACAACCCCCTATCTAGTTGAAGGATGGGATCATCCATCTATCTCAAAATTTTGACCCAGAATTGTTCCTGTCCAACGGAAATATAGGGATATAGAGTGGAGCAAAGACTGAAGGAAAGGCCATCCAGAGATTGCCCCTGCATTAGGGATCCATCCCATCTGCAGACACCAAACCCAGACACTATTGCTGACGCCAAGAAGCTCTTGCTGACAGGAGCCTGGTATGGCTATCCCCTGATAGGTTATTCCAGCACCTGACTAATACAGGGGCAGATATTCACAGCCTATGAGACTGAGCCTGTGGACTCCAAAGGAAGAGCTAGGGGAAGGACTGAAGGAGCTGAAGGGGATTCCAACCCCATAGGAAGAACAGTATCAACTAACTGGACTACCCAGAGCTCTCAAGGACTAAACCACCAACCAAAAAGTATACATGGAGGGAATCATGGCTCCAGCTACATATGTACCAGACGATTTCCTTATCTGGCATCAATGGGAGGGGAGGCTCATGTTCTGTGGAGGCTTGATGCCCCAGCAAAGGGAGATGCTAGAGCAGAGAGGCAGAAATGGGTGAGTGCGTGGGGGAGCACCCTCGTAAAGGCAAAGGGAACTGAAATGAGATGGGGTGTTTATGAAGGGGAAACCAAGAAAGGGAATGTCATGTGAAATGCAAGTGAATTAATGATTAATAAAAATTAAGTAAATTAAGATTTCTTAAATGTATAGCTTTGGAAGATGAACATAATAGAAAGCTGTTCAATTCCCATTTGTTTAATACACACTATATGGAATAAATTATAAGAAAATCATTGAATATTTTGATTGTAAAGTTTCTGCTGCTCAATACAGTAGTGTGTAAGCAGTAGACTTCAGAGACTACATTTTTAACATTTCAATAAAGTATATATATACGCACATACCCTTTGTAATTTGGATATTTTCATCATGCAGTTTTGTTTATATTTTTGTTTTTGTTCTTTTAAGAAATAATAAACAATTTATACTGATCAGAAGATAAATTATTGGGAAATGAATTTGTTTTAAACCAGGTACATTTAGAAAAAGACATAAAGGTTCTTAATTATTGTTAGTCAATTCAAGTATAATAAGATTGCAATTTTAAAATATTCTGTGGTCATACTGCTATTCTTATTGTTTTCCCCATTTTAATGATATACTTTTGTTATTTATTTAAAATGATACACAAATTGATATCAATTTATAATACGTGTGTGACACTTTAAATAAAAGGCACATTTCTGGATATGTTGGTATATACCTGGGAAGTCCAAGATTTGCAATAGAGAGATGAATAACTTCCATTGGTTCAAAATAGCCTGTACTATGCAGAGTGCATTCTAGGTCAGTGAAAGCAACAGGAAGAATACAAACATATATGTGTATGTGCAAGAGTGTGTGTGTGTGTGTGTGTGTGTATGTGTATGTGTGTGTGTGTGTGTGTGTGTGTATCTACCTTATCATTGAAGAAAATGTATTTTCCTTCTCCAGCAGCTACCAATTACAAATAGCTCCTTGCATAAAGCTAGGAAAACCACTTCCCTTCTCCTTCCTGAGATTTTATCTGTCATGAACTTGTGGAGAATCTATGTTATCATAGATTCCATGCATAAGTACTGTGCATCAGTATTGTGTTTTGGAACATGTTCTTTCCTGGAAGTTGCCCAGTACTTCTGGATATTGTAAACTTTCTAGTTCTTATTCCTTTGCATAGATAGATCCTTGGGCTTCAAAAGGAAGATATTGAGGTGGTGCTCCAAATTCTCTCACTCTCTGCAATTGCACAGCTTGCCATGTAGTGCAAGAAGTTTCTGCTAATCTCAACTCCATCTATCTGCTCCAGGATAGGTCTCCTGCTTAGTAGCAGTTGATCAACACAAATTGCATTCTTTTCTGTGTTCTTTGGGTTTTGAATATAATTTCTTTCCAGAGAGAGAGAAAGAGATGGAGCTAGAGAGAGGGGATGGGTGTGTGTGTGACACAGAGTTGAATGTGGAATGATCTGTAGTTCAGGGATGGGAAAAAATATAACATACTATATGAAAAATCCAAAAATGAAATTAACAAAATCAAAATACCTCATTGCTTTTAGTAGAGAAATACATCTGTTAGCTAGAGCTGGACATTTTGACACCCTCAAAGAGATTCATTCTTGTCAATTTGACAATTAGTAGAATTTAACTCTATCGGAGGAAAATTCTAGTAAACACAACCCTTTGCTACTCTATGGATTCTTCTTTTCTCCATTTATTGACTGATTTTTACCTTATAACAGTAGGTAGAAGAGAGGCAAAGATAGAGGGAGAGGAAAAAATAGGAAAATTCCTGAATCTAATTTGTTTCTTTTTGTTTCTTCTTTGACAACAGCTACTAGGAAGTGACAACAAAACTCCCTAAACCACCACCAGCCACCCAAACTACCTATCAGGGTTCTAGCATTTATAGACCCTTGAGCTGACAAAACCATATCTCTGCTAGAGTATAAGGCAAATCATAGCCAGCTGCTGCAGATAATTCAAAGCAGCCCCATATCCCACACCTGGGATTAAAAAAAAAAAACACATTCATAAAATGTTTCCTTGTTTTTAAAGAGTGCAAAGTTCCAAAAATATCCCAAGATTCAGTTCTTCATTAATGAACATTTAAAAGGGGCTATATGAACTTTAAAATCTAACTAACTTTCTCATAGTACCTTAGCGAGATCCTGAACTTACTCCAATAAACATTTAAACCTCAACATCGGTTAGTCAAAAATGAATGAAGAAAAAATCTGATCTGACATTAAGGAATTTTCCAACAGATGTCAGAAAAGGGAAAAATTCATTTTGGTTAAATACTCTAAAAATGTTTAGAATTATTCTTACTAAAAATAAAGATCAAAAGCAGATAGCATCAATGACAACAAAAATAAAAACAAAACAAAACCAGGAAAGTGATAGTCTCTTGCAGTGTTTCCTACAGGAGATGTATGTGTGAGAAACTATTCAAATGAAGAGACATTTCAGAAAAGAGTGCTAAAACAGAATTCACAAGCATCCATTTTTTTATAGTTGTTGAGCTCTTTTATATGCAGTATGTAGATGCTTAAGCAAATCCTGTCCCAAATCATGGGGAATTGTTTATTTTATTTTCTATTTGCTTTCATTTTCAATGTCTTTAAAAGGAGCTTCCAAGTAGTTAACCTTTCTTTCAAAAGCTGAGGTACCCACCAGTTCCTTAGAAAGCAGCTTCATAACTGGCAAAATTCCCTGGACGTATTTTAAGAGCCTTACTGAGCTGCTTTGCCTTTTAGCTCACAATGTGCTTTTGAATGATCAATATGCATTATGGAACTATGCTTACTCGCCATTTTAGCCAGTCAGAGAAATTTATCAAATATCTAGTGTGTGTATTTAAGCACAACAATATTCTTACTTAATACAAACTCTCATGGATTTTCTCTTTACTATTCCCAAGTTCAAAGAATTTGGATTTCTCTAGGTTAAAGATAAGACTCAGCAACTAAAAGTGCTTGAAACCCAATCCCCTGAGTTTGCTCTCCATTAGTGGAAGTAGAAAACTGTGGAAGGAGAAAACTGACTCCCACAAGTTCCTTCTGACTTCTGTATGTCTGCCATTACACAAGCATGTCTACACACCTACCCAAAAATTATAATTAAAAGTAAAGATAAACATAGATAAGTTTCACTTTCATATCTTTTCTTTTTGCCATTGAATTCTTTGATATAATAAACAAGATGTTTAGTTATAAAATAATTTATCATCCTGAAAAAAAAAAGTGGAAGCCATATAAAATTACAACAGTGTAAAATTTTCTTGCTTTTTGTTTGATCCCATTCTCAGACATTAGGAACACGATGCCCCGCAAAAATAGAGGAGGACATTCATCCCAAGAATTTTTTTGTCTAATGGCTTAGACAAAGTAAATTAGTCTAAAGATGCAGATGGGTAGAATGGAAGACCATCATCGTTCTAGAAATTCATCTATTAGTCTTTATATTGCAGTGCTCATTTCTCTACCAATAAATACCAAAACAGAGGAAACATGAGTCCTACTAAAGAAACTTACTCTTTGTCTATCCAGTGCTTCGCTATAGCTTAAACCTTGATTGTTCATGTAGTTAAAGCTTGGCGTATAAGATTGTGGTGTTTGAATGAAAACACCACATAGGCTCATAGGGAGATGCGCTATTATGCAGGATCACTTTGTTGAAGTAGGTGTGGTTCTGATAGAGGAAGCTTGTCACTGGGGTAGGATTTGAGGTCTCAGGTGCTCAAGCCAGAATCACTGACACTCTCTTCTCTCTGGTTTTATATATGGTTATAGAACTTTTGCCAGGAGGTGGTGGCACATGCCTTTAATCCCAGTACTTGGGAGGCAGAGGCAGGAGGATTTCTGAGTTCGAGGCCAGCCTGGTCTACAAAGTGAGTTCCAGGACAGCCAGGACTACACAGAGAAACCCTGTCTCGAAAAACCAAAAAAAAAAAAAAAAAAAAGAACTTTCAGCTATTTTTTTCAGTACCAAGGCTACCATTATCTTGCCATGATGACAATGGAATGGAGTACTTAACTATAAGGAAGACTGCAATTAATTCTTTGTAAACATTGACATGGTGGTCATGTTGTCTCTTTACAGCAAAGTAAATCTTAACTGAGACAGGAGTAGGACTGTTGGGGATTTTATAGGGATTATACATCTATGTTGTCCTTTGCAGAGGACAACAAGGTCAGTCCTCCAAGGCACTGTTTTCTGCCTTCCTGGTTATAGTGTAGAAATTGTGCTCCACTACACATTATCAGACTATGAGTGGCCTTATTCTAGAACAAATGTGATAGATTCAAGAAATCTTCAGTCTAAAATTTTCAAAAACTGGGGCCAAAATAACCTTTTTCTCTTCATATTTTTCTTGGGTAACTGTTATGGTGATTGAAATCTGACTAAATAATCTCTATTTTGAATGTTCCAAGCTTCTTATTATGTATAAATGAAGGTTACTTTCATAATACCACCACTGACTAAAGTTCTTGTCTGGATTTAGGAATCTAACTTTTCTATGGTTTTACAAGAGAATGAAACCAACAGGTACATAAGAAAATATAACATACATAATTCCTAAAGTGTGTTTGTTTATTTCGTATTTAAGGAAGTAACTTACAGTAATACATTCATTTCCTCATCATACTGATACATGGAACTTAGATTATGTAGCTGTATAATTATGCACAATGTTTTAACTGTGACATTTTGAAAGTGAAATAGAGGGAAAAATTTTTTGCTTCAGACCAACTTTCTATTCAAACATAAATGAGAGACAATTTTGAACAATTTATAAAAAGCTTTGAGTTAGCTATAATGTTGCCTCCTATATTTTCCAGCTTCATAAATAACTTTGCAAGCAGGTAGTAGGAAAAGAAACATCAATGAAGACACAGAATAATCTAGAGTTGAACATAGCCATAATTTTGGGAATGAGGAAAGAGACAAAAGTTATTTTGAAAATTAAAATATGTGCATATAATAAAGTTGAAAATTACCTATATTTCCTATAAATTACAAAAATAATTTTCACTAGAAAGGTTTATTGTTTCTCTATTAGCAATCCAAATAGCACTTTCACCACTCCAAAATATCCAATAGTCTCTGTTTACAATATTATTCGAGAATGCATCAAACTTTTTAAAATTGTTTGGCTATTGTGATTTACTTTTCCATTATTTATGTCTGAAACATTTGCCTGATTAATGCACTATTTGAGAATTTGAAGTATTTATTTCATTCATGATTCATTATTACGGTCTTAAGTGATCTTTGGGAACTATGCTTGTCAAAGAAATATGGTCTTTTGTGTCATTTGTTCAATATTTACTTTGAGGCAGTAGCAAATGTCAATGAGGAATAAATAAAAAATTAATTTTCCTCCAATGACTGTTAACATGGTGTTTGTATGCATGAAGGGAATGAGTGGGTTTCTATCAACAGGAGTCTTTCAAGGGCATGGTAATATATATAGTATAATGCCTTGAGTTCAATCTCCAGACTCCATTGGAAAAGGCAGCCACATATCTGGCATTCCAACCTTGGGGAAATAGTGAGTTGATGATCCTTAAAGCTTCCTGAGCAGCCAGTCTCGCTAAACCACTGAGCTCCAAGTGCAGTGAGAAACCCTGTTTCAAGAAAGCAGGCGGAGGGCTAGAAAGATAGTCCAGCAGTTAAAGGAGCACACTGAAGTTTCAGAGGTCTTGAGTTTGGTTCCCAGCATCTATGTCAGGTGGCTCACATCTACTTGTAGCTTCACCTTGAGGAAAGGTGATGCCATCTTTTGGTCTGAAAGCACTTGTTGGCACATGCAGACACTAACATGTTTAAAAATAACATAAAATCATTAAAGAATAATGAGGTAAAAAGTAACTGAGGAAAATACAGACCTATGTCCTCCATAATTCTTGTACTCACGTAAGCATATCCCTATTAAACACACATATGGATGCCTATACACATTTTGCGCATGCCCCCCCTACACACACAGACACGCACTCACATACAAGGGGGTGTTACAGTCTCTTAGATTCCAGTGTAACTTGTTTGAAAAGCCAGCAGGTATGAATTATAAGTGTCAGTGCAAATGTTTAAATACTTTGGGAATTAAAACTTCCAAGATAGTCTTAAAGATAGTGTACTAAAATTATTCTGAATTATGAGTGTTTAAAATTATTTGTATTTATGTAAAAGTTCTGCTAAATAATCCAGCAAAATCTCCCCTATTCTAATTTTTTTTATGAAAAAATAGGATGCCAGTGATCTAATGTTATGACAGTACTTAATGAAACCCATTATGAGAATTTTGACCAAATACCAACTTTATTCATTATTAGTTAAAAATATGAAATACGTGTGCCATAGGCAATTTTATATTATGGTATAGCAGTCCAGTTGATTTTTGCTAATATACAACAAATGGATGCTTCAGGATGCAAGTGACAGAATAATGTTTCATAGAACTGGTTTCCTTAGCATAGCAACCACTGTGATGTATGATAAGCTGAGTTACATACTTGACAATACCCTAGTTTAGTTTTCATGGTTTACAAAATCTGAGCCACAGATTTCTAATACCTGCCTACAAACCAGTCAGTATGTTAAGTAGTCCTGATTAGTTGGGATAAAAAAGAACTCTGAATGAATCCTTAAAATACAGTTGAGACTCACTTCCCTGCTCCAATATTTATTTTATCTCATATTCTTTCGACATAGATTTACCACTAAAATCAAAAAGGAACTAGCTGAACACAGTGAAACATCCGACTTCTTGCTCTTCATTCATTTCAATCGAGTATCTTAGAGTAGCAAACCAGCGACTTTATTGAATGGTGAGGAAATTGTACTGGAGTTAAGGCTGTGTCTCACCACAAGGAGAACTCGTGTTCATAGAAGTAGCTGATAACACCCAACAAAATGAGAAAATGGCAGGACCAGTAGGGATACGGTCATCCAGGAAGTGATTTTTTTTTTTCATTTAGGTAAGCTGTCAAAGTGAAGTTCTGAAAGGAGAAAGTTGGAAAGCAATACCTCAGCACTGAAAAGAAAACATTGTGATTGTTCTGACCAGAAAGCACTGATGTTCTCTGTGAAGCCTGATGGTATGGTATGTTCCTACAGGAATACCTTTTGACCTAGAATACTGTGGTAAAGAGGTCACAGTCGGTGCTCGGTGAAGTCTCATGACCTAAAGGGGAGACCAGGGAAATCTTCAAAATAGTACCCTCTCTACCTCCATATGGCCGAGCTAACAAAGTCATTATCTGCCACATTCTCTTTTTCAGGACATGAGACAATGAAATCACTTTATCACTTACGGACACTATTTAGCACACTGTGAATTATTTTTTTTAATTAATTTATTTATTATTATATGTAACTGTCTTCAGACACTCCAGAAGAGGAAGACAGATATCCTTACAGATGGTTGAGAGCCACCATGTAGTTGCTGTGATTTGAACACAGGACCTTAGAAAGAGCAGTCAGTGCTCTTAACCACTTAGCCATCTCTCCAACCCACATTGTGAATTCTTATGAGGCAATCTCAGAGAGAAGATGTTCAATACCTTTTGAACACTCGACAACAGTGCAGATATAGAAGTGGTAAACACACATTCATTCACAGAAGACAGCAAGGATCAGAAAAACACTAAGACTCAAAAACAATTAAGAAAAACATTACAACTTCTAGCATTCATAATGGTTATGACTATTTTTGTAAAGAGATGATAGCATTTTAAACACATACTCTGCTGCTTGAAATGTAAATACGTGTAATTTATATAAGTGTGTGTCTGAAATAATGTAAAGCCAATAGTGATGTCACTTGAAACATATGCTATAAATTATCTAACATGTAATCAACAGCTGATACAAATAGATACAATGAACTAGATATATAATCTAAGGCCAGTGATTTAAATTTTCAAGCACTGAAATCTATATCATAAATATTTAATATTCAAAGTGGGAATTTTGCAACAGCCTTTTGGTATATTCAGTTAAAGGAAAAAGTAAAATTGTGTTGACTTATGATGTCTAATATAGACCTACATCACGACACATGAAAGAACTAACTGTGAAGGAAATATATTGTTAACAAGTTTTAAAAATTAGGTTATTTTTCATTTCAGTATTCATCTTCTTTATAATATTTAATTTATTTGAAAATATTATGAACTATTTTAGAAACATTTAATACCCATGTAACAATATCACATTGTTGAATGTTTTGTCTATTTGCACTGCACAAGTTAATCCTAGTAAATGCTATTTTGTTCCTAAAAAAGAAATCATATGACTGCTTCACAAGTACAGTTGTTCTAAATTATAATAGGCTTACATTGATAAGTGTATGTATGTTAATATACACATATGTATATGCATGTATATATTCACATATACAAGTGTGTATATATTCAAATCTGACTTATATAATGCTTACAGAAAAGGGAGTGTAGGTGTAATTAATTCCAGATAAGTATTTGTTTCTGCATGGTACTTATTAAATTCTAAGTTGAAAGCACTATTTACTTGGTTTATAAAAAAATTGTTTTGATCATGCATATTGTAAAAGGCACACTGTGAAGCAAATAAATATTCTCCTAATTTTTTAGGCAAGTTAGGTAGGGTGTGTATTGCCTTATTTTTATATAGAAATTTTATAAAAAATATTTATATTATAAAGATGTAACTTATAAATTACTGAGCATCCCTTCTGACTAATATGGATATTGCTGCCATATGTCTATATAATGTTATAAAAGTGGCATTTAGTGTTTAATTTCCACATTGAATACTTTCAGAGATTCCTCACCACCTAATGGATCTCATAGCTTGTTAATTTTTTAAGATTAAACAGAAACTGAACTTGGCTGAGAGCAAACTTCATAAACACATAAGTAATAAAAGGTATAATTATATTCAATATTTACCTAATATCAAGTCTATATTATTAAAATATATGGTATATTTGGCTACTCAGAGAGAGAAACATACTGGTTATTAACAAGAACACTCTTCAGGTAAACTTGAACATAGATTTATATGTTTCCTTAAACACAGAATCTTCCCCATCCATGTCTGCCACAATCCAAAAGGCAGTAGAAGGACAGATAAATCAGAGAAAACCCTTCGTGACATCCAGAATCATGACCAGAACTACCCCAAAGAAAATAAGAAATCATCTATTTGAAGAATAATAGTAATATTTAAAACTTAACATTTCACTTGTCACTTGTATTGGGTTGATTTTCAAATCCATTCCCAAGCTATCTGACCATACTTTTGATTATAACCTTGAAAACTCACAGATGTAATCATTGAAACTCTTTCAACCATCAGCCATTAAATAAGACAAACTCCATCAATTCCTGTACTTTTTCTAAACGGATAGATTTTTATTTTTTTAAAATGGTTACTGGTAACATTGCCAAAAAATTGGACCAGCATAGCAGCATTTGAGTAGAATAACTTTCACTAATTCAAACAGAAAAAAGTAAAAATGCTCACAATAAAATGTAGTACTATGACTGTTTGCTTGGTATCTTTTTTTGGGACTCCTGACATCATAGATGTAGCTGTGAGCCTTTTGCCTGCTCTTGGGACTCTTTTCCATGTTTGGGTTGCTTTGTCAAGCTTAGATATAAAGGATTTTGCCTTGTCTTACTGTGTCTTGTTTTGTTGAGTTTGGTTTTGTCTCTTGGAAACCTGCTCTTTTTTGAAGGGAAATGGGGTGGGGGTTGGGGGTGTGAGGTGTGTGTGTGGGGGGGAGGTAACCTGAATGAGAAGGGAAGTGAAGGGGAGGTGGAAGGAGTGGAGGGAAGGAAAACATTGTTCAAAATGGATTGTTCAATCATAGAAATAAAAGGGGAGAGAGAGAGAGAGAGAGAGAGAGAGAGAGAGAGAGAGAGAGAGAGAACGAGAACTGCAGGGCATTATGTTTTGTTTGGGGAGCACACAGGTATTTGAGGAGAATATTAAGTATTGGAAGTTTTCCCCCCACTGTTTTATGTTTTATCTCTTTTTATAAGGTAGAATGTACTTGCCAAATCAGGTTCCAGTCATTCAAATCTTTATTCCTTCCTACATAAAGCTCTGAGCACTCTAATCTCTCTGGTCTTTGATAAGTCAACACTGCAATCAATAGCATGCTGCCTTTACCTTCAGGTCTCACTGACTTCTGTTGATTAATATCAGCTTTCCAGGAGAAACAAGAAAATCAGATCATGTGCAACTGTATCAAGCTACCATATGACTTCGGGAAACTGAGACATTCAAAGGAACTAGGAGAGTGAACTGAAGTAGATAAATGTCAATTTCAGGGTTTTTTGACATTTTGTTATATTTAAATTACAGGCAATGTTATTTCGGTTGCTTCCTGCTCTAAACATGTTGGTTTGCGCTTTCAGGAGATTCTGATAAAATGTGTGATTATCCCTTGCCAACATTTTCAATTCCTCTTCTATGCAGACAGCAGGGTTTATATGATAAAATTTTAATGACCATGGACCTGCATAACAATGTGAGACACCAGAACATTTTCAATAAGCCCGTGCATTTGTTAAGACTGGCATGAGTGTTATTCTCTAAGCGGAAGGCTTCCTGGTTTGAGATGCAGGCTTAGCAGGGATAGAAGCAGCTCCCATGAAAGTACCATTATCATGCAGCAGTCGTCCAGATGAAATGGAGATTTATGAATCACTGCCAAAGAAGCTATATTACTGGCTGTAAATTAAAACGAGGGGTTAACATATACCCAACATGAGACAGAGAATCTAGTTTTCAAATTACCCCACAGACTTACTTGAAAGCAGCTTTCAAGTACCCTTCTATTACTGACTACACCCCTTCCACTTCCCACAAAACCCTACAGTATTTTCCTGTTGCAGTTTCACAGGTCGTGGGAGTATCCACATCTATTCAGGAGAGACTTTTGTTTAACTCCTTTTCAATTCCAGGTTAAGTCGATGTTGGAGCTGGACTCTGTCAATGTTAAATCAGGCAGTGATGTAGCCTGCTCAGAGAGCTCTCTCTGTAAGCCTATGTGGAACGGGCCTCATGTCTTGCATATGCATGTGCAGCCCGGGAAGTTTTACAGATATTACGAACTGATATAAAATTTCCATGAAAACCTGTAAAAGTTTTGTTAGATTTGTTTCTTTACTCATGTTTTTGGCTATTTTGTAAATTATTTGAGACACACTGCAAAGTGCAAATCAAAAAATTTGAGGAATTGCTTCTTGGTAACCTTGAGCCCTCTTAGAGAAACGTCCTGATGTGTTGGCCATCCTTTCCTCTCCCTGTTATCTTGTTAATTCTTCCTTGTTCCTATCCTATGTTATTTAAAACTGGCTGCTACTTGGGGAGTTTTCTTGCAGGAGTTATACTGTGACTACCACAAGGAAGAATTGTTTTGAATGTTTTCTTCTGGCACCAAGAGTCCTGCCTGGAGAAGAAGAACTCAAAGGGAAGATGCTGATGGGTCTTGTTCCAGGACTTCCAATTTCATAAAAAAAAAAAAACTATTACTATTGTACAGCAGTATCTCACATGACACTGATTGCACCCTCTGGTTACAAAGCACAATGCAGGGTATGAGGAAGCAGAATGTTCACCCCACAGGAATCTGGATTAATGAGAGAAATGCCTTCCTGGGCAATTAGAGCACCAGGATTCTGTTCTAAAAAACAAAGTTTAGTGATGAAAGTAGGGAAAAGATAATAGAAATGGAAAGATGATGCACACAACATGCTGGAAGCAGCACTATAAATGTTAAGATAAAGGGAAAATAATCCATTGAAGAAAATAATTCCCAGAAGTTTAACATTAAGCTGTAAATAATGATTTATAGCTAAGGAACAAAATGTCTGGTAGCCATAATCCGAAATGTTCATTCGTTAAAATATAAACATTTTGTGTCAAAATTTTACCTAAAATCCAAGAAACTAGCTCTTGATGTTGGAAGCCATTGAGAATTTAAATTATAAAATGAATTAAATTTAGTATAAATATATCGGGAGTAAAAATAATGTGCTTAATGACACAGAAAACAATAGAGTCAGATTGTAACTTTAAAATCAAACTTGTAAATCATAATAAACTGGATATATTAATATTTATAAATATAATTACTACAAATAGGTACAAGTAGACCAAATATTGATAATATTGGTAATTCATGCCGGTGTGTGTGTGTGTGCTTATTGATCTAGAAAAATGCATGTGGAAAATTGCTTAAACATCAACTGTTTAACTGATAATTCATAACATAATAGCACATCAGGACCCAGATATCCCAATTTGATTATATTGAAACTAAAGATACATTATAAAGAATGTAAAGACACATTTTTACAAAATAATTACATAAACTTAATATCTATCCAATTAATCCATTTGTGTTATGTGACAGTTTTGCATTGGAATAAGATAGTTATATTTGGTCTTTCCAAGTTGAAAGCCTTGATATTTTTCCAGTCATCGGGCCAGAGGAAAATCTCTTCCTAAATATGTGGTATTTGCCCTGGTTCCTGACATGGAGCTGCTTCTTTCTATGGTTTTTGGAACTCTGTTGAAAGACTCTCTTCTTCTAATGAGGCCCGTGTGAGCATTCCTGCTCTAGATAGATAGCATTAAGATACAGATTTCCAGTAAGAGGGAGGCTTGATTAGAAGCTTCTGATTCTCACCAACCAATATCCAGCAATAAGAGGAAAGAGGGAGTGAATGACCAATTATGCTACCGTGATAAAGCCTTCTTTTTGTTGTTATTTTATTTGTTTCCATTCCAAATATTTGCCCCCTTTTCTGGTCCCCTCCTCCACTAGTTCTTCACCCAAATCCCATTCCCCTTTGCTTCTGATAGGGTGCTCCTCATCCACCCACTCTCTCCTGCCACATCTCATTAGCATTCCCCTTCCCTGAGACATCAAGTTTCTACAGGATTAAGCGCATCATTTTCCACTGAGGCCAGTCCTTTGCTGCATATGTAGCAAGGGCCACAGTCCAGCCCCTGTATGGTCTTTGGCTGGAGGTTTAGCCTCTTGGAGTTCTGAGGGTTTCAGGTTAGTTGATACTGTTGGTCTTCCAACGGGGTTGCAGTCCTTCTTACGGAGCCATGAAAAATGCCCAGAGCTTCTCGGAATCTGGAAGAGGTACATTCAGAATTTCAAGGAACATAAGCTACTGTGTTCCAGAGCTTTTTGGAACTTTCTTTATGGACATCTTTATCTATCATTTTGGCTGTTGTTCTCCATGATATCATTTATACTAGGCCACTTATAGGTAGAATTTCCCTGGATTCTATGAGCTATTTTAGCAAAGTACTTTAACTCAGTAGGGAGTCATAGGAACTGCTAACTATGTAGCCTTTTCTATTTGTTCCTTTTCTCATTGCTGTGACAAAACAGCCATAAAGAAGCAGATTAAGGAAACCTTTATGCTGGTTCACAGTTTAAGAAAATAGCTTTGATTGTCTGGGAGAAGCCCCAAGAGGAGGAACAGGAGGCTGGTTGGTCACATTTTAATCATAGGATACTGAGATTGACCAGGTAGTGTGGGCCCTGCTATGAAACTGCAAACTCTGCCCCAGTGACCCACTTCCTCCAATGAGTCTCTGACTCCTAAATATTCTGTAACCTTCCCAAACACCAGTATATACTAAGGAGCAAGTATTCAGCAAACTGATACTGCATTCTGGCTCAGGTTCTGTTATGCTTACAGCTAGAGCATAATCGAAATCCACATGTTCCAACAACCAAAGTCCCCATAGTCATTAACTGTCACAACAGGATTCAAAAGTCCAAAGTCTGTTCCAAGTCTGATGACAAACTAACAGTGAGTCCTTGGAATATCCAAATCAAGTTAAAAAAATCATCTTCACGGAATACCCTAGACACAATATGCATATCAATAGATTTCCAAGAAGATGGAAGGAGAGACCCCTGGTCCTGGAAAGACTGGATGTAGGGGAATGCTTAGACAGAGAAGCGAGAGGGGGTTGAATGGGGAAAAGAGGGAGAGAAGGAGGCTTATGGGACTTTCGGGGAGGGAGGAAAGGGGAAAGGGGAAATGATTTTTAATGTAAATAAAAATATTAAAAAAAATCATCTTCACTTAAAAGGGTTTATGTAGACTTGCCGAGCGATGCCATCTTTGTTATACATAGCCTCTTGCGTGAACATGTTCCACTCTGTGCATAGAGATTCTCCAGAGAAATGTACTACAGTTCTGGCATCCCCAATATCTAAGTGTCTCCATTGTATCGTTAAAAGCTTCATCATCATGATTTCGTGCAGCCACTCCCTGCAGGGACATTTCCTCTTGTCCACATGACTGGTGTCTCCTGTTCTCTGGAGCTGTGAAGCGAGCTATTGGGAACCTTGCTTTTGTCATGGCTGCAGAACCAGTATATAATGTAAATGACACTAATAAATTCTGTTGCTATCTGGAAATGGAATTAACCCCTTGAGCTACAGTTGTAATGAACTCTGCATTCCTGTTTTGGGTACAAAGAAACAAGATTTGCCTAGTTTCAACATTTACCAAAGTCCAGAGTACTATTCTGCATAATAGTAGGGGATATATACAGAAGTGTGTATCATCCAGCTACCTGACCTCAAAGTATCACATTCTCATAGATGATATCTAGTGGAAACTGAGTCACAGAGTTCAATACTTAGTTCTTCTATCATTGACTTCATATTCTATCATCTCCTAAGATCAATTGCAGCCAGAGAAGGGGAGATTAAGTAACATCAAAGATGTTAGTGGAGGGTTTCATGATGCTTACTACTTAAGAGCATGAAGGCTGCAAATGCTATCCTGGACCAAAGATATTGAGAGTGATGTTTTACATGAAGCACTCCTCACCTATATCTATTAGTATCAACAACCAATGTACAAATAAAAATAAAAGAAACTAATATTTCATAGTAGTAGACAAGATTGCACAGTAGCTATGTAAATTGGACGAGTCCATTTCCACAGAGGATGAACATATTGACATTACATGTTCCTTTGCACAGTTTAAAAGAAACATTTAGGAGAGACCCCTGGTCCTGGAAAGACTGGATGTAGGGGAATGCCAGGACAGAGAAGTGAGAGGGTGTTGAATGGGGAAAAGAAGGAGGGAAGGGGGCTTATGGGACTTTCGGGGAGGGAGGAAATGGGAAAGGGGAGATGATTTGGAATGTAAATAAAAAAACTTAGAAAAGAAAAAAAAGAAAAAAAAAGGAACATTTGCACACTTCAAGATGAAAAAATTCTTAATGAACAAATAGACTGACACAGTATTTTCATTTTGATTTCAGTTAAAGTTTTCTATATAATTAAAAATAAATGCGTATATTCAAATATGTGAATTTATAAACACATATATGCCGTAGTGTTGGCATAAAGTGAAATATATTTCTATATACACATATGTGTATAGATGCATGTTTGAAATAAATAAACCTCTAAAAGTTGAGCCTCAAAGGTAAATTAGTTTTGATTACTGTAAAGAAACACGTGGACTTTATTCTTTCTCCTCCATACTTCAAAATGTTAGTTAGTGTTCTAGTTAAACTGCTACTGCTAATTCTATGATGTAGGACTGTTCTGCATAGCAGGAGGACACACTTAATTAACATCCTGTTTACTCCCATGTTGTCAGCCCTGGGGCACTCAGGCAAGGCCACTAATCTAGATCACTGACTTTTGATCAAAACTAAGTTTGTCACTTCTGAGTTGTGGCTGCAAAATTCTTCGTAGAAAATCCCATTTTCTTTCTCATTGTCTTTGTGTGTTTAGCACAGTCCATGAACTCATGTTAGCCTGGACCTCTGAAATCCATGGATTCTGTAGAAATAGAGGCCCTTCAGGGTTACTTTGGGGATCTCATTACATTCTAGGGTGCTTTGAAAAGAGAGTGAAGACTCCTAATGAACTGTGAACATATATATAACCCTGAATATGTTATTCTTCTTAGTAAGAAAATAGCGAAAGAAAGTGGAGGTGTGCTGTTTGGAGACCAAATAAAAATGTAATATATTTTGGCACTGTGGGAATTATGGAACTTAATTTCACAATTAAATCCATGTGGAAAATTTGCTTCATTTATTGAATTTTTCAAAGTTGCTATAACATAAACATAAACAAGTCGATGTCACAGAAAATAAATACATAAATAAATAAATAAAAAGAATGGCACTTAATACTCCAGCATTGAGAAGTGAACTTTATAATGTTGAGTTTCTGAAATTTTAGGTCGTGTGTGTCCTTTGTAATTATGACCCCCTGTGTCCTGAAAATCACTTCACTTATTCTTCCATTAATTAGTTACAGATATTACCCTATCTTGAAGGTCTTCAGTCTTTTCTTTAGCAAAATGGAATATACATTTATTTAATAACAAGCAAGTAATCATCAAATTTATTTCAAAATTGATTTTAATTATGTTTTCTAAGTTCTTATTTGAGACAAATCCCACCTAGCTCCTATTTCTGAGTGGGTTGCAGAGCTGATAAAACATGGCAAAAACTACAAATCAAGGTTCCAGGTTATTCAAGTTTAAAACAAAACAGCAGAAGAAAGCATAAAACTAGCCATGCATTATCACAGTTGTAAACAAAAATAATTAACACACAGAATTTGTCCTTTTGTAAATTGGGTTGATGTAACTTACAGAGAGCTTTTAGTCTTTACATTAGCAATTCATTTTCTCCTATTCATCTGAAAACAAACATTGTTTGTCTACCATGTGCCAGGCACAATAAGAATACTGAAATACAATGGCAAATGGTGCTTAGCTCCTAGAGCTCAGAGTTTAGTGGAAAAAGAGAAGAGAAAACAAAATATTAGAATTTTCTTGCTAAAGTCTTCCAAGGTATGTACAGAATAACATCATGTGAGTCTTCTGCATAAATAATTCAATACTTCTAAGGACTATTAGATTTTAAAGCAAAGCAAAGATAGTCATGAGCAATTTTTCAAGACAAATGACGCCACAGGTAAAGTATAAGTATTATAAATTAGAAAAAAATCATGCACAATACATTTGAACAATCAAAAGTGTGAGAAAATAAATTTAGAGAATTTAAAATAAAAATCTATAGAATATGGACACAGGATTCATATGCCAGCAAACTAGGTATCATGTCAAACAGGAAAAAAAAAGAAGTGCTTCAAATTTTATGCATAAGACTTGAAACTTTTTCTTCAAATAAGGGAAAAATGCTTACAAATGTTAAGCAGGGAGCTGACATGCCAAATTTTATTTTAGAAAGCTCCTCCTGGAAGGAGTTTGGAATTTGGATTGTCAAGGGAAGAGATAGGAGCCTGAGAGAGTGACTGGCATCTATTACAGCTATCTGTGTGAAGAATGATTGAAAATGAAGCAAACCAATTGAAGTAGACATGGAAAGACTCAGTGAATTTGAGAGGTATGTAAAAGTTTAACAACGAGGTCAATAGAGTATGGGATGGGAAGAATGAGGAAACATCTAATGTTGCTGTACAAAGATGATGCCAAGTTTCATGTTTAATTTATAAATTCTGAGAGGAGACCATTGGTAATAGTGTGATAAAATTATAACACTAATATGTGGAAAGAATTTCTGTCATAGAACATATGTTTTACATGCATTAACATATACATTCTATCGTAAGAACCATGGGGAAACCTCAACCTCTCTTGTAAGACATGAGAATAAAAATATGTTATTAGTAAAATTATAGAATCACACAATAGGTGAAAACCCATCATTGTGTAACAAAAACATTGCTTAATTCAGTAAGAAACAGAAAGTAAAATAATGAGCATTAGTTTAGATAAGTGGTTAAAAATAGCTATCCACAATATGAGTCTTTATTCTGTTTGGCTCTCTTTTAACATCATCAGAAAATAATAAAGCATATAACATGATAATTGTTGTATTCTATCAAAATCTCTAAGAGGAATAGATCAAAATTCACATCACAGTGTGTTCAGCTATCAGGATGATAACCCTGAATTCCAATTCTACTGTGAATTCTTAGTATGTCTCAGAAGTATTTGCCAGACGTTTGAAAGTGAGTGTTTGTGCAATACATTCATCTACAAAGTGGAATGACTCACTCATTTTTTTTTTTTAGTCTCAAGAGAATTATGCCCCCAAGCTCGCCCTAGGCCATCCGTTTTTAAAACAAATCTAATTCTTTCTATATTGTATCATAAATTGAATAGCAGATGTTAATGTCTGTCCTGGGAACTTCCAAAGGTTGCTGACTTTACACTAGTTTCAGAGAAAGGGAAAGGCTGTGACTCAGTCTTACTGAACATTAATAATTCAAGAATATAAGCAAATTCATGAAGGTGGTGGGGAGTCCCTTAGGGCATCGATGTCAGCTTGCATCAGGACTTCAGAAAAGAGGAGAGAACACTCAGAATGAAATGTGAGGGAGACACTGAAGGAGAAGAAATGTAGGGGCATGGCCTCCCAAATCTGCAGCACAGTTACTAAAAATATGAAACACTGCTAGTGGGTTTCTCTGGATTAAAAATGAATAGAGAAATTCAGGTCCCTCATAAGGAGAGAGGATTAAAGACTGTTAACACAGACAGAGCAGATTAGAATTGAAAAAAAAATGTCAGCTTTTGGGAACCCACAAATTATGGGCAGGATTGATAGATACATAGAGCATAGAATATAGATAGTTGGGGAAAGGGAGTTAAATGTTCTCCAAGAGGCCTGGGGAGTCTCAGAAGAAATCATAGTAACACATTAAGAAACTGATATATGCCTGGTTCCTTTATTTAATTTTCTGATTATGGGCTATAATGCTTGGTTTGATAGATATTCTCATAGGAATATTTGAGTTGGTCTGGAGTTTTACTCAAGGTTTCGATTCTTCTTTTATTCCTCACTGCTACTTACATAAATTCTGTGTTCAGACTATGCCATAGTTTGCACTGTTCAGTTTACTCTCAGGTTGCTCTCATCTGCAGAGTCCATACTTTAAATATTGTTACCCAGATCAATGCATCTGAGCCTTCACATTATTCAACAGCTTCCTCTACTTTACTTCTTCTGATTTCCTACCTCATAGTGCCATTTTATTTACCATCCCAAGGGCAAAAGCCCAAGCCCCCACACTATTATTGATACTCTGTTATGCTTGCAGATAAGGGCTTAGCATAACAGTCCTCAGCACCCGATGGAAAGTGATGCAGAGATCGACAGCTAAATATTAATGGAAAAAGGGAGTCTTATGGAAGACTTAAGAGAAGGATTGAGAGACCTGAAGAGGCCTTGTCCTCTTCAGAAAGGTCTTTGATGAAGATCGGTAAGGAAGTCCTCTTCCTCACAGGAAGACCAACAGAGTCATCTAACCTGGACTCTTGGGGACCCCCAGAGACTGAACTACCCACCAAAGAGAGGCTAGGCATAAGCCGTCCCAACATATGTACCAGAATGTGAAGCTTAGTCTTCAAGTGAGTCTCCCAATAACTGGAGCAGGGTCTGTCGTTGAATCTCTTGCCTGCCTGCGGTTCCCATTGAGGTAACTAGGCCATTTCGTCTGCCTCAGTGGGAGAGGATGCACCTAGTCCTGCAGGGACTTGAAGTGCAGGGGATGGGCATATAGTGTGTGAGGGGAAGAGGAGAGAGATATGGGAGATCTGCATGAGGGGGGACAGGGAGAAAAGGGGGCACTAATATTGGTCTATAAAGTGAATACATAAATACATTAATTTTTAAAATGAACAGAAAAGGATAGCCCTTTAATTTAAAATAAAGTCAGAAGCAAAAGATAGCTTATTGGGTTACTTTCAAGGTCATTATGTCTTATATTTTTAAATACACTCTTAGACATAATTGAAAATCACACTACATTTGGATTTAGTTATTACATGTTTTAAGAATCCTTATATTATGCACTGCTAAAATGTATTTGAGTAAGATGGGTGTTCTGTGCTACTTTCAAGATATATCAACCCCTATTTTATCAGTGGAAAACACCTTTCTTTAAATTGATTTTTTTTTCAATTTGGTTAAGTTTTGTATTTATTATCTGTTTTTTGTTTTTTTCCCTTATGTTCTCTTCAGTTAGTTCTCATGCTCCTGGCATTCCTTTTTTTCTCTTTTTTCCTGAATGATAATGGCAGAATTCTTACAGTAAAAGAAAGAATCGTCAATGAATTTCAACTCTAAATACAAACCCAGGACCCATCAGAGCTAACAGAAGTAGATCTTGATTCCAGTTGATTTAAATTTTGTCAGTGGCCAATGGCCTGTGTTGTTGTCCACTCCATTCTATTAGGTTAAGAACAATATTCTCTGAGAGTAAAATTCTCTGAGAATAAGATAATGTACCCTTTAGCAATGTGGGCTTCACTAACAACTATACAAATGTTGCCAAGATTATACTCCAGCAATTAGCCCTAAGTGTGGGCTGCTAATGGATTTTGTACTCAAGATACACTAAAAACTCTTTAGAAAATACTTCTTAGGAGATGCTCTTAGATTCACAGATAAGAACAGACTAACAAATCTTGCCTAATCAAATAGAACTTCTGTTTGGATAAACTGATAAAACTTAGCTCTTACTACTGATATCACAGAAATAATTCTAAAAAGCATCATCTGCACAGTTAAAATCAAGTTCACAAGGATCAATTTACAGATTACTATGTTGGCAAGCATTGTGGCTTTGCTACATGTTTTAGTTTGCCAAGGAACTGAAATTCTGTGATCTATTTCTTTTTACTTTTTTTCACTAGGGACAATCGATTGAAGCACTGTTTTTATTTCACTGTGTCAGGTTGAGTCATTTGATCTACAAGTATTAAATTGAAGTGTTAGGAGAGATAACACTGGAAATATATGCATAGCAGCAACAAATAAAACACTACAGGAATTGTCCAAATAGGAGAGAAACCATGAGTGTATTATTTGACTGAATAAACAACCATCAAAGATATTAATAAAACCTAACTACTAATAGACCATTTTCACAAAGTCTAGTAATTATATAGATAGGATATATCCCTTTCCAATACATGTGTGTTCCATCCTGGTTGTTTGGGAACCTAAAAGAAGGCATGAGCTATGATGTATTTTTTATAGAAACTGCTTATGGAGAATAGCTGGGGAGGTCTGACTTAGGCTATCCATGCCCTTTTATAGTGACTCTAGTGTGAAAATCATCTTTCCTCTACATTCAACCTTTTGGCATTCTGATGTGACATTATCATCTACAAAGGTCACAGTCAAGAAAAATATAAACATGCTACAAATTATCACTCTTTCTTTTTCTCTCTGTTTCTCTCTCTTTCTCTGATTCTCATTCTTTCTCTTCTTGTGATGTTTTAAGTAAGTTTATGCTTTTGGATTTGACTGAATTCCTAACTATTTGATGGATGTAGTAATGAACCACAGCTTAGACAAACCTAGCAGAATTCAGATTTCTTGGTACTCATTTGAATGCCTACTCAACGTGCTCCCATTATCCACTGAGATTAAGCCCTGGGATTGCATAGAAAGCAACACCTGCTGAAGGGCATATACCATTCCTACCCTCTAGGAACCCCACCCAAGTAAAAAGCAAATAGTCTCCAAACACTCGTGCTGTGTATTTCTAATTATAACCTTAACCAGAATGACATCTGCAATAAAAAAGAGTGGCATTTTCTCTTTGATTTCTCATATATAAATAAATCACACAACACTTTAAAGGTTAAGTTATGCAAAATATATGGTTATGTACAAAGGACTCTCCCTCCTTCTGTTCACTGGAAATTGACATCCAGAAGATCTCTATGAGTGTTCTATTTCTACCTCAACCCTGCTGCCTATCAATTTCCATTCAAAATTTCACCATGAGACATTCATGATGCATTGTCAGAGATAAATTCTGGGGGAGCTGGGGGTATATGTAAAGTCTTTTAGTAAAATTAAATGTATTGGTTAGAACTCATGTTGTCATTCCAAGTAAAATGGGACTGAACAGCCCAGAATGAGCTCTCTAAGTTTAAAATATGCCTACTTACACCAAAAGCCAGGTCTCGTGACTTTAAAAAACATCTTGCTTAGGGAAATGGAATGCTAATGCTAAACTGGAAGGTTAATTTAAGGATCAACTTGGATTAATAATTTAAGATTACTTCCCCACAAGTCTTAAAAAACCTGTTACCAGTTTCCATTCTACCTAAAGTATGCACGGGATTGGGAAACTTATTTATCTCTCTCTCTCTCTCTCTCTCTCTCTCTCTCTCTCTCTCTCTCTCTCTCTCTCTTTCTCTCTCTTTTTCTTTCTTTCTTTCTTTCTTTCTTTCTTTCTTTCTTTCTTTCTTTCTTTCTTTCTTTCTTTCTTTCTTAAGTAAATTAAATTAAGAGAATTGTTTCCTCCAAGAAGAGGTGATTTGGGTGTTGCTATAGAAACATTGTCAGGAAACCTCTGTCCTTGCATGTATGCTTTATTCCAAGGTCTGAACCTCAAAACTGTGGCTTAGAATACATGAAGGATGAAAGTGAATGATGTTTAAGGGAGATCCCCATAACTCATTTATTTCAAAGGGATTCACCATTTGTTCATCTGGTGAAGTCTAACGGCAGAGCTCCTCGTTCCCAACCTGGCAACAGAGTGTGGCATGCAAAAAAGGGGCTCCAAGGCGGGCCTGGCTGTCCATTTCTCCATCCGTAAATCCATCCATCTCTCTTGTGGTTAACAAACACTACATTTTGCAAGAAGGTATAGTAAATTTTATATATAGGCCATAAGTGGCTGTGCAGAAAGCCCTTGCCCATATGCTCAGAGCCTAAAGTGACACTGTCAGGAGCACAAGGGGAGCAAGGAGGGGCGGCTGAGAGGGATTAGCAGGCAGCCTGGTCCTTCTGTTTGTTTTTCGTGGAGTTGTGCAGTGAATCAGGGCATCAACTCCCACACAGATGTATATTCTCAGCCTTGGAGGAAAGAGGCCAAGAACAAGAAATCAGACTGCACGGGAAAACAAAAATAACCAGAGATGCGATAGAAGGAGGGCTGGAGCAACTGTGAGCTGAATGGAGCCATGCTGGAGGCGAGGCTTGCTCACTCAGAAGCTTCTTGGCGTGCACAGCAAGATCACTAAAGCCTACCGTTTCTCCGCCCGTCTGTGTGTACCTTATGAGTAGGACCTGTGCTTACTGATAGAGATTCCCAACTCAATGACTCCCATAGTTCCTGCAAACTGAGGGTATTCACATTCCCTTTTCTAGAGCTGAATTTTTTTGTAGGAACAGTTCTGTTACACTGACAGGCAAACAGAGGGACCCCCTCATGGTTCGAGTTGTAAATAAAACTGCTGGAAGACATTGCCATTTGGAAACACTTCAATATTTATTGTGCTGACTTGTTCTTTGAGCCCTAGGAGATCAAACTTTTAACCACCAGGGAATGTTAAATTACTTGTTAAATGTATGTATTTTGTAATCAGATATATCTGATAGTTTGAAATTGGAAATGTATCTGTACTGAACTTCAACATTACTTAATCAGCATTTCTTCAATGAAAGTTGTCTTCAATAAATATACTGCTCTTTTTGATTACGACATGGGATTAATTAAATAAAAAGATCTCAATATAGGTACCAGTATAATTGTTATGGAAAGAATATTATTCCTGACATTTCAAACAATGTTTTATGGGTATATATTAAGAAACAATGTGGCTAACAAGAGCAATGTTTAAATTAAAGAAAAATGAAGAAACCAACTTCTAAAATATATTATTTTTCTTTCCATTGCTTTGCCAAAATACTGTGACCAAAAACCACTTGTGGAAGATGGGATTCACTTTATCTTACAGTGTAGAGTTCATCACTGAGAGAAGACAAGCTAGGAACTCAAGTCATGGACTGAAGTAAAGCCACATAGGAACATGGGTTACTGGAGAGTTCCCCGGGGCTTGCAGAGTGACACTGTTCCCAGCAGATTGGATACACTCACACACAACAATAATCAATCAAAGAAAAAAAAAGTATGTCCCAAAAACATGCCTATAGGCCAATCTGATAGAGACATTCCTTTACTTGTTGTTACAAGGTCCCCATTTCCCAGATGTCCCTGGCTTGTGTGAAATTAAAAAAAAAAAACAAACAAAAAGAAAAACCCCAAAACCCACCACCAAAAAAAATAATAAAATAAAAAATCTAAACAACACATGCACTATGCCTCGGATGGGAAGCAATCTGCTTCTTTTGTTTAGAAAACAACAGAGCTATCTCAAGAAGCAAAATTAGTTGTCTCTTCACTGTTGGTTGATGAGAAGGCCAGGAGCTTAGGTCTCCCTTTCTCAATGATACCTTTATTTTAGGAATCAGTTCCTGAGGTCATTATCAGAAATAGGCACTTTGGCACAAGTTAGGGTAGGCGCCTGCAATGCTAGTACTCAGAGGCAAGTATATTTCTTTAAGAACCAGGCCAGCCTAGCCTACATTACAAATTCCAGACCAACTGGGCTACATAGTAAGATCCTTCCTCAAAAATCAACCAAACAACGACAAAAACAACCACAGGCTTTTTTTTTTAAAGGAGCCACTATAAGCTTATGGGATGCATTTGTCTGTTCTTCAAGGTTAATTTTTTCAAATGAAAATATTCACTGTCCCAGTCTAAGGAAAAATTTCCAATTTGAGAAATTCTTGTATGTTGGCAATTTAAGAAATTTAAATCTGAGCCTGTACAGAAAAAGATATGTTCAGGAAAGAGAATACATAAACATAAATATATTTCCTACTATCTTCAGAAGAACGGCATGCAGCTAAAAATTCCACAGATAGACAGGACAAGCTCTCCGACAGTTTGTGTTTTTCATCCTCTTTTCTCTAGAGAACAATGGCTTCTGAATGAACAATAGTGAATTCAGAGGGAGTCACAGAGAAGGAAAATGTTATCTAGTTGACCTTAAATGTTTGTCACAAGCTTTCCTGCTGTTTCTCCTGAATCCCTGGCTGAAACTATGTGTAGTGCACAATACACTGTAAAAATAATGAAAAACCTTGCAGGTAAAAAAGAAAACATTATTTTCTTCACTAGAGAATTGCTCTTTGTAGATGGATTTCACATCCTAATTTTTGTTTCAAGAGGTACACCATGATCTGACAGTGTTTATCCTACAGTAATCCTTATATGAATCTAAGCAATTTGTTGTTCTTTCTGTTTAATCTCCCACAGTCTTGAGCAGTGGGAGAGAAAAACAAACAAAACAAAAAAAAAGAAAGAAAAGAAAAAAGAAAAGAATAAACAATTTTACCAGAATCAAAGTTAGTGACCCTATCTATACAATCCCCATCATGTTGGCACTTCAGACAACATGATGTTTCTAAGAATTAATCTCTTCAGGTTGTTCTCTACTGTGTGTGTCTATACAAACCCCTGAAGATACTACTACTGACAAGCTAATGGAAATTTAAAAAAACACAAGAGAGAGTGAAAACAAAACATTTTATAGTAAAGTTATCACAAGCTTACTCATCTCTAGACAGCAGGAAGTTACACATCGGTATTGCACAAAGTAGTTCTAAAATACGCTGTCATTTGGCTCAAACTTAATGGAAGCTTAGGATGCTGTTTTAATGATCGGAACAGTGACTCTGTCTAGCATCAGATATAAACTAATGAAACTGGCAAGTTGTCTACTTTAAGCCAGCAAATTCTCTGCTCTAAAAATCGTGTCTGTCTGACAAGTGGGAGGCTATGTCTCACAGCAGAGCCAGGGGCATTTACATACCTCAGATTTCCATATTTCATATTGCTTCCCCCCCTCCAGATACAAAACAATAAGTATTGATTCAATATCACCCTGCTGTCTCTTTTAATTGAAATCTTCAGAATATAGAAACATGTCAAGAGTTAGTAATAAAAAGTACATCTAACAGCTCACAAGCCATAGCTATTGATCGTTGGGGGATTAGAAAGCCTATTCTTTTTGCTTTGAGGGTTGAATTGTATTAATGACTATAAATGAAGATGCAGTATCAGCAGCAGTCAGGCTGTGACAAACAAATGTTGAGAGTCTCCTTAAATATAATCTACCCCCATAATAAACTCAGCATGAGAACACCTAATATTGCAGAATTTGGGTTGAGATATTTATCTCCTGAAGAAGTCAATGATAGACTTGGTAAGGGAATGCATGTTGGCTCTGTGCTTTGGGTGCTTTTGTCTCTTTAAGAGTCAATCACAAAAGAACACACATGGTATGCAGTCACTGATAAGGGGATATTAACCCAGAATCCCAGAATACCCTAGACACAATTCGCATAGCAATAGATTTCTAAGAAGATGGAAGGAGAGACCCCTGGTCCTGGAAAGACTGGATGTAGGGGAATAACAGGACAGAGAAGTGAGAGGGGGTTGAATGGGGAACAGGGGGAGGGAAGGGGGCTTATGGGACTTTTGGGGAGGGAGGAAAAAGGAAAGGGGAAATGATTTTGAATGTAAATTAAAAAAAAAACTTAGAAAATAAAAAAAAAACTGTGTGGAAATCAAGCATATGCAAAAAAGTAAAATGAAGTAAAAAGTAAGACCTAACTACAAAAAAAAAAAAAAAGAGTCATGTATGGGAAGTTTGGGTTCCACTTGGGCAATGTTAATAGAGATGACTCAGTCGGGGGAGACTTCTAAGACAGTCATCACACTTTTTGGCAGTGCTTGCTTTGGAAGAGGGTGATGTGTAAGACTAATGACATATCCATGCTTCTTTGCTTCCTGTCTCTCTGTGGTCTTTATTCCTCGACTCATGTTCGCTAGCCATCTGAAGCCATGACGGTAGAACAGGAACACCATGACCATTTGCAAAATCAGTCATTCTTCCTTGAAAATTGTGCACTCTACATGTTTTGTTTTTATGTTTACTGCTCGTCAGCATTTATTTTGATAAAGAAATGAATAATGAGATAAGAGAAGGTCATCAAGAAGCAGGACAATTCCTACAACTATATCAATAACTGTAGAAGTGTCGAAAATAAGCTGTAACAAGGTTAGAAGTGTTAGGAAGAGTAGACGAGAACAGGCCTCAAGTCTCAAGTAGAGTCAGATGGCTCCTTTAAAGGTCTCCGAACATGTGAAGATAAGGAAAAGGATCTCCAGTGATAGTGAGATCTGATTGGAGAGGACTAGATTCAGTTTGTCTTGCCCACACCAGGAAGTTAACCACGACCTGTAATTACAGGGCTCCTAGAGCCGACCACCCACCCACAGGTAGAGTGGAAGGATGCACCAAGACACACATACACATGTAATGAAATCTTTTAAGGAAAGCATTGTGAGCTAGGTTGGTTTTCCCTGTAAAATCCCTCACCTCTGTTACTTTGTTATAACAAGAAAATGTGAAGCAGCAAGGCAAGTTTGAAATTGGAGTTGATTCCCCATACCTGTGTAAAATCCTTTGGGATGTTGAGTCTTTATGGTCTATAATAGGAATTTGTGGTTCTTTCTATGAAGTCGTTGGGGGGGGTGTAGTATAATAGAAATGTAACCTAAAACTCCTTTCGCAAAGCATTAAGTGTTAAAACAAAAGAAATGAAGAAAGAAGAGAGAAACTGAAAGAAGCTCAAGCAAAGCTGGGTAGTGTCTATAAAATGATAAAGCAACACTGTCTTTTACATTTTTGGTTTCTCCATCTTATTCCTCTCCCTCTCCCTCTCCCTCTCCCTCTCCCTCTCTCTCTCCTTCTCCCTCTCTCTGTACCTTTCCCTCTCCTCTGCCTTTCCTCTCCTTCTTTTCCTCCCTCTCCTTTCTCTCTGTCTTCTTTCTCACATATGTGTATATAATTATACATAATCTATTAAGTTGTCATTTATTTCAATGATTACTGCAGAGATTATACAACTCAACTAATGAGAATATTAAAGCTTTTATGTTGGGAAATTTTTAGATAAAAGAACTCTGTTTAATGTGTTGTTCTATATATTCCAGGAAATGTTTGATGCTATCTTATATTATTACAACCTAATGTAATCACACTATTGTCCCCTGAAGGGTTTTGAACACTTGGTAGTATTGTTTATGTATCATAGATGACAACAACAATCCTCAAACAATTTATGTAATAGGCTTAAGGCTATGCAACCATGAGAGATGGAACTAGGCAACCAACTCTTCTATATTTGACTTAGACCTTAATTTCTAAAATTGTTATGTGGTTCCTTTATGTGCTAAAACAATGTCTAACATGCATGAAGAAGCTAAATTGTAAGAAAGAGTATACTCTATATAGCCTGGTGGCCCAGTAGGAAGGGTCAATGGTGACATCTGAATAAATGACATGGAGTTGAGAGGATCAGTTAGCCTTTTAAAACAGATAGCCTTTTCAACAAATGGTGCTGGCTCAGCTGGAGGTCAACATGCAGAAGAATGCAAATTGACCCATCCTTATCTCCTTGCACTAAGCTCAATTCTAAGTGGATCAAGGACCTCCACATAAAACCAGACACACTGAAACTAATAGAAGGGAAACTAGGGAAGAACCTTGAACATATGGGCACAGGGGAGAATTTCCTGAACAGAACTCCAATAGCTTATACTCTAAGATCAAGAATAGACAAATGGGACCTCATTAAATTACAAAGTTTTTGCAAGGCAAAAGACACCGTCAAAAAGACAAAGCGGCAACCAACTAACTGGGAAATGATCTTTACCAACCTTACATCCGACAGAGGGCTAATATCCAAGATATACAAAGAACTCAAGAAGTTAAACTCCAGAGAGGCAAGTAACCCTATTAAAAAATGGGGTACAGAGCTCCACAAAGAGTTCTCACCTGAAGAATATCTAATGGCTGAGAAGCACCTAAAGAGATGTTCATCATCCTTAGTCATTAGGGAAATGCAAATCAAAACAACCCTGAGATTCCATCTCACACCAGTCAGGATGGCTAAGATCAAAAACACAGGAGACAGCAGTTGTTGGCGAGGATGTGGAGAAAGAGGAACACTCCTCCACTGCTGGTGGAATTGCAGGCTGGTACAACCACTCTGGAAAGCAGTCTGGCGGCTCCTCAGAAAACTGGGCATGACACTTCCGGAGGATCCGGCTATACCACTCCTGGGCATATACCCAGAGACTTTACCTGCATGCAATAAGGACACATGCTCCACTATATTCATAGCAGCCTTATTTATAATAGCCAGAAGCTGGAAAGAACCCAGATGTCCCTCAACGGAGGAATGGATTCAGAAGATGTGGTATATTTACACAATGGAATACTACTCTGCAATTAAAAACAATGAATTCACGAAATTCCTAGGCAAATGGTCAGAACTTGAAAATATCATCCTTAGTGAGGTAACCCAATCACAAAAGATCACACATGGTATGAAGTCACTGATAAGGGGATATTGACCCAGAATCTCAGAATACCCTAGACACAATCAGCATATCAATAGATTTCTAAAAAGATGGAAGGAGAGACCCCTGGTCCTGGAAAGACTGGATGTAGGGGAACGCCAGGACAGAGTAATGAGAGGGGGTTGAACGGAGAAAAGAGGGAGGGAAGGGGGCTTATGGGACTTTCGGGGAGGGAGGAAACGGGAAAGGGGAAGTGATTTGGAATGTAAATTAAAAAAATAAAATTAAATTAAATTAAAAAAAAAAAAACAGGGTTAAAGAAAGGCAGGAGAAGGTGATGTCAGGCAGGGGAAATACATGCCCTCAGGTTAAGAGAAAAATGGAAGGTTAATGGGCTGGAAGAACTTAAAAAGGAAGGTCTAAGGTCTGCCAGGGTCAACTCTTAAATCACCTTCTAAGCCCAGTTAAGCGTTAGGGAGGTTATTTGAAGGATAACTGAAAAGCCATTGCTTTTTTTTTTTCAGAAAAGTCTTCTTTTCCCCTGAAGGATCATATTTGCATTATAAGAGATCACTGTACCTGCAACCACAATAACAACAAAACACATAGGTTCAAAGATCACACAAGTTCAGGTAGAAAAGAACCACTGTAATTTAGGTAGGAAATCAGTGTGTGTGTGTGTGTGTGTGTGTGTGTGTGTGTGTGTGTGTGTGTGTAGAAGAGGTGGTGACTTTATATTATTTCAAAAACCTTTTTGTGGAGGTAGAGGAAGGGGATCGCAAGAAAATTCGGGGTTCTGGTTACAAGAAGCAGCTCTGCTTTCTTCTAAGACAAGTTCACAAGCAAACAGAAGATGGTCCCATTTTAAACAGGATGAATGGGATGTGCAGCAGATGCCCATATGGTACCATCCATATGGATACAACAATAAGCAGTTTTGTAAGAGCCCGGAAAGGCATAGAGAATGTAGCATAGAGAACATGTCCCACAATCCAAAAAAGGGCAAGGATCCTATGTGCTATTTACTTCCCTACGTCAAAGAAGCTTCTGGCAGCAGGAAGGCACTCAAGGAATAAAAACATAATAATAATAAAATTAAATTTAAAATATCTTCTCAGGCACAGTTTACGAGGGAAAGAAAATGGGAAC